>JAIUZE010069927.1:600000-1119441 GCA_022085475.1 Heliosperma pusillum | reverse complement strand
GGAACTTAAGTTGATCCGGGAATAGTTAAATGACGTTTGAGTTAAAACCGTAAAACCTTCTCTTAAATTCCGAATAAAATCAAAATAATTATATTAAATTATCATAAATTCAAATAAATCTTAATAAAAATAAATTAAATTTATGATTTTTCAAAATAAAATTTCGGTCTTTAAAATTACGAGGTGAGTCGGAAAACGTCAACGAAAGTCAAAGTCGACTTAAAAGTCAAGAAAAGTCAAAGATGACTTAAAAGTCAAGAAAAGTTTATGACGACTTAAAAGTCAAGAAAAGTCAATGACGACTTTAAAAAGTCAAGAAAAGTCAAAGCCGACTTAAAAGTCAAGAAAAGTCAAAGATGACTAAAAACGGGATTTTCATGAAATCTCTCAGAAATTCCAAATACGAACTCGGAATTTCAAAATACGACTCGAAACAATAAATTCTATTTTAAAAACTTAAGTCTGCTGAAAAGTGTTAGTAAATATTTTTACTAGAAAAATTGGGTACTTTTCGGGTTGTTACATCTGATCCGAATGACAACAATTAAATTCTAACTAAAAGCGATATTTAAATGACAATATTGAAAGGCTATATAACTAGACTAATAAACTAGATAATAATAATAAAGTAAACTATCTAAGAACGGACATAGAAAGACGATAAAATAAACTAACTAGATAACAACAATAAAGTAAACTATCTAAAACGGTAAAGTAAACTAACTAATCAAGTTGAAATAGTGAAAGAGAAATACATGTAAAACTAATTAAAAGTTTCATTGATACCAACATTAGAATTACTATGATCGTCTAGGCCTTGTAGCGGTATATTCCTTTCGGATTCATACCGACCTTTTAGTGGGTCCTAACGTCCTCTCAGCATGGTTAGGTCACTAAACCCCTATTGGCAGTCCTAATTCCCATCCCAACTCTCGTTATAAAGATAGAAATAGACTAATAAAAACAATTGTTCATGGCCGTTAAACAAAGTTATAGAATTTGACACAACCAAAGGAAGAAACAACTAGATGGTTCAAATGGTATCTACTCTTCTTTTAATTCATTTAACTCGTAAATCATTTCAATATTACAACTCTATTTATTTTATGTACACAATGTTAATCTTACAATATTAGAATTAATCTAATTTATATAGTCATGTGATTAAGTATATTAATAAGAAAAAGATGTAGGAAATTAGACTATGAAATATAAATACTAAAGTGATTATGGTGATTATATTAATAATGGTTCTAGTGATGAATTCTATGATTATATGATTAGGTAAAATATAATGTGATATCCTAAACAATATTTCAGTTTTAACTAGATTAATTTTAGATTGATTTCCTAACAACAACAGTACGAAAACAATACTAATAAGTTTAAGGTTCATGATGAAAATTGCATAGTGAAAGATAGAGAATTACCGAGTTTGGAATATGAATATGTAAGAATGAAAGTAAAGAACAAATACCCAATAACAAAAGCTATGACAACACTAGAGAAATACTAAGAAATAAACTATATTCTAAAACTTGTAAGAAAGAAATAAACTATGAAATGTGTTATTGTATGAAAGTATGCTAAAATATATAAAAAGATGATAAGAGATAAGTATATGATATAAGATGATAATGGATATGAGATATGATTGTGTGTGATGATCATTGGCTTTTATAGGGCTGCATGGCTGCTGATCCCTCGTCCAAATTCATACCCTAGTCAAAACATTAAATCACTCATTTAAGCTCGGTTGAAGAAGAGTTAAGTAACGTCCAATTGCAGAAATACCCGATCGGGTAAATGGTAATCCGATCGGGTAAGTGTGCAGGATGGATGCTTCCGTCTTTTCGTCTTAGGCACGGAATCCTATGCCTTGGTCTTGGTCAATGCAATACGGAATTGGGCTTGGGCTGATCTTCTTTTGACTTGGGTTGATGTTTCCTTTTGAGTTCAAAGCCAAAGTCCAAAATAAATCCAATTGAGGAAGGATGTAGCGGAATCGTAATCAAATCGTGAACTGGCTATCATCAATTCCTTGAAAACTCGTATCCTAGTGCCTTTGCTCCATAAAGTAGGAAAATATAGCAAAACCGCTTCATTTCCTATAAAACGAGTCAAAACACGCAAAACAACTAGAATAGCAATATTAGCTCGTTAATCACTTAACAAAGTGCATAAATCGTATGGAAATCGAGCTAAAACGGGGGAATAATCAGTACAAAATATCACTTATCAAACTCCCATAAGCTAAACTCTTGCTTGTCCTCAAGCAAACATAACAATCAAAACTAGGACAAGGGTAGCTAACAATGATCAGTCTATCATACAAATCTCAAAAAGCAAGCTCTTAATAATTAGATGAACCATAAACCCGTAGCAACAAGGGCGAAGGAAAATGCGAATCATGGTTGAGATTTACATAACGGCGCAGCATAGAAAATATTCTTTGGACCTTTTCAGCTCTTGCATGATCTTTTTGACAATGGACTCTTACGGTACACTCTTCACTCAAATTTTTGTAAAATAGGAAATATTGATTCAAATTTGAAGTGACACTCACGTATCTACAACTTATAAAAATGTGCCCGCAGTCTAGTATGGTAGACAATCCAAAACCATTAAGTAAAACTAATCATGATTGAAATGTAATATAGGAAGCATTAGAAAAGTAAAGAAGAGGCTTGGGAAATTTGGGTAAGAAAGTGGACAAATGATTTTTGGTCATGTGGAGCTTAAAGTCAAGCTAGTAATAACCAAATGTGTAGTGGATACTTAATCCAAATCATTCCAATTCCCATCAACAAAAGTCAAAGCCAAAAGCAGCATATTGGCTTATTAAACATGAAAAACCAAGTTACGACTTCCAATAATTTTTCTTTCTTTTCTTTTCATGGAAGCGTTTTTCCTCTTTTTTCTTTCTTCTTTTTTTCTTTTGAGCTTTCAATTTCATTCTTTTTCATTTTTCATCATTTTTCAAAGCTCTTTTTTTTTTCTTTTTGAGAAACACGGGAATCAGCAATCCCGAGACAACAAGTTCACACCAAATGGTGGCATTATTAGAACATCGCAAAAGCATAAAACACCCCTACACATATAGTTGGTTACTAGCTCAACAAAGGTAGGCAATATTATAATGTAGCTAGAAAGAAGGGTGTTTTTGCGAAATGTGAACAAGAGATTGAATAGCTTCAAAATGTAGATCATGATAGTAATACTTATAGAAAATGGAATAAAAACCATACTTATGCGTTTTGATGTAACACAGACTATAAGGAGAAACTACTCACTCCTAAACTGGGATCGGGTTCAGATGTACCGACCACTGGAGGCTCTACCTTACAATATGAGTAGCTTGCCAAAGTCAAGATCAAGCTTAATTAAGTCCAAATGCAATTTCCTACCTACTGTGTACAAGACATCCCCATGAATGCACAATTCCTCATAATATAATGAAACATCATCTTATAAAAACTATAAAATGAGAAATGTAAAATGGTAATGATCTTTTCTTTTTGTTTTTTTTGTTGTTTTTCGATTTTTTTGATTTTTTTCTTTTTTTTTTTTAATAAAAAACTAAAAAGAAACTAAGAAAATTAAAATAAAATAAAAAATAAATAAAAATCTAAATGCAAGCCTAAATGCAGATCCTAAATGCAAATCCTCCCCCAAGCTAAAACTTCACATTGTCCTCAATGTGCATGCAATTATAACAGATACAAACCGAGAAACGGCTGGTAGCACATGGAACAGAGAAACAATATGAAATTCTAATGGGAAAAAGGCCTTAAAAAGAAAACTAAAAATGCGAAAAATAAGGGAAAGAAATAAAATTCTTACAAAATATCTAGCCTCCCCCAAGCTAGTATAAACAATGGGAGCTCATCATCTTATCACAAAGGCCACCAGCTACGGCCTCTCCTCTCAGAAGGAGGTGGCTCGGATGCGGATCCAGAAGCATCTGTATAGTAGGTATCATCTGCAGAATAATAACTACCAGGAGAAGTAATGATCCCGGTTGGGTCGCTGGCTCCTAAGGACTGGTACTCTCCTACTTGGTGATCTCCAAAATCACCTCTATACCCCTCAAAACTCTCAACGCCATAGTCGGTCCCACAGTAATCCGCTCCGGTCTGCTGCACACCTGCATCATAAGTAGTACCATACCCCCCTTCGGGCCAAGTATAAAAAGACGGGTGGGGGTCCTCAGGTCTAATCACACCTTGCCTAGCAAAGTGGTCATAGATCCCGGGGTGCAAAGCAAGCTGCTGGTCGGACTGAATTCTATTAACGGACAAGGTTAAGGCTTCAAACATGGCGGTCACATCGCCCGCAACATGGGTCGAGTGAGAGGATGATCCTACCTTAGAGCGGTGGGATCTAAGTTGAACAGGGGGGTCAATGGGGGTTATATCCCCAACAGGAAGGTAGTAAGTGGGTCGGGGTAAGATAGACTCACCCTCTTGAAGTTGAGGACGCTGCCGAAGAAATTGAATTTGCTCTACCTCGGCGGTCAACTTGACCGAATCACGGCCAACTATCCTCCAAATCATATGGGGGTGAGAGACTCGAAACCAGTTGAGCTGAACAAAATAAGCATAATCCAACCCATTTCCCATCTCGGTGGGAGGGGAGGTGTAGTCAATGCCCGGAGGTCAGTGGTGGCTTGGTTAAAACCACAAACTCGCATAGCAAGGTGAGTGATAAGACCTCCATAGACAATGGCAGTGTTCTTAGGATTAATAGCTTTGGTCAACTGAACAACAAAATGATACGGAATACTAATAGACCATGGTTCATCACCATTCACATTCAAAAATCCTCTTAACATTTCTAACTCCACTCGTCTCACCAAATGAGGCTCAGCACGACCCAAAAAGGTCCATCCCATGAATCTTTGCCAGATTCTAATGGCGGGATGATGTATATGTTGGTGTGGGACATGGTCCCAACGAGAGACAGGGTAAGTCGAAATAGCACTCCAAAGCAGGCTAACATCAAAGCCTTCTGGAGGTGAGGTAACAGTATCCTCAGTGGTGAGACCAAATTGTCTAGCAAAGTTCTCTAAGTTCATATTATAATCATCATTAAACAAGCGAAACTGAACTTGAGGCATGGTATTTCTATTTCTAGACCTATGCAACTCGAATGAGCTTAAGAATTTAAGGATTAATTGAGGGTAGGTCTCATAACTAAAGTTCATGCTAGCATTCATACCTAGGCCCCTAAATAACACTTTAACACGCTCATAAAGTTTCATATGCCTTAAAGAAGAAACATTGAGGAACTTGGTAGCCCTCATACCTTTGCTTTTAAGAATGCACCAATTTTGCCATTGCTTGTGTGAACTAAATTCTACATCCAAAAAGTTAGGATCATGCATAGCATTTCCTTGATTTTCGGGTTGATCATTTGCTTCAAGCATTTCTTTATCTTCTTCTTGTGCTCTACTACTCTCTCCTTGATTGGAGGTTCTTGCCCTCTTTGATTTCCTTAATGTATGTGCCATTTTCTACAAATAACTAGTATTAAAACACTTCATTTATAAACACAAGTTGATAGCATACATGTTAGAATACTAAGTTTTGAGCACAAATTCAAGCATAGTGACCTTAGTGAAACATTGTCATGCTATCTTTTGAGCACAAATGGATGTTTTAAGCATAACAATATGCCACTAAGATGAGCAACATACACTTGAATCATGAATTTGGCTACTACCTAAGGGTACTAATGCTAAATTAACATGACAAGATCATAAGTTCATAGTATAAAGCATGAATCCAAGCATCATACTATCACTTAAGCAAAAGTTCTTAGCATATAGTAAAGATGAGTATCCTAATTAGCATATGAGCATTCAAATCATAGTAATCATCCTAATTAATCACTAAAATTCACTCTATAGTATGTAAGAATCATTAGAAATCCAATTTAAACAAGTTTTGCAATTAAAATCAAGAACCCCCAAATTTGAGTCGGGGTTTGTTCATGTTGGATTTCTGAAAAATATAGAGAGATTGAAGTAACTAAAGTAGAAATAACTTACTTGATGATGCTTAGAAGTTGCCCTTGATGAACTATAGAAACAAATTTTGTAAGAAAAGACTAAGAATTGAAGGTTTTGAGAGAATTTTGAGCTTTGAAATTGAAGAACACGGGTATAAGGCAGCAAGCAAAGGGTAGCAAGTGGGTTTTATAGAACAAATTAGAGCAAAATACGAGGCAGCCATTTTACCCGATCGGGTATATAGCAATCCGATCGGGGAAACCTGCTGGTCCGGTTTTTGTTTCTTTTTTCTTTGCCACTTGCTCTTACCTTTTGGCTATGTCCTTGAACATACTTACTAACCTTAGTAATCTTGGCAACTTGGGCCAAGGATAGCTCATTCTTGTCTCAATAAGTCCTCCGATTCTAAGTACGAAAAACTATTAACTAAACACGCATAATAACAAGTAAAACGAAAGATTATTCCTAATTATTACAACACAAAATCCAAAAATAGTCCATATAAAATAGTCCAAATTATTGTCTAATAAGAGAAATAAAGAATGCATAAAGAAAAAGTAAAGAAAAAGACGGGTTGCCTCCCGACAAGCGCATTTTTGAGTCATGCTAGACTATGTTTTGATATCCCTTCTTAAGCCTTATGAAGGGATTTGAGCTCCTTGTAGCTGGATTCGTCCTTGAATTTTCCTCATTTACCTTTTGCCAACACCCATGGAAATCTCATTCTAATCATGCCTCCGCAGCTTTGAAAGCCTCGAGGTCGCCATCTCCAACGCTCAACACATTCCCCCTTTTATCAAAGGTGGCACTCGATCCATCTATTTCAAACGTGATCTTTTCTCCTTTCACATGTATACAAGCTCCAACCGTATTTAGGAAGGGTCTTCCTAATATAATATAGTCATTTCTTTCTTTCTTTGAAAATATGACATAAAAATCGACGGGAACGAGGAAGTATCCAATCCGTATTGGGACATCTTCCACAATTCCTGCGGGAGTATGCATAGATCCATCGGCTAGTTGAAGGCTAGTACTAGTGAATTTCATTTGTATTGGGCAATGGTCATGATAGACATCAAAAGGCATGACGCTAATAGCGGCTCCTAAATCACACAATGCACCTTTGACCTTATGAAAACACATTGTGAAAGAAATGTTGAAAGAACCTGGGTCCTTAAGTTTGGAAGGAATGATAATCTTCCCTTCTTCAAGGGTAGGTTCCTTGGAGTTCTTGGTTGCTTCTTTTTGCCTAGATGTTTTGCCAATCCGTGCCTCCAATCTTGAGAAAGCTTCATCATTTGCCTTTGTCGTTTGAACAACTCTTTCTTCTAATCTCCCTAGAGCTTTTATCAAATTCATGATCAAGGCTTCGAGACGGGATGTCTCCTCATGTGTAGGGACTTTGGTTGGTTTGGCTAGTGTTGGATTGTTGCAAAGTTCATGGGGTAACCTAAAGATAGGCTCCTTACTCTTTTCATTCCCAAGAGGATGATCACAAGTTTTATCACTAATCATGTCAATTGTGACAATCGATGGTGCTTCACTCCCTTGGGTGTGTTGGCTAGAACTCGATGGGGTCAACTCCTCTACTCTCTTTTGGAGAGATAAAATGGTTGATTTGAGTGAGTTTAAGCTAGAAAAGAAGTATGAGTACATATTATGTTGGGATTGGATTACTTCCCTTAACTTAACATCTACTTTTGCTATCACATGATCATTTTGAAAGGATGAGTTTGGAATTGTATTTGGTGTGTTGGTGGGTTGAGTTTGGCGAAATTGTGGGTGGAAAGGGTTTAAGGGTGTGAGTTTGTTCCCACATCGTTGAGGTACATGCCTTATCCCACCACAAAGTTCACATGGTGTTGTTAATGAGGTAAATGGGTTGAAAACTTTTGGGCGATATAAAGTGCTTTTTGGGGTGGTTTCGTTTGATTGAATGGGATAGGCTAAGGAAATTGTAGTGTCAACATCATTTGAAGTTTCCACTAGACTCTTCTTTCGCTCTCCCCCATTGGTTTGTGAACCTTCCCCACTTTCATTTTGTGATTTAATTGATAGGTTTGATAAATTGGTTCTAAACCTACGGTGAAAAGTGATGACAATATCTTCCCACTCCATAGGTCTTGTGGCTTCCTTTAAAAGACGGGTGAACCACCATTTAGCTTCTCCCTTTAGTGATAAAGGAAAAAGGGTTTCTCTAATTTCGTTTTGGGTGATTCCCTCCCTCACAAAGGTTTGACACAATTCGCAAAAGGTTTGTAGATGGTGTGACGGGTTTTCGTTTGGTTTTCCACTAAATTGGTTACCCTCAATGAGAGCAATCAAAGTCAAATGGACCCTTAGGATCCCACTAGCGAGCTCAAAAACCCGGTACCTTGGATCTTCCCTTGTTAGTACCATTTTTGTCAACATACACGAAAAACACAAAAAGAAAAAGTTAGTAACGATTTAGGTACGGTTGCACCAAAGAATGGTAGAAATGATAAACAAAAACCAACAATTCATAGATAAACAAAACCGTGCTTCCCGGCAACGGCGCCAAAATTTGATCGGTTATGTCGCGGTTCAGATACAAAAATAATTACCCGCACTTAGGCTAACAACATAAGGAATGTAATTAGGGAAGTAGGGTGTCGATCCTCAGGGGGTACGTGTTAACTATGAATTGCTATGGAGTGATTTTTATTTAAGTTCGATTCATTTGAGGTGTTTGTATAAACGATTAACATAAAATAAAATGACAAGTATGTAAATGACGATATGTAAATGACAAATATGTAAATTGCAAAATGTAAAACTCAAAACATACTACTTACCCGATCGGGTTGTCACGTACCCGATCGAGGAAGTTCTCTGATCCGAATGACAACAATTAAATTCTAACTAAAAGCGATATTTAAATGACAATATTGAAAGGCTATATAACTAGACTAATAAACTAGATAATAATAATAATAAAGTAAACTATCTAAGAACGGAAATAGAAAGACGATAAAATAAACTAACTAGATAACAACAATAAAGTAAACTATCTAAAACGGTAAAGTAAACTAACTAATCAAGTTGAAATAGTGAAAGATAAATACATGTAAAACTAATTAAAAGTTTCATTGATACCAACATTAGAATTACTATGATTGTCTAGGCCTTGTAGCGGTATATTCCTTTCGGATTCGTACCGACCTTTTAGTGGGTCCTAACGTCCTCTCAGCATGGTTAGGTCACTAAACCCCTATTGGCAGTCCTAATTCCAATCCCAACTCTCGTTATAAAGATAGAAATAGACTAATAAAAACAATTGTTCATGGCCGTTAAACAAAGTTATAGAATTTGACACAACCAAAGGAAGAAACAACTAGATGGTTCAAATGGTATCTACTCTTCTTTTAATTCATTTAACTCGTAAATCATTTCAATATTACAACTCTATTTATTTTATGTACACAATGTTAATCTTACAATATTAGAATTAATCTAATTTATATAGTCATGTGATTAAGTATATTAATAAGAAAAAGATGTAGGAAATTAGACTATGAAATATAAATACTAAAGTGATTATGGTGATTATATTAATAATGGTTCTAGTGATGAATTCTATGATTATATGATTAGGTAAAATATAATGTGATATCCTAAACAATATTTCAGTTTTAACTAGATTAATTTTAGATTGATTTCCTAACAACAACAGTACGAAAACAATACTAATAAGTTTAAGGTTCATGATGAAAATTGCATAGTGAAAGATAGAGAATTACCGAGTTTGGAATATGAATATGTAAGAATGAAAGTAAAGAACAAATACCCAATAACAAAAGCTATGACAACACTAGAGAAATACTAAGAAATAAACTATATTCTAAAACTTGTAAGAAAGAAATAAACTATGAAATGTGTTATTGTATGAAAGTATGCTAAAAGATATAAAAAGATGATAAGAGATAAGTATATGATATAAGATGATAATGGATATGAGATATGATTGTGTGTGATGATCATTGGCTTTTATAGGGCTGCATGGCTGCTGATCCCTCGTCCAAATTCATACCCTAGTCAAAACATTAAATCACCCATTTAAGCTCGGTTGAAGAAGAGTTAAGTAACGTCCAATTGCAGAAATACCCGATCGGGTAAATGGTAATCCGATCGGGTAAGTGTGCAGGATGGATTCTTCCGTCTTTTCGTCTTAGGCACGGAATCCTATGCCTTGGTCTTGGTCAATGCAATACGGAATTGGGCTTGGGCTGATCTTCTTTTGACTTGGGTTGATGTTTCCTTTTGAGTTCAAAGCCAAAGTCCAAGATAAATCCAATTGAGGAAGGATGTAGCGGAATCGTAATCAAATCGTGAACTGGCTATCATCAATTCCTTGAAAACTCGTATCCTAGTGCCTTTGCTCCATAAAGTAGGAAAATATAGCAAAACCGCTTCATTTCCTATAAAACGAGTCAAAACACGCAAAACAACTAGAATAGCAATATTAGCTCGTTAATCACTTAACAAAGTGCATAAATCGTATGGAAATCGAGCTAAAACGGGGGAATAATCATTACAAAATATCACTTATCAGTACTCAACCACGGATCTATTTCCTTCTTTCCAGTCATTTAATTCGTTTTTCAATTGATGCACCCTTGGTGCCTTTCCAGTTGAAAACCGCTCTCTCAATTCCGGCCAAATCTCGGGCACGGAACTAGAGAACGTGATACTAGCATGCAATTTTGAATCGATAACGTTTCTGAGCCATGCCTTGATCATGGCGTTGCATTGCCGCCAAGCTACAAATTCGTAGCTTTCTTCTTCATCTTCTTCTATGACAGATTTCTTGATTTCTCCCTCGATGATCCCCAATTTATTCTTGGCATCGAGTCCTTTCCTCACCGCATCTGCCCAAATCTCATAATTCTCACCATTAAAAATCGTTTGAGTGAGCATGAGACTGGAACTGTCATATGGGTGTAAGTATAGAGGAGACGACATGGGTATGCTCTTCTTTCCATTGCCGCTCTTTTCTGTCCCTTTGCCTTTGTCTTCACCTGTCATGATTTATTTGTGATTGCCGAAATAACAGAGATCCTGAGGTTCCTCTGATACCATGAAAAACTAAGAAACTGATATGGGAAATATTATTTTGTTATTTCTCAATACTTACAATGATAACATATACAACATATATATATATATATAACCAATAGAAAGATCTTAGCCTTACTCTAAAAGATAGCTATCCTACGATAATAGGAAACTAGATAATATATACAAGATCACAATATAATACATAATATAAGATAATATATTCACTGTTTAATTACTTACAACAAAGAAGGTATTTTCATTGGAATATTAGTTTATGTTGATGACATGGTGATGGTGAGTAACAGCGAGGAACAATGCACACATTTTAAGACATTTCTGCTTACGAGTTTTGGAATCAAAGATTTGGGACGCCTAAAATACTTCTTCGGCATTGAAGTGGGGCATTGAAGTGGCTCACAGACCGAGAGGCTTGTTTCTGTGTCAGCAAAAAAATGCTCTCGGTATTGTAGAAGAGACGGGGATGAGTGGACCAAAACCAGTAGACACACCAATTCAAATGAATCACAAGTTAGCTCTTGTAGATAAATACGTTCTTAGAGATGCTATGACGTATAGACGGCTGGTAGGTCGACTAGTGTATTTAACCATTACTCGACCTGACTTAGTATACGCGGTTCACATCTTGTCACAATTTGTGCATGAACCGAGAAAAGAACATTGGGATGCGGCTGTAAGATTGGTTCGATATTTGAAAGGAAACCCGAGCAAAGGTATTTTAATGGACCGAAACTCCAGCCTTCAAGCTACGGGGCTATGCGGATTCAAATTGGGCAGCATGCCCGATGACAAGACGATCACTAAGTGGATATTTTGTAGCCTTGGGAAATAGTCCTATCTCATGGAAGTAAAAAAAAAAACAAGGTACGGTGGCTAGATCAACAACGGAGGCAGAATATAGAGCAATGGTGTCAGTGACAAGCGAGTTGATTTGGCTAAAGTCTTTTTTGGGGTCGTTGGGCATTTCCCATACTCAACCTATGGATATTTATTGCGATAATCAGGCTGCACTTCACATCGCAAAGAACCCTGTATTTCATGATCGAACAATGCACATTGAGATAGACTGTCACTTTATACGACAACACTTGCTTGCAAATACCATTCATACTAGTCATGTTCGGAGCAAGGAACAAGTAGCAGATTTGTTTACCAAGGCACTTGGAGGAGAGCTGTTTGATAGCTTAAGGCGCAAGTTGGGAGTTCTTTTGCCAGGAGCTCCAACTTGAAAGGGAGTGAAAGAATATATTATCTTATATTATGTATTATATTGTGATCTTGTATATATTATCTAGTTTCCTATTATCGTAGGATAGCTATCTTCTAGAGTAAGGCTAAGATCTTTCTATTGATTACTAGTTGTTGTACGGTGCGCTTCACGCACTGTACCCCAAGATAGTTATATTAACTCAGTTTTACACCTTGAGTGTAATAAACGCAATTAAGAGCGTTATTTTTGAGATTATATATAAAGAGGTCAAAGCGCAATTTGTGACCGCAACCTCCGGATATTTTCTATGTAGTAGTGAAGTTTGTTTATGAAAGGGTGGATTTACACTTATTACTAGTAAAATTGATCCTTTGCACACACGAGGTTTTTTCCCTTTGAATAATCGATGTGATTGGTTTAAAAACAAAAGAAAGCTCAAGATTTTGACCATGGATTAAAAAAAACTTAAGTTTCGACATTCACTATCAATAATCTCAAGTGGACGTGCACATGCTCTATTCCAATCCAAAATAAAGTCTAAATTACATAAGTTGTAGTTCAAATGTTATAACTATAATACAAACCAATTGAACATCCAACTACATGATGTGAAATTTGGTAATCACAATTTTGCTGCCTCCATCCCTAGGTCTATTTCTCCCATTTTCTTCATCATCCTCGTCTCTCTTACGTATCACAGGTGACCTGCAACATACTGTGGTCATTTCATAATACCCCGAGAAGCTAAAATTAATTACAAACTGTTGCTTTCTTAGCACGCAATATCGGAAGATATTGTTAATTACAAATTGTTGTTTTTTTTAAGTCTTTTTTTTGTCGTCTTCAAATTTAGTAACGACACAAGGAGCTTGAATTTGTTAAGTTAAGGAAAGGAAATGATAATGCCACTCAAAAATCTCTTATGTCACTCAATTCTGTGAGAGGATATATTTGCAATAGTTTAATCCCGCACTAACAAATTCGAGTGGTACTTGACCCTAGAGATATAAAGTCTTATCCCTTCTATTTATATTTTGTGTACTTGACCCATTTTTATTTAAGACGGATATCACGGAGTTAAGGGAAACTAACTAAGTAGTCACTAATTCTTGTAAAGATACTTTTTAGTATTGCAAAAAACTATTGTCCACTTTGAGATGCTCTATGATACACAACTCCCTTATTTCAGATGTCATATTCGTATCACACACAATATCCCAGAATATGGATGAATAATTTGTTTTTGCCCCTTTTTTGGAGGTATATTAGGGCCTTGTTTAAATAGCAAAAAAAAATCAGAGGGAAAGGCTTAAAGGGAGGGGAGGGGGAATGAGGGAAGAGAAGGGGAGATAACGGAAGGGGCAGGGAATGAGTGTAACAAACAGCTAAATAACCAACTGTAACAAACTCAAGAATGGCGCCAAAATCAGTTAGAGGGTTGTTAGGTTGTTAGAATACAGCTGTCAATTAGTTGGAAGTGGTTATATAAACTAACTTCCTGTAGTATAATATTCATTCATCAATTGTAATCATTCCACTTCTCAAAATCTGTAATTCTTCCTCTAATTCTCTCTGTAATTTCTTCAATCAATTAATACAATTTGTTCGAGAAATTCTCCTACAATTGTCCCAATTTGTGTATAGAGTTTCCGATTTCAATATAAAATCCTGAATTCTGTTACAATTGGTATCAGAGACTCTACAGGGTCCTGAATATCCTTCTTTTTGTTACAATTCCGCCATTAAAACACTCTGAAAAAGCTTGTTTCAACATTGTTGTGATTCTTTCATCTTTCAAATTACTGGAATTAATAATAACACTGGCAAAACTTACTGTACTCCAATTATCTGCGAAAATGGAAGAAAGGTTGGGAACAATGGAGTTACGGTTACAAGAACAACAACAATTGCAGCAACAACAGCAGCAAAGCATGACAGAATTGAGTAATCAACTTCGGGAATTACTACACAGACTTCCTATAATACCAACTCCTCCACCCAGAAATCAGGAAATTCACACTGATGGTAATTTTTCCAGAACTTTCAATTTTTCACCTAAATTGGAATTTCCTGTTTTTGATGGCAATAACCCTAGGATTTGGGTAAAAAAATGCAAAAGATATTTTGAGTTGTGTAAATTGGTGGATAATCAAAGGGTAAGCATGGCTTCCCTGTACATGGTGGGTAAGGCAGAATCTTGGGTGCATAGCTATAATGTGGAATGGGATGATTTTGTACTCGATTTGTGTGCTCGATTTAAGGAGAATTTGGGGAGTAATGTGGTAGAAGAGTTTAACAAATTGCAGCAAAAAGGTTCTTTAGAAGATTACCTAGATGAATTTGAAAACCTGAGGGGATTGATGCTACAGCGAAATGCATTGTTGCCTGAAACTTATTTCTTGGATAGCTTTGTTGGGGGTCTAAAACCCATGGTTAAGCCATTTGTGAGAGCTTTGCAACCTGCGACAATAGCAGAGGCAGTGGAGTTAGCAAGATGCCAGGAGGAAAGTTTGTCAGCAACTAAGTCCATAAACAACAATCAAAATTCCACCAGATTTTCTAGTCAAACTTTCACCAAGAATCCTACATCCAATTTTCAATCCAATTTTCAGAATAACAGAAATACAAGATTTTCACAACCATTCCAAAATTCAAACCCAAGTTCTTCTGAACCAAGGCCTAGACCTTTCAAGAGGCTGACACCTGCTGAAATAGAGGACAAAAGGAAGAAAAATCTGTGTTTCCAATGTGATGAACCATATGTGGCAGGGCACAGCTGCAAGGGCAAGCTCTTCACTATGGTATTGGTTCCTGTGAATGCTGAGGAGGACACCCCTGAAATGTGGGATACACCTGAATTCAGTGAAGAAAGTGGAGTTGGAATGGAAGAAATGGGAGAAGAACAACCTGTGATATCTTTGAATGCTATCTCCGGTCAAAGTTCATACCAGACTATGAGAGTGCAAGGCAGGATCAAGAATAATGCAGTCCACATTCTCATTGATTCTGGCAATACACATAATTTTTGTGATACAGAGATTGCACAAAAGCTTGGCTGTAAAATCACAACAACATATCCCCTAGAAGTTTCTGTTGCCAATGGAGAGAAGATTGTGACTTCAAAAATGTGCAAATGGGTCAAATGGCAGCTCCATGGAGTGGAGTTCACAACTGATGTCATGGTGGTGCCTTTGGGTGGGTGTGAAATGGTGTTAGGGGTCCAATGGCTCTCCTCTTTAGGGCCAGTGATATGGGATTTTGAGCAGTTAAAGATGGAATTCATGTATCAAGGGAGAAGAGTGGTCCTTAGGGGCCTCAAACAAGGCAGTCTGAAATGGATTTCTGGTAAGCAAATGGTGGCTGAACTAAGCAAAGGGGAAGCATATGAAAGGGGCCAGTTCTTTGCTATTCAAGTTCAACCAACACCACCCCAAATACAAAGTCAGGTAGCTACTGTACTTCCTGAAATTCAGAAAGTTTTACATGAATTTGAGGACTTATTCATTGAACCAAAAGAATTGTCACCCCATAGAAATCATGATCATAGGATTCATCTTAATCCGAGTGCCACCCATAAATGTTAGACCATACAGATACCCTGTAGTACAAAAGAATGCCATTGAACAAATTACTAAAGAAATGCTAGAAGCTGGTGTGGTCAGGACTAGTCAAAGTCCATTTTCTTCACCTGTTGTTACGGTCAAGAAAAAAGATGGTACATGGAGATTTTGTGTGGATTATAGAGAGTTAAACAAAAATACTGTTAAAGACAAATTCCCTATTCCAGTCATTGATGAACTGTTAGATGAATTACATGGTTCATGCATATTCTCCAAAGTAGATTTAAGATCTGGTTATTGGCAAATTAGAATGCACCCTGAAGACATTGGGAAGACTGCTTTTAGAACTCATGTAGGGCATTATGAGTTTGTGGTAATGCCTTTTGGTCTTACCGATGCTCCCTCAACATTTCAGAGTTTGATGAACTCTATCTTTAGTGAGCATTTGAGGAAATTCATATTGGTGTTTTTTGATGACATATTGGTGTACAGTCCTGATATTGTTTCTCATACTGTGCATTTGAGAACAACATTGGCCATTTTGAGACAGCATCAATTGTTTGCTAAAATGAGCAATAGTTTTGGAGTGGATCATGTGGAATATTTAGGACACATAGTGTCTGCCACAGGAGTGGCTACTGACCCTACCAAGACACAAGCCATGCTTAAATGGCCATCTCCTAAGTCAGTTAAGGAACTCAGGGGATTCTTGGGTTTAACTGGGTATTACAGGAAGTTCATTAGGGGTTATGGGATTATCAGTAAACCTCTGACTAATTTACTTAAGAAAAATGCATACATATGGAGTAATGAGGCAGAAATAGCTTTTGAAACTTTGAAACAAGCAATGACAGCAACTCCAGTACTTGTCTTACCAGACTTTAACTCACAGTTTGAAGTGGAAACTGATGCCTCGGATGTAGGCATAGGAGTTGTTCTAGCTCAAAAGGGTCATCCTATTGCCTTTATAAGCAAAGCCTTGGCTGATAAACGTAAAGCCTTGTCTACATATGAAAAAGAATTGTTAGCTTTGATATTGGCTGTTGATAAATGGAGACCTTATTTGGTAGGCCAGCACTTCATCATCAAAACTGATCATTTCAGTTTGAAGTACCTGTTGGGACAGAAAATAACAAGTTCATTTCAAAGCAAATGTTTACCAAAATTAATGGGATTAGACTATGAAGTACAATACAGGAAAGGAAAGGAAAACACAGTGGCTGATGCACTTTCTAGAGTGGAAGGGGCTGAATTATTGACTATTTTAGTGTCTCAAGTAAGAACTGACCTCTTACAAAGGATCAAAGACAGCTGGAAAACCCCTGAAATAATACAGTTAATACAGGAAATCCAAAGTAATCCTAATGCAAGTACCAAATTCCAATGGTAAAATGATCAATTAGTAAGAAAAGGAAGACTGGTTATAGGTCCTGATGCTGACCTAAGATTGGAAATTTGCTCCTTAATGCACAACTCTTCTCTTGGAGGGCATTCTGGTGTTCATGCCACCTACATGAGAATGTCAGAGTTATTCTATTGGAAAAATATGAAGAAAGGGGTGAGACAATGGGTTAAAGAGTGTGGGGTGTGTCAGCAAAATAAAGCCCTATTACAATCACCTGCTGGTCTCCTACAACCCTTACCAATACTTGAAGCAATTTGGGTGAATATTTCCATGGATTTCATAGAAGGACTTCCTAAGTCACAAGGGAAGGATACCATACTGGTTGTAGTAGACAGATTGAGCAAATATGCCCATTTCATATTACTCACTCACCCTTTCAAGGCTTCTGATGTAGCAAGAGTGTATTTGGAACAGATCTTCAAATTACATGGAAATCCCAAGTCAATAGTGAGTGACAGAGATAAGATCTTCATTAGTCAATTTTGGCAAGAACTTTTTAGGCTACAGAAGGTGGACTTACTGATGTCTTCAGCTTATCACCCTCAAACAGATGGACAATCAGAGGTGGTCAACAAATGCCTTGAAACATACCTTAGGTGCATGACAGGGGAAAGACCTAAGGATTGGGCACAGTGGATACCATTAGCTGAGTGGTGGTATAATTCTTATTTCCACTCTGCCATAGGAACAACTCCTTATGAGGTGGTATATGGGCAATCACCTCAATTACATACTCCTTATATTAATGGGGACAGTGTAGTAGCTGCAGTGGATAGGAGTCTAAATGCCAGAGAAGAATGTATTCAAATGTTAAAATTTCATCTAAAAAGGGCTCAAGATAGGATGAAGAGTTAAAGTGACAAGCATAGTGTTGGAGTAGGTGTCCTCCACAAAAGTGCACCACATAATAAATCTTATTATGGAATATAATTGGGATATTTATTGACTATATATATGATTAGTCAGTTGATTAACGTAAATCAATAACGGTTGGCTGACTAGAGTTTGACGTTATTGTCGTTTGACGGCGGTGATCAACTGATCCCTTTCGGTCACACCTAAAGGATGAAATCCAAATAGTAACTAATTATTTGTATACGATACAGTTAATTAGTACATTACATATATTCGATATGTACGAGAGTTAATTGTTAGAAATTGAGTTAAGAACTCAAATTCGATTAAACTTATTTTTCAATTATGCGATAATTGACTAATAAATTTATATCTTATTTTAATACGATTAAATAAGATTTAACTTAGTAATTAATCGTTAAATTACTAAATTAGTTGAGGTTTTGAGATAGAGGTAATTAGTTAATTATATTTACAAGGAGTTGTAAAATAAATTAACTAAGCATTGTGGGACCCATTATATATTGATATAATGGTAAAATATTACTTAAAATGTTAAGTACATATTATTTATTTAATTGAGTCATATAATTGTTATATGATCAAATTAACACTTAATTATACAAGATAATTAACCATATGATCAATAAGTATTTGTAAGACAAATATCAAAAATCAAAATGGACCAAACTAAGGCCATTGTGGCCGGTTGGGCTAGTAGTTACATGGTGATGATTTTGTTCTTATTTTTACTCTTTAGTTACTTTATGAAAGTGACATAACAAGTAGTAAACAATCATCACTTGTTCTACAACACTCCACTCTAATGCATGTGATCAAATGAACAAAATAAGAGTCCTTATTTGGACAATATGGACCGGCCAAAAGGCCTATAAAATGAGCACTTGTGTTCATTTTATACTTACTTCATTTTGTGCTTTGTTTTCTTACTTCTCTCAAAACCTCATATTCTTACTAAAACTCTCAAACACTAATATTTACTAAGTATTACTAGTGTAGTAATATAGTCATAATATTAGTAGAATAATATCTATCTTATTATCTAGTTAATAATAAGGGTAGATTATTTGGGTTAATCTTGGTGCAACTTAGAGGAGATCTTCTATTTTGGGGATTATTTGTATTCATCCATATTATTAGCTCAAGAACAACAAGAAGGAGTTCTTGTTGTGCCCTTATATTTTCCATATCAATGTGAGGAAATTTCTTCTCTTATATAAATGTCTTTATATTTGCATGCATGTTACATAGATCATTAAATACTAAATTAACAAGTAATTTAGCAACTAATTAGAGGAGTCTAATTAAGGTCTATGGACTTTCAATTGGTATCAGAGCTAGCTTGTAGCATGCATGTTCATTTTGGACATTTTTATTAAAGTTATAGATAACTAATAAATCAAAGATTTTGAGTTAAAATATGATTCTGACAAATTTTTTGGTGCATGTATACCTACTGACCTCAAAATGTTTGTGTGTAAATTTCGTGATTTTAGGGATTAATTTGCTATTTATTTTTATTTTTGGCGTTTAAACCGAGTTAACATGCATTTTATGAGTTAAAAGTTAACTAAAAATAGTTTCATGTTGATTCTGGCCATGAAATTTTAATATGATCTCACATGCATTTCTTACATATTTTATGTAAAAGTTCGTGAATTTTACTTATGTATTGCATGTTCATTGATTTTTATACAATAAAAGTCGATAATATGAGATTATAATGTTCATAAAATTGAAACGTTCATTTATGGTCTTGAAATTTTTTTGTACATTTAACATTCTGATGTTGATACTTTTGGTGAAATTTCATAATTTGTTTCACTGTTTTACTATATCTAATGTTTTTATTTGATAAAACAATTAAATACAAAGCTATTTGTTCATAAAATTAATTTAAATTTTTGAGCAAATGTTTTTTATTTTTATAGTTCCTGGAAAGTTTTCCAGAATGTACAAAAATTTTTGGTTTCAAATTTTATGATGTTTATATTTTATTTTGGTTTTATTTCATAATTGTTATGATTAAACCGTAATATTTAGCAAATGAAATCAAATCAATCTAATTAATGACCAACAAAATTAGTAGTGACTAATTTTGAGTTCTAAATCAGTTTAGTTAATTAGTTTGAATTTAAATGCGATTTAAATGTTGATAGTGATTTTTAATGGTTAAAAATCAATAAATCCCGGAAAAATCGAGCTACAATGAGCATGAATTGAATCTAGGACGATTTTGGCATGAATTTTGCAGCAATTTATTTAATTTATGGTTGAATGAATGAATGTCATTATTTAATAATTTATGCAAATTTTGTACCTAGTATGGCCTAGTTATTTTTTTTATCGTTATTACCCGTAATGTAAGGGAATAACGGTATGGTTGTAATTTTATTGCGATCTCGTATCGCCGGTTTGTATAATTTAATAATTTTATTTTATAGAATAAATGTATAATAGGAATTTGTATATTTGTAATTATTTTTATGAAGACCGGTGACTCCCTCAAGACGGTGCCATTTTGGAAGGTGTTCCAAGTGAAGAGGCAAGGGACCAAGGAGTTGGTTTCAGAATTTGTAACTATCTAGTTAATTATGATTAGCTAGGTGGCCATACTAGGATTTTATTGTTGATTGGTTGCTTGCTTTATTTCCGCTCATGCCAAAAATTTTTTTCGTCACACATAATTGCGTTTATTACCGTTATTGTCACATTTCAACGGTTTTTTCACAATTCACCGACTTAGTTCGCTTATAGGGAATTAATAACAAAATTGACAAGACCTCTCACATAACTTAAAAAATTGAGATTTAGCCTTACCAATTAGTAACACCTATGAACCCCGTGTTCATTAGGGCTACCACGCTCGTGGGTCCCTTTGTACCTCGGGTAAGTAGGGTGATGCGATCACAAGCCAAAATTGGATTGGACTCAACGAGATAAGCGTTATCTTGGGACTAGGAGATGGATTTAGTTGAAATCCGTCAACCAAGAGTTATAAGGGTAGAATTAGTCAAATAACGACTTACCATTTCTAAATAAAGATAGCATGCGATGACTATTTTTAAATAAAAATGGGTCTTGGAATCATTTATATAATTTAGTGAGAGGTCATTATATGAATGTTAAACTTGTTAAAATGTTTTTCAAGTAAATTAACAATGAATGCTATAATTTCTTTTTGTTGTAGTTACCATATTCGCATAATGTCAACATCACAAAACGTTGCCAACCTTGGGTAGGAGAACTCATGGTGAGGTCCGTCATTGGACAGTGTGTCCGTACGATGACGGAAGTAGTAACTAGTTGAATGGGAGTAAACGATCATGAGCGCCGCTTTATCCGATATACGTGCTTCGCTACTTGGTTGAAGAGCCCCCCACCGAACCCGCGCCAAGATCGTCCGCGGTGGTTCGGGCCGAATATGACCTTTATTTGAAGGTTGCTAATGACGTCAAGAATGTCTTGATTTGGTCAATCTCACCCAAACTTAAACTCCAATTGATTTCTCTCAATGCATATGCGATATTCACGAGGATCACTTCGATGTTTTCGCAAGCCCCTCAAATTCTCCAATATGAGGCGATTACGAAATTCTTTGACACTAAGCTTCAAAGAGGCCAAAAAGTTGGCCCACACGTGCTCAAAATGGTTGAGCACGCGGACACCTTAGAGCGTCTAGGGTGCAAAATTCCGAAGAATTTGGTGGTGGGTAAGATCCTTCATTCACTCTCACCTAAGTTCACCCAATTTAGGGTGAAATATAACATGAATGGCATGGACAAGAGTTTCCATGAACTCCATGCACTCCTCACCCAAGCGGAGAGGGACATGGAGGCTAGTGGGAGTGAACCCAAGGATGTTCTTTCCATGAAAATGAAGAACATGAACCTTGGGGTGAGGAAGGACAAGGGAAAGGGTAAGACTCTTTTCAAGAAATCCGGCAAGGGAAAGGCCAAGGTCTTTTATACGGCCAAGCCCAAGGTCAACAAACACGCGGAGGCGGATTGCTATTATTGTAATGGCAAAGGGCATTGGAAACGCAATTGCCCCAAGTACTTGAAAGACAAGAAAGACGGTTGTGTGACAACGTCAGGTAAAATTCTTTCATCACTCTATATGATAGATATTAACTTTGCTAGTACCTCTTCTTGGGTATTTGATAACGGTTGTGGTTCTCACCTTTGTAATCATGTACAGGGGCTGAGGGACGTGCAAGCACTAGCCAAGGGTGACGTGGACCTACGCATGGGAAATGGAGCTAAGGTAGCCGCAGTTTCCGTGGGCACCTACGTTCTTCTTTTGCCTAATGGTTTAGAGTGGTATTTAAATAATTGCTATGGTATGTACCAACTCTTACCAAGAACATTATCTCCATTTCCGTGTTAGACATGGAACGGTTTTAAGTTTGATTTAAGAACAATGATTACTTTTGCTTTAATGAAATGGTTATGGCGAGCCATTTCTATTGGAGGTATTTATGTTTTAGATATTGCAAAAGAGGTCTATCATGTAGAAAACAAGAAGCTCAAAACAGGTGAACCTAATCAATCATACCTTTGGCATTGTCGTTTAGGGCACCTAAACGAACGACGCATAAAGAGACTTGTTTCATCTAAAGTACTCAAACCATTCGATTACGAATCTTATGGCGTATGCGAATCTTGTCTTCTAGGCAAGATGACTCGTGCTCCTTTTACTGGAAAAGGAACACGAGCAAGTGAAGTATTAGGACATATACACACGGATGTATGCGGTCCAATGACTATCCGAGCTAGAGGTGGTTATCACTACTTCATTACTTTTACCGACGACTTGAGTAGATATGGATATGTCTACTTGATGGGGCATAAAAGTGATGCTTTTGAAAAGTTCAAAGAATTTCAAAATGAAGTAGAAAACCAATTGAATAAAAAGATTAAAACCCTACGATCCGATCGTGGTGGTGAATACGTGAACCATGAATTTGATTCACACCTGAAAGATTGTGGTATAGTATCACAATGGACTCCTCCTGGAACACCTCAATTAAACGGTGTATCCGAAAGGAGAAATCGAACTTTATTAGATATGGTTCGATCTATGATGAGTCTAACAGAGCTTCCTGATTAGTTTTGGGGTTTTGCTATCTTATCTGCAATATTTTCACTAAATCGAAGCCGACTAAAGCGGCAAACAAGACTCCATTGAGATCTTGGACAGGAAAAAGTCCCTTATTTGTCATTTATGAGCATTTGTGGAGGCGAGGCTTTTGTTAAGAATAAGTCTGACGATAAACTCGCACCCAAATCTGACAAATTTCTTTTTGTAGGATATCCAAAGGAATCACGTGCTTATTACTTCTACAATAAACACGAGGACAAAGTGTTTGTGTCTCGTGATGCAGTCTTTTTAGAGAATGATTTTATTTCTAAAAGACAGAGTGGGAGAAAATTTGAACTTGATGAAGTCCAAGAGCCACAAACCGAAAAGGATGACGAGGAAAACGTTCCCTCTTCGTCTGGTACGGTAATTATTCCTTCGGAACCTAGGAGGTCAAGCAGAATTAGTAATCCACCTGATAGATACCTTGGTATTATAGAGGAAGGTGATGACTATAATGTGTTACTTTTTGAAAGTAACGAACCTACTACCTACAAAGCAGCCATTTCTAGTCCTGACTCAAAGCTATGGCTAGGAGCCATGCAATCTGAAATGGATTCTATGTACGACAATCAAGTATGGGACTTGGTTGATTTACCTAAGGAGGTACGACCTCTTCAGTGTAAGTGGATCTATAAGATCAAAAGTGGCATAGACAAACATAATGATGTTTATAAAGATAGATTGGTGGCAAAAGGTTTCACCCAAGTTCATGGTCTTCACTATGACGAAACCTTCGCCCCAGTCGCCATGCTTCGATCCATAAGGATTATCTTAGCGGTTGCCAGCATTGTAATAATTAGAGATTTGGCAAAGGGATTCAAAATCGCCTTCTTAAAAGGGATTCTGAAGAGGGGAAGGTACATGACACAACCTGAAGGTTTTGGGATCCATCAAACCCTCAAAAAGGTTTGCAAACTTGAAGAGATCCATTAATGGTCTTTAAGCAAGCATCCAGGGAGTGGACTCATTGTTTCGATCGGTAATTAAACAAAATGGTTTCACTCGAAGGGTCGAGGAACCGTGTCTTATACTGAAGTTTAGGGGAGTAAAGTAACTTTTCTCAGTTTGTATGTAGATGACATAAACTACTCATGGGGAATGATATTTCCAATGCTCACTGTCTGTAAAGGAGTGGCTAGGAATACATTTCAATGAAAGACTTAGAGAGGCCCAGCACAATAGGTATCCGATCTATAGGGATGATCTAAAAGGATACTAGCATTAAGTCAAGAGACTTATAGTGATAAGATTCTTTGATCGGTTCAAATGAAAGACTCTAAGAGAGGCTATTCCTATGGGAAGTGGGATCCATTTGAGAAAGCAGAGTGCCTACGAAAACCGAGGAGATTGAACGCAGAAATGATCCCTTACGCTTTCAGCGTTGGATCAATAGGGATGATGATGTGCACTCGTCCGACGTTGAATGCCTTGAGCAGGACAAGTCGTTACCATGCAAATCCAGGTGAGAGTCACTGGATAGCCGTAAAAGAACATCCTTAAAGTACTTAAGAAGCGGACCAAGGGATTCGTTCTTAGTGTTTGGAGGCGAGACTGAGTTACGTGTAAAGGGTTACACAGATGCCAGTGTCCAAACAGATAGGGATGATATGAAATCCCAATCCGGCTACGTTTATATGATGAATGGAGGAGCTGTTTGCTGGAAGAGTTTCAAGCAAAGCGTTACAGCGGATTCTACAACAGAAGCAGAGTACCTTGCAGCGTCTGAAGATGCAAAGGAAGCTGTGTGGATTCGGCAATTTTTGGAAGGACTAACAGTAGTCCCTACTGCCAAAGATCCTATCACAATTTATTGTGATAACAGTGGGGCTATTTTTCAGGCAAAAGAGCCAAAGTCTAGTAACAAGTCTAGACATGTACTTAGGAAATATCATGTAATTAGAGATTACGTGGACAGAAAGGAAATTGACATTTGTAAGGTTGGGACAGATGACAACATTGCTGATCCTTTAACCAAGCCTTTATCAAAGGCTAAGCATGATGGTCATGTCGTCACAATGGGATTGAGACGTGTGCCAGAATTCCTTTAGATTATGTAATGTGTAATAATTGAATGTTGTATTAATTATTTCATATATGATAATGGCATTCATTGTTCGAGTTTTATTTTAAACTCTTTTATTTAGTTTGACTAAATTTAATACTTTGGTTATCCGAATAGATTGTTGGACCCTATTCAAGTGAATAGGACGAACTTAGTATTTTGTCCCTAGTCACTCAAATGAGGTGACGTCTCGAAATGACTAGATTGTAAGTCGATCGATGGTTGGTTCAGCACCATGGGGTCATGGAGATGACTGGTCATTTACATAGACAGACTGTATGACACTCTGTCGGACAGTGACATGATAGAGACCCTTAAATCAATTATTTGATGCCTGGTCGTGGCAGGGTCTTCTATCTTATTCCTATAAGTCGATTCTTTTGACTGGCGACCGTCTATCTGAGTCGGTGCAGTTTCCGATTGGTTTTGGTTGATGTTATAGGTCGTGCCGTAAAAGGAGGCCGATGGACTTCTTCTGGATCATGGTGATCTGCATCATACAGAGTAGATGGATCAACAGGAATTGTCCACCCACGTTGGGTAAAAACATCTTTAGGCCACTCGAGGAGAAGTTACTGTAAATGCGTGGCCACGCTCGGAAAGAGATCTATGGTAGATTTTCCGGTCAGACAGTTACTCTCCCTATCGAGACAACCACTTTAGATATTGTCAATCGCAAGTGCGACCTGAAAGACACCTTGCGTTGAGTGGGAGATGTGAAAAAGAGACAAGAGAATCGGTGACGCACACTTGTGTCAGACAAGTGGGAGATTGTTGGAGTAGGTGTCCTCCACAATAGTGCGCCACATAATAAATCTTATTAAGGAATATAATTGGGATATTTATTGACTATATATATGATTAGTCAGTTGATTAACGTAAATCAATACCGGTTGGCTGACTAGAGTTTGACGTTATTGTCGTATGACGGCGGTGATCAACTGATCCCTTTCGGTCACACCTAACGGATGAAATCCAAATAGTAACTAATTATTTGTATACGATACAGTTAATTAGTACATTACATATATTCGATATGTATGAGAGTTAATTGTTAGAAATTGAGTTAAGAACTCAAATGCAATTAAGTTTATTTTTCAATTATGCGATAATTGACTAATAAATTTATATCTTATTTTAATACGATTAAATAAGATTTAACTTAGTAATTAATCGTTAAATTACTAAATTAGTTGAGGTTTTGAGATAGAGGGAATTAGTTAATTATATTTACAAGGAGTTGTAAAATAAATTAACTAAGCATTGTGGGACCCATTATATATTGATATAATGGTAAAATATTACTTAAAATGTTAAGTACATATTGTTCATTTATTTGTGTCATATAATTGTTATATGATCAAATTAACAATTAATTATACAAGATAATTAAGCATATGATTAATAACTATTTGTGGGACAAATATCAAAAATCAAAATGGATCAAATTGAGGCTCACATGGCCGGTTATGGTGAAGTCAATGGTGATGATGTTTGTTCATATTCATACTCACAAGCAACATATGCTTATGACATGAATAGTAAACATGATATCATTTTATTCACTACAACACATTACCACTTTGCATGGCAATAAAATAAGAAAAAAATATCACTCTTTGGTGATGGTAAGGCCGGCCATCATGGCTATAAATTGAGCAATTGTTGTTCAATTTAT
This sequence comes from Heliosperma pusillum, assembly GCA_022085475.1. Lineage (NCBI taxonomy): Eukaryota > Viridiplantae > Streptophyta > Magnoliopsida > Caryophyllales > Caryophyllaceae > Heliosperma > Heliosperma pusillum. The sequence goes on along the minus strand of JAIUZE010069927.1, from coordinate 1,092,395 downwards.
TTACTTCTTCATTCTTGCTTATTTTATCATTCATCTCTCAAAACTCATCTTCTCACTACAACTCTCATATACTAATATTTCCTAAGTATTACTAGTGTAGTAATATAGTCTAATATTAGTAGTATATTATCTATCTTATTATCTAGTTAATAATAAGGGTAGATTGTTTGGTTCATCTTGGTGCAACTTAGAGGAGATCTTCTAGTTTGGAGATTACTTGTGTTCATCCATATTATTAGCTCAAGAACAACAAGAAGGAGTTCTTGTTGTGCCCTTATATTTTCCATACCAATGTGAGGAAATTTCTTCTCTTAAATAAATGTCTTTATATTTGCATGCATGTTACATAGATCATTAAATACTAAATTAACAAGTAATTTAGCAACTAATTAGAGGAGTCTAATTAAGGTCTATGGACTTTCAGGTTTCGCCTCTCAGAAATGAATCTTGGGCTTGTACATTAGTTGGGCCTGAGTTGAGCTCGTCTTTGGATAATAAGGCGTATTCACCGATCGGTATAGCTTTTGGTCGATCAGGTTAGTTGAGATGAGTTCTGTTTTCGATCGACATAAGTCTTTGTCGATTGGCATCACGCCAATTAAGCTCAATATGTCTTGGTCGATCAGTATACGTCTTGATCGATCGATGGCTTGTGTTTGATCATGTAGAGATTCTGACTTCATTCCTTAGAAATTCTGCTGTCGTCTGTGTGCGATGCGAAGTTCGGTCCTCATCCTAAATCCTCCAAAGTAAGCATAAATGACTTCATTCCTGCATAAATGACAGCAAGAACACCAAGAGTAGCAAACGAGGGAAAACTATGATAGAATAGCTCAAAGGAGCTCAAATACGAACATATAATGGAGGCAAATACAGGCTAAGCATGCATATAAAATGCATGCATCAAATTCCACCAAACCGAACTCTTGCTTGTCCTCAAGCAAGATCAATCATGATAAGCAAAGTAGGAGGACAATAGATGAAATTTACAACTCAGAGCACTTAGACGTAGATAACCGATCATGAAGCCAAAACATGTGCAAGAAGAACGGAGAAGTGAGAGTCGACTATCAAACCAAGACTTATACAACCAGGACCATTCAAACTAACCCTTGCTAGTCGTGAATACACCAGACTTAATCGTCGAGCTCAATAAACTACTTAAACAGTTACCTCTCATGCATGAATCAATGTGTGAAAGATTTTTCAAGTACTATAGGGTCTCAAGTATATGCTGGGCACAGGGCGTAACGGGGCTAAGCTGAAGGTGAAAGGTGGGTGCGTACTAACGCGTAATGGGAATGTGAGGCTCAATAGTGACTAGTGGTTGCGTGACCACGTGGACTATTTCTTTAAATGTTACCCATTCACAGCATTCATCAACATCATCCCAGCTTCTTGTTCAACAGTTATAGGATTAAGCCATAATTTCTTCGCTTGTGATTAGTTAATTTGTTTAGCAGCGCCTTAGTAAAATTGAATTCTTAGTGTCTTTTCACACCAGATTCAGGCAAAACTTCCTCTTTTGATGAGACAATCGATCGGCTATAAATCATACCGATCGGGTCTTGATTACAATTTCCAGACGGGATTATCACTTTACACACATTTAGATTTCATTCAGCATAGTTACAGTACCTCTTGTCCTAACATGCAACCAACAGTCAAGGTGGGTGAGTATATGGCATGTAGTTTGAGTATCCGGGTTGTAACCAAGGTTATTATAAAGCAATGCGGGCTCAAGAACAAGGACCTAAGTCTAAAGGGACATAAGGGGCTGTTTTGGTCATGTGGAGTTCAATTTTTTTTGTGGGTACCCGGTCCCGCAGGACTTAAGTGCACCACTTCGGACAATTCTTGGAACAATCTTTCACAAACCGATTCAGACTAAGAGATGCATGCTAAGATTCACGTGACATGAGATGTGTTTCGATATAAAAGTAGATTCACATCAAGCTAGGTTATGTAGAATAGCAAGTTATAGCATGGTAATCAGTCTAATCTCGTACCGTCTTAGGGCACAAGTTGTCAAACAATCGTGGTTAAATCATAGAATAAGCACATTATCGTCATTGTTGTATTGCACAATTTCATCAATCACACACAACTAGCAATTTTTTTTTTTTTTTTTATATGCATGCAAGAATAAAACGTGTGCACAACAGTCACCTCCCCCAAACCAAATGAAGCAGTGTCCTCAATGCCAACGGCGCAAATTTGATGAACGATTTTATGTCGCGCTAAAACTGTTATCAGATAATATTTATAACTCTAACTAAACTAACTACAAATAGCTAGTGGCAAGTCAGGGATCGAATTCACGGGGAGGTAGTCTAATTCAATTTGATCTAAGGTCGTAATTCTAAATCTACTAAGGTCGTCGTTTTTAAGGATTGAGTTAGAAGTGAATAAAAGAAACAAGATAAAGGCAAGAAAGCTAACTAAAAGTATATGTAAATAAGCGAAGGAGATCAATATAAGAGAGTCTAGGGCCGGACGGGACAGTTCTCAACTATAAGGAATAGGGGTCGCCAAGGTCATAGAAATAGTCTCGGGTAGGAAAATAGGGTACTTGGTCGGCCTGCCTATTTAAATACCTTTTATGGTTTAGTCGTCTTTACCAAGATTACTGGATCGGTCTCAAATGGTTGCCACGCTAACGTCAACTAGATGTGGCCACAAATAATTTAACGTAATGAAATAAACCAGAGAAATCAATATGACGATTTGATTGACTAAACTAATTCCCTTAAGTATCGATTACGTCCCTAGCCCTAGAATGAGTTTAGCTACGCATGGCTCTAACTAGATCTAAAAATACGAGGGGAAAGGATTCAGAATTCATAATGCAATAATAAAAATTAAGCAGGAGGGAAATAACCAGACTTACGAAATAAAACTTAAAAATCGATTTGAAAGGGAGTTCTGGTCGATCGGCAGAGAGCGGATCCGATCGACGATGTCTGAGTTACAACTGAAAATAACTTGAAAGCCTTCTAAAACCAGAATCAAACTAATAGCCACGAGTTTTTGAGAAGTTTAAAGGAAATAAATGAACAATTGCTTCAGATCCGTGACAAGGGATTGTTTGCAATACAATGTGATGCCCCCAGGGTTTGCCTTCGTCCTCCTTTTAACCTTGAATTAGGGTTTCGCCTCTCAGAAATGAATCTTGGGCTTGTACATTAGTTGGGCCTGAGTTGAGCTCGTCTTTGGATAATAAGGCGTATTCACCGATCGGTATAGCTTTTGGTCGATCAGGTTAGTTGAGATGAGTTCTGTTTTCGATCGACATAAGTCTTTGTCGATTGGCATCAGGCCAATTAAGCTCAATATGTCTTGGTCGATCAGTATACGTCATGATCGATCGATGGCTTGTGTTTGATTATGTAGGGATTCTGACTTCATTCCTTAGAAATTCTGATGTCGTCTGTGTGCGATGCGAAGTTCGGTCCTCATCCTAAATCCTCCAAAGTAAGCACAAATGACTTCATTCCTGCATAAATGACAGCAAGAACACCAAGAGTAGCAAACGAGGGAAAACTATGATAGAATAGCTCAAAGGAGCTCAAATACGAACATATAATGGAGGAAAATACAGGCTAAGCATGCATATAAAATGCATGCATCAAATTCCACCAAACTGAACTCTTGCTTGTCCTCAAGCAAGATCAATCATGATAAGCAAAGTAAGAGGACAATAGATGAAATTTACAACTCAGAGCACTTAGACGTAGATAACCGATCATGAAGCCAAAACATGTGCAAGAAGAACGGAGAAGTGAGAGTCGACTATCAAACCAAGACTTACACAACCAGGACCATTCAAACTAAACCTTGCTAGTCGTGAATACTCGAGACTTAATCGTCGAGCTCAATAAACTACTTAAACAGTTACCTCTCATGCATGAATCAATGTGTGAAAGATTTTTCAAGTACTATAGGGTCTCAAGTATATGCTGGGCACAAGGCGTAACGGGGCTAAGCTGAAGGTGAAAGGTGGGTGCGTACTAACGCGTAATGGGAATGTGAGGCTCAATAGTGACTAGTGGCTGCGTGACCACGTGGACTATTTCTTCAAATGTTACCCATTCACAGCATTCATCAACATCATCCCAGCTTCTTGTTCAGCAGTTATAGGATTAAGCCATAATTTCTTCGCTTGTGATTAGTTAAGCTTCTTATGACTTCACTTATTCATTTGTTTAGCAGCGCCTTAGTAAAATTGACTTCTTAGTGTCTTTTCACACCAGATTCAGGCAAAACTTCCTCTTTTGATGAGACAATCGATCGGCTATAAATCATACCGATCGGGTCTTGATTACAATTTCCAGACGGGATTATCACTTTACACACATTTAGATTTCATTCAGCATAGTTACAGTACCTCTTGTCCTTACACGCAACCAACAGTCAAGGTGGGTGAGTATATGGCATGTAGTTTGAGTATCCGGGTTGTAACCAAGGTTATTATAAAGCAATGCGGGCTCAAGAACAAGGACCTAAGTCTAAAGGGACATAAGGGGCTGTTTTGGTCATGTGGAGTTCAATTTTTTTTGTGGGTACCCGGTCCCGCAGGACTTAAGTGCACCACTTCGGACAATTCTTGGAACAATCTTTCACAAACCGATTCAGACTAAGAGATGCATGCTAAGATTCACGTGACATGAGATGTGTTTCGATATAAAAGTAGATTCACATCAAGCTAGGTTATGTAGAATAGCAAGTTATAGCATGGTAATCAGTCTAATCTCGTACCGTCTTAGGGCACAAGTTGTCAAACAATCGTGGTTAAATCATAGAATAAGCACATTATCGTCATTGTTGTATTGCACAATTTCATCAATCACACACAACTAGCAATTTTTTTTTTTTTTTTTTTATATGCATGCAAGAATAAAACGTGTGCACAACAGTCACCTCCCCCAAACCAAATGAAGCAGTGTCCTCAATGCCAACGGCGCCAATTTGATGAACGATTTTATGTCGCGCTAAAACTGTTATCAGATAATATTTATAACTCTAACTAAACTAACTACAAATAGCTAGTGGCAAGTCAGGGATCGAATTCACGGGGAGGTAGTCTAATTCAATTTGATCTAAGGTCGTAATTCTAAATCTACTAAGGTCGTCGTTTTTAAGGATTGAGTTAGAAGTGAATAAAAGAAACAAGATAAAGGCAAGAAAGCTAACTAAAAGTATATGTAAATAAGCGAAGGAGATCAATATAAGAGAGTCTAGGGCCGGACGGGACAGTTCTCAACTATAAGGAATAGGGGTCGCCAAGGTCATAGAAATAGTCTCGGGTAGGAAAATAGGGTACTTGGTCGGCCTGCCTATTTAAATACCTTTTATGGTTTAGTCGTCTTTACCAAGATTACTGGATCGGTCTCAAATGGTTGCCACGCTAACGTCAACTAGATGTGGCCACAAATAATTTAACGTAATGAAATAAACCAGAGAAATCAATATGACGATTTAATTGACTAAACTAATTCCCTTAAGTATCGATTACGTCCCTAGCCCTAGAATGAGTTTAGCTACGCATGGCTCTAACTAGATCTAAAAATACGAGGGGAAAGGATTCAGAATTCATAATGCAATAATAAAAATTAAGCAGGAGGGAAATAACCAGACTTACGAAATAAAACTTAAAAATCGATTTGAAAGGGAGTTCTGGTCGATCGGCAGAGAGCGGATCCGATCGACGATGTCTGAGTTACAACTGAAAATAACTTGAAAGCCTTCTAAAACCAGAATCAAACTAATAGCCACGAGTTTTTGAGAAGTTTAAAGGAAATAAATGAACAATTGCTTCAGATCCGTGACAAGGGATTGTTTTCAATACGATGTGATCCCCCCAGGGTTTGCCTTCGTCCTCCTTTTAACCTTGAATTAGGGTTTCGCCTCTCAGAAATGAATCTTGGGCTTGTACATTAGTTGGGCCTGAGTTGAGCTCGTCTTTGGATAATAAGGCGTATTCACCGATCGGTATAGCTTTTGGTCGATCAGGTTAGTTGAGATGAGTTCTGTTTTCGATCGACATAAGTCTTTGTCGATTGGCATCACGCCAATTAAGCTCAATATGTCTTGGTCGATCAGTATACGTCTTGATCGATCGATGGCTTGTGTTTGATCATGTAGGGATTCTGACTTCATTCCTTAGAAATTCTGCTGTCGTCTGTGTGCGATGCGAAGTTCGGTCCTCATCCTAAATCCTCCAAAGTAAGCATAAATGACTTCATTCCTGCATAAATGACAGCAAGAACACCAAGAGTAGCAAACGAGGGAAAACTATGATAGAATAGCTCAAAGGAGCTCAAATACGAACATATAATGGAGGCAAATACAGGCTAAGCATGCATATAAAATGCATGCATCAAATTCCACCAAACCAAACTCTTGCTTGTCCTCAAGCAAGATCAATCATGATAAGCAAAGTAGGAGGACAATAGATGAAATTTACAACTCAGAGCACTTAGACGTAGATAACCGATCATGAAGCCAAAACATGTGCAAGAAGAACGGAGAAGTGAGAGTCGACTATCAAACCAAGACTTACACAACCAGGACCATTCAAACTAAACCTTGCTAGTCGTGAATACTCGAGACTTAATCGTCGAGCTCAATAAACTACTTAAACAGTTACCTCTCATGCATGAATCAATGTGTGAAAGATTTTTCAAGTACTATAGGGTCTCAAGTATATGCTGGGCACAAGGCGTAACGGGGCTAAGCTGAAGGTGAAAGGTGGGTGCGTACTAACGCGTAATGGGAATGTGAGGCTCAATAGTGACTAGTGGCTGCGTGACCACGTGGACTATTTCTTCAAATGTTACCCATTCACAGCATTCATCAACATCATCCCAGCTTCTTGTTCAGCAGTTATAGGATTAAGCCATAATTTCTTCGCTTGTGATTAGTTAAGCTTCTTATGACTTCACTTATTCATTTGTTTAGCAGCGCCTTAGTAAAATTGACTTCTTAGTGTCTTTTCACACCAGATTCAGGCAAAACTTCCTCTTTTGATGAGACAATCGATCGGCTATAAATCATACCGATCGGGTCTTGATTACAATTTCCAGACGGGATTATCACTTTACACACATTTAGATTTCATTCAGCATAGTTACAGTACCTCTTGTCCTTACACGCAACCAACAGTCAAGGTGGGTGAGTATATGGCATGTAGTTTGAGTATCCGGGTTGTAACCAAGGTTATTATAAAGCAATGCGGGCTCAAGAACAAGGACCTAAGTCTAAAGGGACATAAGGGGCTGTTTTGGCCATGTGGAGTTCAATTTTTTTTGTGGGTACCCGGTCCCGCAGGACTTAAGTGCATCACTTCGGACAATTCTTGGAACAATCTTTCACAAACCGATTCAGACTAAGAGATGCATGCTAAGATTCACGTGACATGAGATGCGTTTCGAGATAAAAGTAGATTCACATCAAGCTAGGTTATGTAGAATAGCAAGTTATAGCATGGTAATCAGTCTAATCTCGTACCGTCTTAGGGCACAAGTTGTCAAACAATCGTGGTTAAATCATAGAATAAGCACATTATCGTCATTGTTGTATTGCACAATTTCATCAATCACACACAACTAGCATTTTTTTTTTTTTTTTTATATGCATGCAAGAATAAAACGTGTGCACAACAGTCACCTCCCCCAAACCAAATGAAGCAGTGTCCCCAATGCCAACGGCGCAATTTGATGAACGATTTTATGTCGCGCTAAAACTGTTATCAGATAATATTTATAACTCCAACTAAACTAACTACAAATAGCTAGTGGCAAGTCAGGGATCGAATTCACGGGGAGGTAGTCTAATTCAATTTGATCTAAGGTCGCAATTCTAAATCTACTAAGGTCGTCGTTTTTAAGGATTGAGTTAGAAGTGAATAAAAGAAACAAGATAAAGGCAAGAAAGCTAACTAAAAGTATATGTAAATAAGCGAAGGAGATCAATATAAGAGAGTCTAGGGCCGGACGGGACAGTTCTCAACTATAAGGAATAGGGGTCGTCAAGGTCATAGAAATAGTCTCGGGTAGGAAAATAGGGTACTTGGTCGGCCTGCCTATTTAAATACCTTTTATGGTTTAGTCGTCTTTACCAAGATTACTGGATCGGTCTCAAAAGGTTGTCACGCTAACGTCAACTAGATGTGGCCACAAATAATTTAACGTAATGAAATAAACCAGAGAAATCAATATAACGATTTAATTGACTAAACTAATTCCCTTAAGTATCGATTACGTCCCTAGCCCTAGAATGAGTTTAGCTACGCATGGCTCTAACTAGATCTAAAAATACGAGGGGAAAGGATTCAGAATTCATAATGCAATAATAAAAATTAAGCAGGAGGGAAATAACCAGACTTACGAAATAAAACTTAAAAATCGATTTGATAGGGAGTTCTGGTCGATCGGCAGAGAGAGGATCCGATCGACAATGTCTGAATTACAACTGAAAATAACTTGAAAGCCTTCTAAAACCAGAATCAAACTAATAGCCACGAGTTTTTGAGAAGTTTAAAGGAAATAAATGAACAATTGCTTCCAATCCGTGACAAGGGATTGTTTGCAATACAATGTGATACCCCCAGGGTTTGCCTTCGTCCTCCTTTTAACCTTGAATTAGGGTTTCGCCTCTCAGAAATGAATCTTGGGCTTGTACATTAGTTGGGCCTGAGTTGAGCTCGTCTTTGGATAATAAGACGTATTCACCGATCGGTATAGCTTTTGGTCGATCAGGTTAGTTGAGATGAGCTCTGTTTTCGAGGGAAGCGATCGACATAAGTTTCTGTCGATCGGCATCAGGCCCATTAAGCTCAATATGTCTTGGTCGATCGATGGCTTGTGTTTGATCATGTAGGGATTCTGACTTCATTCCTTAGAAATTCTGTTGTCGTCTGTGTGCGATGCGAAGTTCGGTCCTCATCCTAAATCCTCCAAAGTAAGCATAAATGGCTTCGTTCCTGCATAAATGACAGCAAGAACACCAAGAGTAGCAAACGAGGGAAAACTATTATAGAATAGCTCAAAGGAGCTCAAATACGAACATATAATGGAGGCAAATACAGGCTAAGCATGCATATAAAATGCATGCATCAAATTCCCCCAAACCGAACTCTTGCTTGTCCTCAAGCAAGATCAATCATGATAAGCAAAGTAGGAGGACAATAGATGAAATTTACAACTCAGAGCACTTAGACGTAGATAACCGATCATGAAGCCAAAACATGTGCAAGAAGAACGGAGAAGTGAGAGTCGACTATCAAACCAAGACTTACACAACCAGGACCATTCAAACTAACCCTTGCTAGTCGTGAATACACGAGACTTAATCGTCGAGCTCAATAAACTACTTAAACAGTTACCTCTCATGCATGAATCAATGTGTGAAAGATTTTTCAAGTACTATAGGGTCTCAAGTATATGCTGGGCACAAGGCGTAACGGGGCTAAGCTGAAGGTGAAAGGTGGGTGCGTACTAACGCGTAATGGGAATGTGAGGCTCAATAGTGACTAGTGGCTGCGTGACCACGTGGACAATTTCTTCAAATGTTACCCATTCACAGCATTCATCAACATCATCCCAGCTTCTTGTTCAGCAGTTATAGGATTTAGCCATAATTTCTTCGCTTGTGATTAGTTAAGCTTCTTATGACTTCATTTATTCATTTGTTTAGCAGCGCCTTAGTAAAATTGACTCCTTAGTGTCTTTTCACACCAGATTCAGGCAAAACTTCCTCTTTTGATGAGCATATCGATCGGCTATAAATCATACCGATCGGTTCTTGATTACAATTTCCAGACGGGATTATCACTTTACACACATTTAGATTTCATTCAGCATAGTTACAGTACCTCTTGTCCTTACACGCAACCAACAGTCAAGGTGGGTGAGTATATGGCATGTAGTTTGAGTATCCGGGTTGTAACCAAGGTTATTATAAAGCAATGCGGGCTCAAGAACAAGGACCTAAGTCTAAAGGGACATAAGGGGCTGTTTTGGCCATGTGGAGTTCAATTTTTTTGTGGGTACCCGGTCCCGCAGGACTTAAGTGCATCACTTCGGACAATTCTTGGAACAATCTTTCACAAACCGATTCAGACTAAGAGATGCATGCTAAGATTCACGTGACATGAGATGCGTTTCGAGATAAAAGTAGATTCACATCAAGCTAGGTTATGTAGAATAGCAAGTTATAGCATGGTAATCAGTCTAATCTCGTACCGTCTTAGGGCACAAGTTGTCAAACAATCGTGGTTAAATCATAGAATAAGCACATTATCGTCATTGTTGTATTGCACAATTTCATCAATCACACACAACTAGCATATTTTTTTTTTTTTTTTTTTTTATGCATGCAAGAATAAATTGTGTGCACAACAGTCACCTCTCCCAAACCAAATGAAGCAGTGTCCTCAATGGTTCCAACGGCGCCAATTTGACAACAGTGGGTATACAATATGAATGCATGTTGAAAATGGAAAAAGGGTCATAGTAGTACTCCCTGGTTACTCCCAAAAACTGCTCCAGGCTGTTGATCCATCCTTGTTGTGGCCGTCATCCTCCTGCCGATCGGCAGCTTCAGATTGCTCAGCCCCCTGGCTCCCTTCTCCTTGAGTGTAGTGTGTTGTTGGGTTATAGAAGGCGGGGTGGACTGTCCCAGGTGGGAAATGACCTTGGCTGTCATGATAGGCGTATATATTGTGATCCTTGATTGAGCGGTCGAGGTGGACTTGGTGCATTTGATTGCACAGCCCCATCAACATGGAGTCTCTGGAGGTTGCATTCCAAGTCCTCGGTTCCTCGAAGGGGGGATATGTTGCAAAGGAAGGAGGGAATGCGGCTGGATCGTAACCTTCAGGATGATATGGGGCAGTGGAGTATGGGTAATGATTGAACCTTGAATAATCCCCGATGGGATCGATAATATTGACCCCGACAGCAGGGGCTTCAGCAGCCTGCCGATCGGCATCTTCGGGTTCTTCCATGTCGACTTCATGCAGGAGATAATAGGTGTAGTTTGAAGGGCTCGGTCTGCGGAATCTCTTGATAGATCGAACCTTTATATCCATACCAGTCTCCGGAAGCTTGACCAAGTTAGTGGAACGTACCTTCCACATCCATGAATTATTGCCTAATGTACGGATGTAGTGAAGGCGGGAAAGACTTGCGAAATCCATAGTAAGTGGTTCGCCGTTAGGACAACCATCCACAATCTTCAACCTGTGCTCCCGAATGTTGCCATATAGACTTTTGGCGATTTGAGTTATTACCCCCCCGACCATGATAGGTTTGACGGCACCCGAAACAACGGCTTCCAAATGTTTGGCTACGAAATGAGCCACATTAACAGTGAATTGTTCGCCCCCGTCAATGTTAAGGGTACTAAACAGCATGTGCACCTCGACATTCTTCATATTTGTGGGCTCTGGACGTGCAAAATAAGTACTACCAACGAGGCGTCCCCACAAGCGGAGGACGGGGTGATGTATGAGATGACATCTGAATCTCCAACCAACACCGCCTTTGTCCAGGCCGGTCAAACCCGTCCACAGATCTTCAGTCCCGTCTCGTGGGTCATTCGGTGTGATAACTCCCTCCGACCGGCAGCCTAGGCTCTTGCCCCAGTCAGTTGGATACAAGCAGTGGTCTTCATTAAAAAGGCGGAAGTTTACAGCCGGTTCTTCTTCATCATAATAGAAGCTTGACAGGAACTCCAATGTGAGACACCGGTACGTGTGCTCACGCATTTTGTATAGGCCTTCACACCCCGACCTTTTCAACAGTTTCTTCATCCCCTTCTTGAGGCCAAGTGCCTCTAATGTTTCCAAACAAATGAACCGCGTTGCGATCATTTGTCTTCCCATAAGTTCTGCAAACTTTTCTTTTTGTTCATTATCGGCGAAGATGATATGACCATAGCCATTGTTTTCCAGAACCGCGTCCATATTCGACCTAGTAGAAGCACTCCTTCTCGTCATCGACATTATCTGAAACAAGACACGAACAAACAAAAAAATGTTGATTTAATTGCAAAACTCGATCGGCAAATGTCAAGTTCGATCGGCACTGTGTATGATTTCTTTTGTTTTGTGTATGAAGACCACTGCTTGTATCCAACTGACTGGGGCAAGAGCCTAGGCTGCCGGTCGGAGGGAGTTATCACACCGAATGACCCACGAGACGGGACTGAAGATCTGTGGACGGGTTTGACCGGCCTGGACAAAGGCGGTGTTGGTTGGAGATTCAGATGTCATCTCATACATCACCCCGTCCTCCGCTTGTGGGGACGCCTCGTTGGTAGTACTTATTTTGCACGTCCAGAGCCCACAAATATGAAGAATGTCGAGGTGCACATGCTGTTTAGTACCCTTAACATTGACGGGGGCGAACAATTCACTGTTAATGTGGCTCATTTCGTAGCCAAACATTTGGAAGCCGTTGTTTCGGGTGCCGTCAAACCAATCATGGTCGGGGGAGTAATAACTCGAATCGCCAAAAGTCTATATGGCAACATTCGGGAGCACAGGTTGAAGATCGTGGATGGTTGTCCTAACGGCGAATCACCTACTATGAATTTCGCAAGTCTTTCCCGCCTTCACTACATCCGTACATTAGGCAATAATTCATGGATGTGGAAGGTACGTTCCACTGACTTGGTCAAGCTACCGGAGACCGGTCTGGATATGAAGGTTCGATCTATCAAGACATTCCGCAGACCAAGCCCTTCAAACTACACCTATTATCTCCTTAATGAAGTCGACAAGGAAGAAGTCAACAATGCCGATCGGCAGGATGCTGAAGCCCCTGCTGTCGGGGTCAATATTATTGATCCTATCGGGGATTATTCAAGGTTCAATCATTACCCATACTCCACTGCCCCATATCGTCCTGAAGGTTACGATCCAGCAGCATTCCCTCCTTCCTTTGCAACATATCCCCCCTTCGAGGAACCGAGGACTTGGAATGCAAGCTCCAGAGACTCCATGTTGATGGGGCTGTGCAATCAAATGCACCAAATGCACCTCGACCGCTCACTCGGGGATCACAATATCTACGCCTATCATGACAGCCAAGGTCATTTCCCACCTGGGACGGTCCACCCAGCCTTCTATAACCCATCAACACACTACACTCAAGGAGAAGGGAGCCAGGAGGCTGAGCAATCTGAAGCTGCCGATCGGCAGATGGATGACAGCCACAACAAAGATGGATCAACAGCCTGGAGCAGTTTTTGGGAGTAATCAGGGAGTACTACATAACCATTTTTCTATTTTCAGCATGCATTCATATTGTATACCCACTGTTGTGTTGGGTTTTGGAATCATTGAGGACACTGCTTCATTTGGTTTGGGGGAGGTGACTGTTGTGCACACGTTTTATTCTTGCATGCATAATAAAAAGAGAATTTATGCTAGTTGTGTGGGATTGATGAAATTGTGCAATACAACAATGACGATAATGTGCTTATTCTACGATTTAACCTCGATTGTTTGACAACTTGTGCCCTAAGACGGTACGAGATTAGACTGATTACCATGCTATAACTTACTTATCTACATAACCTAGCTTGATGTGAATCTACTTTTATCTCGAAACGCATCTCATGTCACGTGAATCTTAGCATGCATCTCTTAGTCTGAATCGGTTTGTGAAAGATTTTTCCAAGAATTGTCCGAAGTGATGCACTTAAGTCCTGCGGGACCGGGTACCCACAAAAATTGAACTCCACATGGCCAAAACAGCCTCTTTTGTCCTTTTAGACTTAGGTCCTTGTTCATGAGCCCACATTGCCTTATATTAACCTTGGTTACAACCCGGATACTCAAACTACATGCCATATACTCACCCACCTTGACTGTTGGTTGCGTGTAAGGACAAGAGGTACTGTAACTATGCTGAATGAAAAAATGTGTGTAAAGTGATAATCCCGTCTGGAAATTGTAATCGGGAACCGATCGATATGATTTATAGCCGATCGATTTTCTCATCAAAAGAGGAAGTTTTGCCTGAATCTGGTGTGAAAAGACACCAAGGAGTCAATTTTACTAAGGCGCTGCTAAGCAAATGAATAAATGAAGTCATAAGAAGCTAAACTAATCGCAAGCGAAGAAATTATGGCTAAATCCTATAACTGCTGAACAAGAAGCTGGGATGATGTTGATGAATGCTGTGAATGGGTAACATTTGAAGAAATAGTCCACGACCACGCAGCCACCAGTCACTATTGAGCCTCACATTCCCATTACGCGTTAGTACGCACCCACCTTTCACCTTCAGCTTAGCCCCGTTACGCCTTGTGCCCAGCATATACTTGAGACCCTATAGTACTTGGAAAATCTTTCACACATTGATTCATGCATGAGAGGTAACTGTTTAAGTAGTTTATTGAGCTCGACGATTAAGTCTCGAGTATTCACGACTAGCAAGGTTTAGTTTGAATGGTCCTGGTTGTGTAAGTCTTGGTTTGATAGTCGACTCTCACTTCTCCGTTCTTCTTGCACATGTTTTGGCTTCATGATCGGTTATCTACGTCTAAGTGCTCTGAGTTGTAAATTTCATCTATTTTCCTCCTACTTTGCTTATCATGATTGATCTTGCTTGAGGACAAGCAAGAGTTCGGTTTGGGGGAATTTGATGCATGCATTTTATATGCATGCTTAGTCTGTATTTGCCTCCATTATATGTTCGTATTTGAGCTCCTTTGAGCTATTCTATCATAGTTTTCCCTCGTTTGCTACTCTTGGTGTTCTTGCTGTCGTTTATGCAGGAACGAAGCCATTTATGCTTACTTTGGAGGATTTAGGATGAGGACCGATCTTCGCATCGCACACAGACGACAGCAGAATTTCTAAGGAATGAAGTCAGAATCCCTACATGATCGAACACGAGACATCGATCGATCAGGACCAATACTGATCGACAAAGACATATTGAGCTTAATGGGCCTGATGCCGATCGATATCTTCTTATGTGGATCGTCTCCCTCGAAAACAGAGCTCATCTCAACTAACCCGATCGACCACAAGCTATACCGATCGGGGAATACGCCTTATTTTCCAAACACGAGCTCAACTCAGGCCCCAAACGAATGTACAAGCCCAAGATTCATTTCTGAGAGACGAAACCCTAATTCAAGGTTAAAAGGAGGACGAAGGCAAACCCTGGAGGCATCAGATTGTATTGCAACAATCCCTTGTCACGGATCATAGCAATTGTTCATTTATTTCCTTTAAACTTCTCAAAAACTCGTAGTTATTAGTTGAATTCTGGTTTTAGAAGGCTTTCAAGTTATTTTCAGTTGTAATTCAAACATTGTCGATCGGATCCTTTCTTTGCCGTTCGGATCCTTTCTCTGCCGATCGACCATATTTCCCTATCAAATCGATTTTTAAGTTTTATTTCGTAAGTCCGCTTATTTCCCTCCTGCTTAATTTTTATTATTGCATTATGAATTCTGAATCCTTTCCCCTCGTATTTTTAGATCTAGTTAGAGCCATGCGTAGCTAAACTCATTCTAGGGCTAGGGATGTAATCGATACTTAAGGGAATTAGTTTAGTCAATTAAATCGTTATATTAATTTCTCTGGTTTATTTCATTACGTTAAATTATTTGTGGCCACATTTAGTTGACGTTAGCGTGGCAACCATTTGAGACCGACCCAGTAATCTTGGTAGAGACGACTAAACCATAAAAGGTATTTAAATAGGCAGGCCGACCAAGTACCCTATTTTCCTACCCGAGACTATCTCTATGACCTTGACGACCCCTATTCCTTATAGTTGAGAACTGTCCCGTCCGGCCCTAGACTCTCTTATATTGATCTCCTTCGCTTATTTACATACACTTTTAGTTAGCTTTCTTGCCTTTATCTTGTTTCTTTTATTCACTTCTAACTCAATCCTCAAAATCTTCGACCTTAGTAGATTTAGAATTGCGACCTTAGATCCAATTGAATTTGACTACCTCCCCGTGAATTCGATCCCTGACTTGCCGCTAGCTATTTGTAGTTAGTATAGTTGGAGTTATAAATATTATCTGATAACAGTTTTAGCGCGACATAAAATCGTTCATCACTAGTTTATAAAAATTTAAAATCAGGTTTGCTTTTGTTAGAATGAAAAATCTATTTATCGAGACTAGTAAACTCCGTCTAACCATTTTTTTAACTTAATAACTAACTTTGCACAGAAATCCTCTATCTACTAAAGTAAAAGAATAGGTAAACTCACAAAATTTCCCTCAAAAAAGCATTTTTTTAAATAAGGAAACTATTGATAATTAAGTGTACTAGCTAACCAAGGAAATTAATATTAATTAAAACTAATCTTTTCATCAAATTATATAATTTTCACTAAACTCTAAAATATAATCTTTTAATTGAAATATAAATAATATAAATAAAACTACAAAGTGCTAAATCTTTTATTGATGCTATTACTTGAGAATGACCTGACTCATAGTACGTA
This sequence comes from Heliosperma pusillum, assembly GCA_022085475.1. Taxonomy (NCBI): domain Eukaryota; kingdom Viridiplantae; phylum Streptophyta; class Magnoliopsida; order Caryophyllales; family Caryophyllaceae; genus Heliosperma; species Heliosperma pusillum. Next base: position 1,075,905 of record JAIUZE010069927.1, on the reverse strand, counting down.
TAAATAAAACATAAATCGATTTCATTACTTTCATGACAAAAAAATTGATACTCCGTAGAATTTATAAATTGGAATCATTAGCTTTATGGTATAATTTTAAAAAAATACATTTAAACACATTACTCAATTCTCTTTGAATAATTTCCAATTTAATTTTTTTTCCTCAAAACAAAATACAATAACGAGAAAAATGAACAATTAATGAGATATCACTATTATTCAAATATCTTATTAAAAATAAAAGAATTATATATACCGTGCATTTATTGCACGGGTTATAAACTAGTTACAAAAACAAACAAACATATTTGTATGAAAAAGAAAGTTGCGGAAAGATGTGGTGTCCTGACTCACATACCACAACGTCGAATAGCAAACAGATAACAATGTATTACAAGGGGGGAGTTGAACATAATCAACTCGAAAATAAAAGTACAGAGCTAAAAAATAACTAAAGAAAAAAACTCACATGAAATCTAGATTAGTTTCACTAGTTCCATAACATATTGGTACACTGCTATCAATCTAACATTAAATTGGTCTAAAGTTAGTAAACGCCTATCACGAGTAATCGCGACCCACCCTTTTGAACAAGTAGATCATTTCTACCCCAAACCAAGGCCTAAACCAACATACATAATTCACATATATCAGAGACTACCATAACTATAATGCAAATATGGCGTACGATAACGCGGACTACCAGGAATAGGGACACCTACTGGGCTGAATGGCTCACTTGAATAATAGTTATGCGGGAGATGAGACACTGGGGGTGACCCAAAACCAAAGGGGGGAGATGGGCCGTTGATGGGATTCCTTAACCAATAAGATTCAGGATAATTTCTAATGGCATTGGAGTCTTGGGCAAAATTCCACCTATATTCTGGACGGTCCAAGGAGAAGGAGAAATCAGGAATGGTTGGACATCTAGGTGTTGCCCAAAGACTTTGATCCGCATTTTCAGGTATTGGGGCGTTTATTCCAGGGAATTCTGTCATCATTTTCTTTTGCGATTTTCGTTCATCTAATGGAGGGTCATTTATCACATCGACTTTCTGAGTTTCATCATCACCAAAGATTGCGATTCCTGAAGGTTGGTCCTTTTCTTCTAAATCTGGTTAAATAAGGTTTGGCAAGAAATTAAGGAAGTTTCTTTTAAAATCTAGTTACTCATACACGTTTAAAGTATCAAGCACAAGTGTGTGGCCAAGTATCGGACAGGGGTACACGAGGTAAAACAAAGAGAATTATTAAAACCATGAACAATTGAACACAAATCGGAATTTTTAGCATCCCAAACACAAGCAAATCATTGCCTAATAGCCTAATAGCTAATTTGTTTAAGATATTTATGTGGAAGAACGGCTTACCTAAATATCCAGGTGGGTATCCCAATTCACGCATCTTATTAAGCCAAGGAGGTGGATCAAACTCCTGGTACACAAAAAACAACATATTAGCTTGGAGAAAAACCGCTATCTTGGCGTGTTCACACATCCTTTATGACTGCACAAGGTCCTTTTAGGTTTTATCATATGATACGTGCATAATGGAAACTGAAATGTGAACCATGGATGATAGGCAACTCACCCCTAGACCCAGCGCCTTCCTTGTTTCAGCTGAAAGAGCACCTGGTTTGATCCCATCAAACTTACCACTTGGAGAGTTTTGATAGTAACGAGTTACGACACGAGGGTTGCCATTAGGGTTCTTCTTGCTTTGAAATTCTTTTCGAGCACTGTTTACAGCAGCCTTGTTAAAAGACTTTGTGCATCCACTGAGAGGATGATTATATGAGCCACAATTGAAGCAACGTGGAGCTTCACGTAAATCGATGCCTCTACATCCATGAAGAACGATAAGTTGTCAATTATATATAACAGATTAACAGATACTCAACAGATTATCAGGCCACTATTAGACTTGCGACCAGAATCACTTTCATATCACTTTTTGATATCATGTTTTCGTTCCTGCCTTTCCACTCCCCTGTTTCACCACTAAGGACTAACATATCAAAGCAAGGATTCTCTACCCCACTTTTGTGTCCCATCATTTCTTCTTTTGACATACAACACTTTATGAGTAGAAAAGATTGTGTAAATCACATCAAGTAGATCATGTGTCAAAAGATAAAAGTATTGAGATAGAAGATGAAACACAAAATCCGCTCTCCTAACATATTCAAGAATGTGTGTATAATATATTAATATTAATATAGACTCCCCTGTCTTACCCATTACATTTCGGTTTGTCCGAGTCAGTTGCTTATGCTTCCTATTTAGGTATGTTTTGTGTTAAAAAGACCGGTTTACCCTCATTTATCTTTGAAAGTGTACCCACTGCCCACATGATTTGTGAACCCCACCCCACCATTTTTAAACCCAAACAAAACACCCCCTTTCCACTTGCATGCACTTACAATATCACATGAGAAATCAATTCAAAAGCAAAAGTATCAAAAATGGATTAAATAGAGGGAGTATTAGTTTACTTCTCTTCACTAGTGTCAGCATCAGTAGCCAAGCCAACAGCAAACCCCCGATCATACAATGGTGAACAGTCATGACTCAGTAACCCTGACTCCTTGCGCTGCCTTTTCGAAACATGAACATCCATTGAAAAGGACTAGCATCCAGAAAATTATTTGGGTTAGGTATTTGCCAAACATAAGAACCGTCCAAGTTACTGAATAGATAACTCAACTATGCAAGATGAAATATAAAGGGTAACTGCTGATGCTCAAGATTTTTCAACTGGGTACTTTGATAGTTTGATCTATAAAAGTAGACGAGTAACTAACTTCAAGATTTATTTTTGGGTACTCCCAAGGTAAGAAAAAAAGATATGAGCAGATGAATTGTAGTTCATAAAATCCAGTAATCCACAAATTTCATGCTCAAATATATATCCTAGTATTTCTTAAATTAGTGACTTTTGCAGAAACAAACAGATAAAACTGAAGTAATTGGATTCATCCAGATGATGAAGACTCGCTTATCTTTTTCAAAACTACACGAGAAGTACATATGCCTTTGCTTTAATGGATAACCTGGACCCATGGGAGTAAACAGGTAGTGAGAGGGAGACACAGAGGGAGAGGGTCAGAGAGAGGGAGAACATACAACAGTTGAAAGCTTGTCCGAACCAACATGTAATGCAGGAAAGTAACTCTCTTCCCCAGATTCTAACGAATCAGCTGGATCCTGAAAGTTGGGGAGATTAGTGTGAAATGAATGCCAGTAATTCAAGCACATGTATCTGGTTAATTAAATAAACAACCCTTACTTCAGAAGAAGCACAATTCTTGGCATGCCAATCAGACCAATTATTTAAGAGTTCTTCAAGCTTTCTTTTGCTACGGCTGCCAATAAGAATATAAAATAATGTAACAAAAACCTATAAAAGTTTTGTAAGTGCCACTGTCAAAACTGATGCTAAATAAGCACAGGCTCAAATATTCTAATGTACATACGAACCTTGGCAAGGAATTGTAAATTACACGAACAGAGGATTCCATGCTAGAGCTTTCTTCACAAGGTCTTTTAACACCTATTAGACACAATCAATCATAGATTTAATTTTGATGCAACAAAATGTACATAGTTTACAACATGCTGATTGCCACAGCTTAATTTAAAAGAGCAGGGTAAACATCAGCAAACATAACATCATGACTAAAAAAAGCAGCTTCAGCTAACATAAAACAAAAAATTTGACTACATGTTTGCCATTTTGCATGAAAAGAAAATTTTGCTAAAGACCCCAGCTTTTCCCATCAGTTGATAAATAAGTACTAAACAGAGTACAAGTCTACAGCCATTCAGAAGACAGATCCATAAAAGTAAATGCAGAATCATGCAAGAACCATGTTCATAATGAGAAAATTACCCTGGTTCTCATCATGAATCTTGACTTCTTCGTTCAAGTCGACAGTCGCATTAATATCTACATTGTCGCCACCATTCCCGAAACATTGGGTCGTATCCACCTCTGAAGACTGAGAAATTGACCCTGCTTCAACCAAATCCTGCATTGGTGGCTGAACACTTGGTTCTTTCTCTAAATCCGCAACTGTAGAGCGAGCACATTGATTTTCTTCCTTGGGCAGGTCTTCCATTGTGAAGATTTCATCGCCAACATCATCAGCAGCCTTTCCAGGTTTATTAGCAATATACTTGGCATCAGAATCGACACATAAACCTTTTTTATAAAGATCATTTAAGTTGATTGAAGCATGAAGGAACGTAATAGATATATCAGAGAACTTACCAAATGCATCCTAATTCCTACAAACTCAAATTATCTGCAAAACCAACCAGAACGTTATAAGGAGACCAACATTTACGGACACACGCACACACACGAAGGAAGGCCAAAGTAAAATAGTAAATTTAATAAACGGTACAGATAGTATCATAACAATGTTATACTTAACTGGTGTCATAATAGTGTTATATATAGCTATGGACATAGTATTCACTACATCTAAGATTTATTGTATACTTCTTTGGGAGTCCTTACAAACAAAAAGGATATAGTCCAGAAATTCAAGTTACAGAATATTCGTAATCAACTGTAATGCAAACAAGATGGGCTTGGCCGCCTTATTCAACTTGTGAGGACTAGATCATGGCTAGGGCTGCTAAGAGCCTAAGACAAGACTAACAGTATACCATAATGGTCATCTTTAGTTTATTCTCGCCTAATTCATCTTAGCAATAGTTTTAGATATATATATATGCTGCCAATTTATCTTGTCTTGGCTCAACACTGAAAGGTTCAACACCATTCCATATTTCCATTCATATAAGCATGACTGTATTTAGATGCTTTTGTTTCGTTTTCTTATTGGTGGGGGGAATACTCGTCTAAATGTAAACGATCATTCATTTTGACATTTGAGAAGAAAAAAAAACTTATAAACTACGGAATATTTGTCAAATAAAGTATCATCTACTTGACAAAGTACAGCAACCATCATGATTAGAAGCCTCAACTTCGAAGTTTCATGATGGGCATTCATAAACAAAATAACTAGCAAAGCACTCAAAAGTAATTATCTGAACCCTAACTCAAAAGTAATCCGCTATTTACCATCCTTACCTCCGATGCCACCTAAATCCTAGCCCTTATAGCAACTCTGAGTAAAACACTATTCAAAGTTTAAACCCTAATGAAACTGTCATCCCCAAATCATGAATCACCTTCATTATCTAACAACCCTTTTCAGAAACCTACCAAATAAATATCCCACCAAGCCAAAAGCGCTCCGCTATAACTCAAATTCGACAAGTGACTTCCTCCGGAAACAGCCACAAAAGCACACCAATTACACAACTAAAGCACAAGGTTTCAATTCTTTACAGTCATCAGAGTAATAATAATTGAATCAACCAAACTCAGTTAATCATACATCCTCTTCACCAGTTAGAAGAAAGGTTGCGGAAATCCGGACCGCCACCAAATATATGTGATTTTAAACTAACTCCTGAACAAAAACTGGCATGCTCATTGCTCCATCTAAATTAAATATGCAATTACTTGACTAATTTACATCCAATTTTCCACAAAACTTAAAAAACCCAATTAAATTAAACCTAAATCACAGTCTAAATCTGAGAAGTTCCGCATGCAGAAGCATAGTACACAGTTTAACAGCAAAAATCTCAGGAAATAAAGTGAAATTAAACCAAATTCACGAACAACTAAATTAAAGTTAAGCAGCAAGTGTATCAATAAAACGCAAAATAAAAGGGAATTGGGGAAAAAATTAGGGTTACTAGAAGTTTGAATTAGGAAAACAGTACCTGGAAGTGAAGGAGTTGATTATTGCTGAGGTTGAGTGATTTTGAGGACGTAATATTTAATACGTCCGGTCTAGTTTTTTAATTGGGATGTCAATGGAACCGATATCTTAGTAAAGTATCTATCTATATCTATTTATACTATTTATATAATCCGAAAATCAATTGGACTAATGGATGACATAACCTTGTAAAATTTCAGTACTATATAGTTTTGGTGTATAATGATGTTAATTAATATAGATCTCGTGCAATGGACGGTAATTTACAGACTTTTACTTTTTTTTTAGTATTATTTAACATTTTTAATCATTGCATTTTGATTTGAAAAAAAAAAATTAATAATAAAATTGATGAAGAGATTTAAGTAATGACATAAAAGGTGTATCTTAATAAAAAAAATTACACAAAATTAATGATGTTGTTTTATAATTTTTTTAACAATAAGATTTATCACTACCTTTTTGCTGATAAAAAATTCGCTTTGGAAGATAAATTGTAGTTAAAACATACTTTTTATTATCAATATAAGTACCCAAGGTTTGAGAAAATATCACTTTGGGTGCCTGAGGTATACAAAATATCATTTTGGGTACCCAAGGGTTGACATTAGTTTCAGTTTAAGTGTCCCAGTTTTGTAATGTTTCACTTTAGGTACCTCAACTTATTATTTAGTTTCATTTTGGGTATTATTAACTACATTTACTCTTAATTAAGATGGATAAATATTTTTTTTAAGCTTAATACGAGTCAAATACTATTCTATAGTATACAAAATATCAGTTTGAGAAAAGACACTTTTTTTTTTGTATTTTCTAGGCAATAAATTGGATGATTTGATATTTATGTCTTAAGCATAAGACGAATAGCGTAAGACGAATAGTATCCATATTAAATGAGAATTTGTGAATTAAATAATAAATAAAAAATCAAACAAAGAAAACGAAAGAAGAGCGATACTAATAATATCCAAAATGAAACTAAATAATTTTCACACTTTCCAGTAAACTCTATTCCCCATATCTTTTTCACAAATAAACATAACAATAATTGTTATAAATATATATAAATAAACCATAAGAGATTTTTTAGTATAAAGTCGTAAATGTATATATATTGTGGTAATAAAACTAATAAACTGTTAAGAATGCTTGGGAATGATCATATTTAATTAAAATCTTTCTTACAAATAATAAAAAGTGAGACAATTTCAAAGCTTCAGAGATAGTATTATATTTACAATTTTATAACCAATTATATATACATATTTAAGATAGTATATAAAATAAGATGTAACGAAGGCAAGTTTAACTTGTGGTCATTGACTCATTGGTTAAGTTCCATTTTCTCTCTCTTGAAAATACATACGTTTTAAGTTCTAACCTTACTCTCATTTTATAATACATTCACATTTATTCGCATTTCATGTATGAATTTTAAACGGTACATGAAGAAACCCGATTTCCCACATGTGAGTGTAATCCCACATTGATAAAAGAGGAGAGAGTTTACCACCTTATAAGGCAATGGGCTACTCCCTCTATTGCCAATTGGTTTTAGAGTGGAACCCCCTTGGGTTTATAAAGTGGACTCTCTCTTCTCAGTACGGGTTGGACCCAGGCCCGATTATGAAATTTAACATGGTATCAGAGCCCATGGTAAAAAGACCTGGGTATAAAAGAAAAAAAATTGGGCTAAGAAAAACGCAACCGTTGAAGAATAACACGGTTAGCTTGACGACTGGAAGAGAGGCCAGAAAGCCCCCCAGTCTGATTTAAAGTGGGCTCACATGTGAGGGGGAGTGTGAAGAAACCCGATTTCCCACATGTGAGTGTAATCCCACATTGATAAAAGATGAGAGAGTTTACACCTTATAAGGCAATGGGCTACTCCCTCTATTGTCAATTGGTTTTAGAGTGGAACCCCATTGGGTTTATAAAGTGGACTCTCTCTCCTCAGTACGGGTTGGACTCAGGCCCGATTATTAAATTTAACAGTACATATTAGATTTATATTTTTACAACCCAATTTTATGTACAAATTTAAGATAGGATAAAATATATCACATTTTTCAACGATGGTAATCACAAAACTTACTATATGTGATCACCTTCTCTCGGTGGGTAAATTTTAGCGTGATGGATCCACTGGCTATAAACTATGTCGAAACATGAAGCAACTAGTACCGAGTATAAAATTGAATTGATTAATAGTTAGTTAATTAAGTATGTAAGACCACCTTATATAAAAATAGCGCAAAACAATTTCAAACTATAAGAAAAGTATGAGTCTACACTTAAACCAATAATGTAATTAATACATGTATTAAGAATTTCTTTTCTCTTTTAGTTCCTTAAATATAGCTCTAAGAATTGTATCTATCATAATATACTTTTTAGGACCATTTTACGAAACTGTTTATATCGAACTAGATATACATATAGAGTTTATTTCCTTGAAGTTATCCAAGAAGTTGTTATAATATAATATATCCTTGATTTTCCGTCAACTCTTACAATACGATTTTCCTTAAAAAAAACTCTTACAATGTGATTCTATCTAGGTAGTTACAATGCCTATAATACAATAAATAATCCACCCTATATGACATTAAATGTCTTTCTTATAATTCATTTGATTAACTTGCTTTCCAATACCTTAACATTATAATTGTTTGTTTTGGTACAAAATACTTAGCATTAATTAAGGCTAATTACTTTGCTATAAATAAAAGAGCACTCATTTTTTTAGGGTTATGCTCTTTCATGGACAAGTTTTACTCAATCATGGACGTAATTGACCAATTTGCCCCTCCCATTTCAACCCCCAAATTTTTATTTTCTCTGTGTATTCAATTCTTTCAGTGAATTCTACCATATCCCCCCACCACCCTTGCTACCGCCCTTCCCTGCCTCTCACTCACCGCCAACCACCGCCACCTTCCCTTGACCGCCGAAGGCGACCGAACCCACCGCACTGATGCCCGACCACCGTGCACTGCTCCTCTGACCTCCTTAGACACGCCCAAACATTTCGAACTACTTCCTCAGGCCACCGCCGTCGACCACCTTTGACGCCTCTGACGCGACCAGACGAACTTCCCACCGCCACCACCGGCCCCAACCCCTGCCACCCTAGCCATCCTTTCTCCATAAACCCTAATTTCACAAATCCCAATTTTATCTAACCCTAATTTAATCATGATTATTAACAATTTCATACAAAGAATGAAGTATTAAGAATCATCATTTGATTATGAGAATTAATATTAAAATTGAGTAAATTAATGAAGATTTGATTCAGTTTAAGAGATAAAAAAGAGAGCATTTGTTATTTTGTGTTCATTAGAAAAAGGGTAAGGAAAGGAAAAATTATGGTAAAAAGTCCATGAAAGAGTAAAACGTGTCCATGAATGAGCAATTACGTTTTTTTATTACAAACCACTAAATAATAAGCATTATAAAATATACAACTACTCTATAATATGTTTATTCAGAAGTTGACAATCTTAATGACTTTGTGTTTATTTTTAATTACTGATGGAGTAAGAGACATCCAATTATCTATGCAAGAAGAAATTGGCTTGGAGAAGGAATTTCAACAGCTTCAGAAACCAAGTACAAAGACTATACAAGTAGTTTTCATACTCTCTATGTTATTTTATAGGAGCATATAAAATTCTTGCTTTCAAAACAATCACTTTTATCTTTACTCATTTTTTAAATATATGAGAAAATAATATAAAATATATATTTTTATGAAAGCAATTGTTTTGACGAATCTAATAATGGTATGATTTTCATATTTTTGTATGTTTTTTTTACATATATAATTGAAAGTTAAAAAATACTTTTTTTTTTCTTAAAAAGAAAAGGTCATATATAGAATAACGGAGGGAGTACTTTGTTTTGTATTGCTTCTCTCAAATGTATGCACTGTGCACATCACAACTAGAGCTCGACATTGGTCAGAAACCTAACTGAATCGGATCAAAGACCGAAAATGAAAATTGGGTGGATCGAATTCGAGGAGACGATATGAATGTTTTGAGAATTAGTAACAGAATGACGATGGAGAGGGCATTCTTGAGAGAGAATTCATGTTGAGTATGTAATTTGGATTTTAGATGTTTACCTTTTTCTTACCATGAATATTTTTTCTTTAACTAAAACTTCTATTATATTTTCCCTTTATATTTTCCCTTTGCTTATTTACCTTGATCGTACCAGTAGATTCAAGCTTAGTTTCGCATGATGACGATTTTATGTTAGGCGGTCACAAACAATGTCTTTTTTTTTTCTCTTTTTTTTTTTACTAAGGCTTAATTTATTGTTATTTTCGTAATGATTGCGAGGAAGGAAGCATATCATATTATTCGCTTATAGTAGCTTATTCTCTGGTTGATATAAGCTTTTTTTATTATAAGTAACACAATGGCCAACTATGCAGAATGAACTTGGAGACACATACGACTGTGTGGATTTTTACATGCAACCAGCATTTGATCATCCATTACTCAAAAATCATACATTCTACCCTGAGGTTTGTCAAGAAAAAGTTTTAATTAATGCAAATTTGTTGGTAAGACACGACCATTTTCTTATGAATGAAAGTAGGACGTCTCAGTCAATAGTTTACACTCGTAAATTATTCAATGGGATAGAGAGAGTATATGTTATATATAAGAGCATCCACAATGGTTAGCAATAACCTTAGTAGCTTAGCTTTCCACATCAACTTTTTGAGCTATAACATTTATAAGCTACCAACTTCCCCAATGGTTAAGCTAATTGAATTGTTGCTTAAATTGAGCCACTATATTTATTTAATTGGTATATATCTCTTTGTGGGTCCATTTGAGCTACTAGCTCCATGGAGCTAGTTGCTCAAACTAGGCTAGTACATGTGGAACTCTCCAATGGTTGAGCAACTAGCTTGAAAACTTTTAAATTTGCAAGCAAGTCCTTTTGTTGAACCATTGGAGATGCTCTAAGAGCGTGAAACTGAGGCTCGGTATTTTCCCGTAAAACACTAACGCCGCCATCTAATCATTTTCCTTTTTTTTCTTTTACCGATATTTGGTCCAATTGTTTCCCTTTATTTTAGATGAAGCCAAGCTTTACATGGGATAACTCATTAATAGCTTGCAATAGATTAATGGACAACATGAAGTTTAAAGATGGAGGGTGTCCTAAAGGAACAGTTCCTATAAGAAGAATTAGTAAAGATGAATTCTATCAAATTAAAAATTTCACGAAAGAATACGTGAGATACAATAACACTCTTCAACCTTCACCTGGAACTCATGTAAGCTTGTCAATTCATGAAACGAAATTCTAATTACTACTCATAATCATTTATTTTTTAATTGTGCGGAGATTTTGGAAACTAATTAAATAAATAACGGACAAAGACGGCATTGAAATTATTTATATTTTGATTTGAATATATACATGTATTTATATTTGAAAAGATAGTGAGATACATAATTAATAATTTACTAAAATTCCTTTTATTTATAGTAACAAATGCTTCGGGAGTTAAGGGTTATACATCGAATTTATTACCTCAGAGATCATATATAACTGAGTTTATGTGTATTTTTTCTGAGTTTTATAAAGTTTTTAAGTTTTATGTTAGTTTTTTTATGGTTAAAATTCAAATCTATTTGAGTTTATATATAATGTTTTTGAGTTATTATATTGTAATTTTTTTTAGTGTAATGGATAAGTGAACAAACTCATCAAAAACTTTATGCGTGTGCTGACCTTTTTGCGAAATATGTTGAAGATTATAATTTTCAAAATAATTTAAAGATGTGTGTATTTTAATTTCCACAACATATGGAGATGTAGCTATCAATTTCTTATATCATATTGATAATTGACTAATTGAGATGATCTTGACTTCAATTGAACTTAGCCAACTATTAATTAATAAATTTGTTATTGCAAGATGTATTTTAATTAAAATTAAATACTCAGTAAATGATTGGGATGGGGAATTCCTTATAATTTATTTGCTTACTAAATTTACTTGTGTCAAGTCTAATATATCTAACGTGTTACATACCTTAGATTGCGATTGTTCAAACAAATTCTGATCAAAGTACGACAAAGTATTATGGAGCAGGAGGTGAGCTAAATATATACGATCTTTCAATCAAACCTTCACAATATTCATCCGGAGAATTTATTATTCAAAATGGTGATGACGGGATTAAAGTTGGATGGACAGTAAGTATTTTCTTAAATTGATGTATTCTCGTCCATGTTTATATATATAACGACTTTTTGCAATTATGTCGATACCTTGATAGTTCTATTTTTAGTATTTTAACAAATAAAACACTTGATAAAGTTATGAAATTTAATCTTATTCCATTCGTTATGGAAAAATCGTACAATATAGTGGGAGATGAGGTTCGAATTTCGAACTCGTAACCAGTAATCTATTCTCATTATACCTTAATTTTAACCACTAGGCTTTAAGACATTTTCAGTATTAAAAAGTATAAAATATACAAATATACAAATAGAGAGAAATATATATTCCCAAATCCCAGGTGCAATCCTTAAAATATCAATATTTTGATGCTTAGTTGATTTCTAATACTTATTTTGTTTGTATATATGTAGGTTAATCCAACGCTAAATAGAGATACTCGCGTAAGGCTTTTCCAATATTTAGACGTATGTCACAAAATTACTCTCTTTTATTTTGTCAATTATAGTTGGATCACTAATATAGCCTAAAAAAGTTTTTTTGTATTCATCATTTCATATATACCCTTGAGAATATTGCTATGTGACTATCGTATGGTGCAACTAGCTATACTAAAGGTGATGTACACTATAAAAAAATGGTCATTTTTTTTTTCTGTCATACCATACGGCAGTTGCACACGATAACTAATGAACTATATGGATGACATTTGTACCCTTGAGATTGAGATTTTTTTTAATTTATTCTAAAAAAAGGCTGGTCAATCGCACTGTTTCAATGGTCTATGCCCTGGATTTGTCCACACTAAAAGTGACGTACCAATTGATGGTTACTTCAACCCTACTTCTAAAAGAGGAGCAGAACCATCCTTCTTTGACTTACGTATTCATCAGGTATACATCGTAAACTCTTTCAGTAGTTTTTCTCAGTATATGAGAAGGTCTCTGTTTTAAAAAAAAAAATTAAGAAGTTTTTCGTATGACCCTTTTTTGTCTTAAGTTTAAGACGAGAAAATGTAACCTATTTACAATAACATGTGACTGCCTTTTTTTTTTTAATAAAAAGTTACAACAGTTTTAGCTGTAATAGACTAATACAACATGTGACTAATAACGTCTCTTTTTATTACAAAGTCCCGACATTTTTGTTGTCTTAAGATTAAGACTAAAATGACTTGTCTTATATGACCATTATTTATATAGATTAATCACGGAATTCACTCAAATGTCGGTCTCACGTTGAGATAATAATACGAGACGGAAATCCGGAATGTATGACATAAATAATATCCTCTCTAATCAAAGAAATTACTTCGTATTCTGTAATTTCATTTTTTTTAAAGTAGTTGTACAAAAGTCCTAAATTAAGTTTACACAAATGAAATACAGAAAAATTATATTCATTTGAACTCGACTTTTTATAACGGTAAACCGTAAATGAATATATAACAACCTTAAATAAACGTAACAAATCGTAATGATTCATTAGCAAATTTAAATGGATGAAGCAATTAATTTTTTTCAAATCAAGATATAGCGTGTCAACATTTACAAATTCGTAACACTTACTAAAAAGAGTAAGTCTTCTGTATATATAACGATTATACTTGTACAATAAAACATTGTAAAATCATATATTAAAGATCTTAATACCTTTATGATGGAAAACTTGTGGTTGGTGAAAGTTATTTTAGTGGGTTTATTCAGGTAAAATATAACGGGAAATGCGATTTTTTTTTATCTGTCATAATTTGCTAAGTATTTATATATTGTAATGACGTTCCAAGGATATGAACACGGGGAATTGGTGGCTTGAAGTATGCGGCATAGCAATTGGATTTTGGCCTAAAGAAATATTCACTGCAATGTCGACTGAAGCAACGTACGTTGCAGTCGGAGGCGAAGTGTATGGCCCTTCCAATCAACCTTTTCCGCCCATGGGAAACGGGTACTATCCTGTTTATGATATAACTCGAAGTTCGTATTGCAGTAACTTTGTGGTACTCGACCAAAATCTTACGCCGATAAATCCTGAAAATACCGAAACTCATAGTGACGATTCGCATTATGGTGTTTATGATGAGGGAATAACAAAGCATAAGGGGCGTGTTATCTACTTTGGTGGTACAACTATGTGGAAATAATGTCTATTATTGTAAGTTGTAACAAAGAGAAATTCGTCATTAGCCTTAATCTTTACCTTTTAATGATGATATAATTTAATTTGGGTGTCGAATATATCCAAAATAATGACGTTTTATTGTAAAATCGATTCAAGTTATCATGAACTCATTCTTTTATAATGCGCATTTATTATCGAATTGGTTAGAACATGAACAAATCTTTCGTTGAAATTGGAGTTTTGTATGGGATGTTGCGGAATACATACTCTCTGCTATTCAATCCAATAATCTTCCCATTTGACTTATAAGGTCAACCTTACAAATTTTGACCATAGATACATTACAAAATATAAAAAAACAAAAAAAATTGACATTAGCATATTTTCATTGATATAAAAAAATCTTATATTCTTAACATACAAATAATAGAGAAAATTATGGGTCAAATTGTTGTCTTGTAGACGGTGAAAAATCAAATGGGAAGATTATTGAATTGGATAGAGGGACTAGGGACAAATTGTATTATATATATATATTACTCATTTCCTATTTCTCCCTATTCTATCTAAATCATGACATCGATGTACATTTGTTTTTATCACAATATACACAAATTCTCATTTGCGACGGACCGACCCGTCGCAAGCTTGCGACGGGTCAAATGTAAGCTAATGCTCTATAACCCACGCACCAACATTATTGTCAAAACATAAAGTAGTATATGCAAGATAGTAAATTATTCAGATCTTACACAAAGATTTGTGAACATAATTAAAGAATAACGAATTAACGATGAACAATTAGTGACGTTGCCCAATCCTAAGAGCAATGTAAGCTAATAATCTATAACCCACCAACATAATTGTCAAAACACCAATATCAAACCCTAAATTCTGAATACCAAGATGCTTAATTGCTGGATAATCTTCAACCCTACATCTCAATGCCAATCCACACTCATAACCCTCGTTGCCGGAGTATTGCACCGCGACAAGAAGCTTGTAACAATAATGGCTAAACGAAATGTACTTCAACCAAGCTATAAATATCGGAATATGAATAACATAGTAACCTCCAACTAGTAAAAATGCTAGCATAATGACCGAGGCTAGGGTTGTGGCTTGCTTTACGTCCATTAAAATCGCGCCTAGGGCTAACCCTAGGCCTTGAGAGACGAGGACATTGTAAAGGACGATTGATAGGGTAAGGGTAAAGGTAACGGGTGAGGGTTTTAGGCCGCCCATGTAATATGAAATGGTTACGAATATTGTAGGTAGGACTAGTTCCATTGGTAGGTCACCCACGGTACGTGCAAAGTAGTATGAGGAGAGACGGTACATTCCTGAGGCGCGTTCTCTTAGTAACATCGGTCTTTCTTGAGGAAAGGCGAAAATGGCGTTGAATAAGGGGAAGAATCCCCAAAATATTGAGAAGAAGAAGAGAAGCCCTACCTGCACATTTCAAAGTTTTATTTAGTATGGTCATTATTTAGAGCTTGCCTCATTTATATTATACCAAAATGAGAAATGTAAGGGGTTTTTGGTTAAAACCCGTTAGTCTTGCATATATATAAGACGGTTTTTCAGAAAGACAGTATTGTAAAATGGATCCATGCCTAATCATATTAGTGGTTCAAAAGTCAAAATATTTACGGAGTATTATTAAAAGAAGTCGTCTACCTAACAAATACCTGTGTAAGGCGGCTTAATTACTACGTCACATAACATTATGACAAATTATTTGATCAAAATTGCTTTAATTTACCTGATCTTGTATATGAGAGGAATCAGATTGCCACCATAAAAGACCTGAAATGATGGAAATTGTCATGACTTGGAAGATCCTTAAGCCAGAATATGATTCATGTTTTCTCTCTTTGATCCCTCTTTGTAGTAATACCTTAAATTGTTCCCACCAAGTTGTTGTCCATTGATCCTCACAATCTATCAATTTGTGTAAAAATTAATTAAAATACATGCCAGTTAATTAATATATAAGCACATAGAAAAAAAAAATTGAATTACATTAATAAAATAAAATATCATCTCTTCGGTGTAACTTAATTACAACAGTTATAAGTAAGAATTAGAGTTTAATAATATGTCAGCTGTCGCATAAAAGAGATATTGTTTGATAAAATGCATGCATATATGATAATGTTACATACATACTTTCGTACGATGTATTTGAATTTGAGGTGATACGATCTTTGAAGGATTGTTGTATCTCGAGTTTGAGACGAGGGTACAAGTTTTTCTTGTATGAAGTTATTAGAAATTGCTTGGTAGAACTTGCGTCGTCATGTCGTTCCAATCTGATATTAAGTTCTTGTTGATCTTCATGCTTGGTGTCCGAAACAATTCCTACACCGTGAAATGTTATTATAGGTCTAAACGTAATAATAATCAATTTAATTAATTATTCATTCTATTTTCGGATGTTTGCTATTGAAACTATATTCTCCTAACGAAAATAATTTGACATTTTAATTTTCTAAATGCTTTGCATCTCTAAAGTTAATCCAATTGTAAATAAATGGACCAACAATGACATAATTAAGTAAGAAATCGTCTATTTCAACGGAATTTTCTAATTCCACAAAAATCATCATCAATTTGAATGCAAATTAAGTTCTCAAAATGTAGAAGTCAAGCCATTTTGTTATACTACGTAAATACCTTTATATTCTTTACGAGTAAATTTTAATAAAAGATAAATAAATAATTAAAACGGAAAAATTAGATCGATTTAATTAACAAGGACCACGAGCCCACAACCATTAGCACGGGTTGGAGTTTTGGAAATTTGTGTACATACGTATTACACTCGTGAGAGTTGACGTAACTTTATGTTATCAACAAACATTCAATTACATTTACATACGTACGTGTTATATTAATTAAAGTATATATAAAAAAGTTGATTAACGTACCGTTAGCAAGATCAAGTAGAAAATCGGCTGGATTAACGAAATTAAATCCCGGAATCAACCCAATTGAGCAAAAATAGTCCATAACCCGACTAGCGTTACCGCTATAAATAGGGAACCCGTCTGATAAAACGACCACTTTATCGAATATTTGGTATAGTCTACTTGAAGGTTGATGAATTGTTGTCACAACGGTCCTCCCACTCCGAGCCAACCTTTTTAATGTAGCCATAATCCGTTGGGCCGTGGTCGAGTCCAAACCCGAGGTTGGTTCATCTAACAATAATAAACTCGGGTTTACGAGCATTTCTTGACCGATACTAACCCTTTTCCTTTCTCCTCCAGACGTCCCGCGAATGAGGGGCCCACCTACCATGGTGTTTCGACACCTTAATAAACCTAACTCAGTAATGACCATTTCTACCTGTTCTGCTTTCTCATGTCGGGTCAGCTTTTTTGGTAACCTTAAAAGTGCGGCATATGTTAATGTTTCTAGCACGGTCAAGTGTGGATATAAGACTTCGTCTTGAGTCACAAACCCGATTTTACGTTTAATATCTCCACAAAACGGGTTCCCGTTGTAGGTTATCGACCCTCCTAATAAATTTCTGGGAACTCGGCCGCTTAGGGCGGTTAGCAAAGTTGTTTTTCCGCTTCCGGAGGGGCCTAGCATTGCGAGGAGTTCACCGGGACGTACAATTCCCGTAACACCATTGAGAATTGAACGAGATTGCTTTGGATTTTCACCACTAGAGCAACCTATAAAATTTCCTGTTCTAGGTAACATTATGTTGTATGTGACGTCTTCAAACTGCGACATATAAACCATGCACATAATTAGTCATATAACCTCTTGATACTTCTAGACTCATACTCCCGTAGTAGTCAATAGTTTACATTTGCCTTATTTTCCTATATAAAAATAAAGCAAACGTAACTTTCACCGGTATATATAGAGGGAGTAATAAGTAAATAATGTAAATTATTCTATCTTATGAAACTAACTCTAACCTTAACTAATTACTCCGTATTTGGAAATTAAATAATTTACATTGAAATAAAGTTTTAAGTTCATTATGAAAAATACTTACGTAATTAAACGATGAAACAACCTCGGGTTTCAATCAAACGATAAAAAACGAATTCTATATCACCGGATGACGCAGTCTCACGTTATAATTGGTCCTTATGGACTTATATTACCATTATATGTGTCCTATATTCTAAGGTTGATGCTCCTTGACTCCAAAATAAAGGTTGATGTTTCTACAAAGGAATCATGATTTCTTTGTACAAAAATTTTAAGGTAAGGAACATTTTTTAAGAACTTTTCATTTTTTTTTCGTACCTCATTTCATTTTAGGTTCATGATATGTAATTAAAATTTAGTTGGTGGTGTGTATAAACCTTTAAATTCATTACGAAAAGTACTTTCATAATTAAAAATAAATAAAAATATATCGAGTATATGTCATAATTACATCACGAAAAATACTTTCACAATTTCTACACATTTAAGTAAATATACATTGAAATAAAATTAACGTAATTGAAATTTGGTCGATGGTATTATATATAAAGCTTAAATTCATTATAAAAAAATACTTTCATAATTAAAAAAATTATATCGAGTATATGTAAATACTTTCATAATTTCTACGGAGTAGGCATTTAATAAGTAAATATACATTGAAATAAAAGTAACGTTTTTACAATCGAAAATAAGTTATATGAAATTTGTAACAAGTAATGCGTACCTTGAGTGTGATAGGGCGAAGTGATCCATGAAAAACAGAAAATTGTTGAGGGGAAGAACGTTGATAATAAAATGGTTGCGAGTCCTCCAAACACGGGCTTATAGCACGGTTTGAAGCCGAGGGCGAAGCGTAAACCAAGCTATCGTCGGAGTTTCTCTTAGACGCATGATGATGATGAATATTGATGGATAATGGACTTGTAGTATTATTTGACGTAGGATCTTGCTCTATATGCATCATACTTAATTAATTAGGGTTTGTGTAAGATAATTGAATAATAATTAACGAGATTTGGAAGAACTATGGATTTGAAATAGTATATATGATGATATGAAGTCGAAGAAATGATTGAATGAATTCAGAAAGTATATATAGAGAAGACGAGTGTCGTTTTAATATGAGACGGTCTTAACAAAGAATTTGTGTAGAAAAGGAGCATGTATTGTAATCACATGCAAAGGTGAAATTAGTGAATAAAAAGTGAAGAGTAGGCAGAAATATAGGCACGAGAAGTGAGTGTAAATTTGCTGTCTAAGATTGATGTTGTCCTCAAATATACTACTAGTGGAAAAAAAAAAGTTAAAGTTGTTTTTTTGGTGAATAAAAGCTAAAGTTGTTGTGGGTGAAGGTCCAATTAATACTACTAAATTATGTCTTTTTTATTAATGTTAATGATGAACTAATAAAACTTAGATTGATCACAAGTTTCACAACTAATTCCTAGCATGGATTTCAAACAACTTGTAGCCGCAATCTTTTTAGGTATAATAACTAGGCAAAGCTAACTTGATTCGAATTGAATTAATAACTCGATCTGATTGATAAGGTTGATATGAGATTCGAAAATGACTCAAAAAGTGTGATTCGAAGTTGCCTCGAAAGACCCGAAATGAGTCGGCCCAGAGTGACCGACCCAAAAATGACCCCACCCGATAAATGACCCAATAATTATTGACTCGAAAATGACCAGCCCGAAGTGATCTGACCTGAATGATCAATTTGCCAGATCTATATAGTATAACCATCTCAAACGACTATTTTCTAAGCTATATATAATTTGCTTATATTAAATCATTATTTTTTCCGCTTAAATAAGTACTATTTTTTTCTTGTATACATATACATTTTACATAGGATTCATATATAATGCTCACACGTGAGATTAATTATTGGGAAAAAGAAAAACAAATATTTAAATAACTACAAACAAACTTCTATTAAATTACTCTCCATTAATTTTTTTTAAGAGGGTGAGGTTTAATTGGATCTTTAGTTTGACACATAGAAGATCTCATTCCTTTTTTTTTACCTATCAAAGTTTAAGGAAAGATAGATATTTTTTTGTTGTTAAAGACACATTGCACTTCCTTTTTTAAACGACTTTTAGTACATCTAAATAATTACTCCCTATTGTTTTGCACAAATAGATGACCCATGTGTCGAAAAAACAAAAATATAGCCTTTATCTTAGGTCATAATAATTGAAATAATAGTCAATTCGAGATTATATTCTACCCGAGTCATCCCATTAAAAATGATAATTAAGTTTCAATTGGTTTTGCTTCAGACGAACTATTTTGGTCTGAATCAATAAGACGTGATTTTATAACCATTTTACAGCTAGATGTGACTTATATGGGTCAAAGTAAGTTGACATAGGCTGTGGTTACATTTTACCAAAAAATGGCAACAGAATCGCGTCTTATTTTTCAGACAAAAATGGCTCGTCTGAAATAAGAATTTGCGATTAAGTTTAGCATATATACAGTAAAAGTCACGTCAAAATGTCAAAAGAATACTCTTATTATTTCCTTAAAGCTCTTTTTCACTAGTCCATTTTTGGTCGTCGATTAATTACAGGTGGAACGTAAGATGAAGATGATATAATTGATAAAACCCCTTTTATATTACTTTTTCGTACTAATAATATGCCAAAAATCTGGTATCTGATCTCTATTTACTTTAGTTGGAATGTCATTAAAAAGTTGAAGATTTGAAGTCTTTTTAGCTTTTAAATATTTGGTATGTGGCATTTTATCATTCAGTGAGATATATAATGCGTATGACTTGTGTCCTACGTTTGTAAAAAAGTTTAATTATTCTTGAATTGATGTCACCAAAATATTTAGCTTGAGTCGATTGTGCTATATTGTGTGATTTAATCTCGAAAAGCGTTAAATATCATCGAATGATACTGAATTTGATTAACGCTATTTTATTCACATTTGTTAATCAATGATCCAAGTAGTCAAACTAGTCGAAGTACCTTAATATTGTCAAGTTGGTAAAGCGAATATATTATTCTAGCTTCACAAAGCTAGCTCAAATGGTAAGTGATCTCTTATCCCATTCATGAGGTTTGGAGTTCAATTCATATACTCAATTTAGTTTGAGCTTATTTTGTGTTTAACTACTCGAGTGCAATTCTACTTTGGATCAAAACAAATTCCATGAGGTTTTTTTTTCCTCTAATACTTACTCCTTTCGTCATAAACTAGAGTCTCCTCACCAAGCATGACTGCGAATGGCATTTCCCATGAGCTTTATCGTCCTAGTGGTCCTAAGTCCTACCCGACTCAAATCCGGACTAAATCAGATGATATACACCAAAAAAAAAAGATGAAAGGAAAACATGCTGGTTTCTAAACCTACCTTGCTACTATTTCCCTCATTTGTACTCGTTTTGGTACCTGTACCTTAATAAGTCGGCGGAACCACCATAACTCCTATGCAACCCAGCCAGCAAAGACGGCACACTTACCGACAACATCAACTTTGACTGAAAAAATTAAGTCGTGGTAAATGACCAGGAAAAGTCGAAACCAACTATCAGCTGCTTGGAAGAACGACTTCACCAATTGGCAATCACTTCCACTACTCGAGGTCCAAAGAGATCATCTGAACAGGTAAGAAGCAAGACCAAATACTGGAAGTGAGATCCTCAGAGTGCCATCATTCTCATCAGCGCAAACCGGCACCGAAGCTTGAGTAGTAGGAGCCAGGAGTACCAGCACATTAAAATAACATTGAATTAACGGTTCAAAGGCTAGATATCTACAACAATAATTCATTAATGGCTTTTTACTTCCGCAACAGATTCTCGTCCATCCTAAACAAGTCTCTACCAGCCCAAATCTCCATTTCAAACGACTCACTCCCCATGATAACATAATAACATTCCATCAGGTCAGGGTTAATGCATCGATAATACCTTGAATGAATGGCGGCTATCAAATTTACAAAAGGTTAGCCCACCAGCAAGTCAACAGAGCAAAGATGAAGGTAATAATAATAATAAAGATGAATCGGTGAGGTAAAATGAACAGCGACACAAGCTGACACACAGAATAAGATGAGTTAAATCGCTAATATATGCACTTTTGGCTAATGAAGTTGTGTGCTTTACTTTCAAACTGGATAACATCAACTCTTGGGCAGCTAAAGCACCTCTAAAAATCTATAGAGAACCATGTTCAGCCTCTTAGACTAAACTAAACTCCAAGACGCGCATTTTCACACTAAACTCAGTCCTACAAAAGCAAGGTACGACTAACACGAAGGAAAAAAAAAACACAATTCTTAGACAGAAGTCAGACGTCAGAACTCAAAATGAAGATTATCGTCTATAGACATGGGATGTGGGGGATAGATACATTTTCTCCGGAAAGGAGTCTTAACAATAACCCACCCCCTCTTAAATAGACTAATGTTGTTCCAAGAATGGCCATGATGATAAAGAGCTGACCACCACAAGCCAAAGCACAAGCAAATCTCGACACAACTCATCACGAAAAACATGCCATGAACTATGATTATATAGTCAAGTACAGTATGACACTGATATGGTTTTTGAAAAACAAAATATGTAAATTTCCCTATCGTATCTCTACACACAGATCCATGGCATTGAACTAGAAATTGCAACAGCGCAACCAAACCATATCAGTGTACAGTTCAGAGATTAGCTCATTAAGTCATTATTGATTCCTATCCACACAAAATGTCCGAGTATATCACATTCGTATCTACTAGACATCATTTAGACCTCACTTCCTTCCACCCCTACATTAGTCATAACTCTGAGAGTTCATAAAAAGGAAAATACAGTATACGATGACATAGACAAGTAACCAACTACAATCTTACTTCCTAGGAAAGTAACAAGATCGGTAGTACCTCGTACAGTTGTGTATAGAGAGTGATAGGTCAAGAAAGAGGTATTCAACTGACTAAATGCCTGACTGATCCAAGTCTCTTAATGTTGTGCCCCTCGGAATCCTACATATGGGTAACTACCTACAATACCTCGGAATCAGAGTCTCTTAGATCACATATATCATGCCCCAGATAATCAACTGCAAGACAGTAAATCACAGCTTCAAAGTGACCTAAGCTACGGAAATCACACGGGCAGATCAGATATCTAACCCAAAAAGCGGATAAAGAGAGTGATCTCAGTAATATGTGAAGCATAAAATAAAAATGAAAAGGGAACAAAAACAGCCTTATCGGCCAGAGGTTCACGTAGACACTTGCTTTCTCATGAATGATCAGCAGAGGTTTAGTTTAATACTCAAAAAACAGAGAGAGGTACTAGATAAGAATTAGCTTATGTAGCATTCTCAAATATCCTTTTACTTTCTAATATGAACATACATTGACATGTTTACACCCTACATGACTACATGTGATTATTCAAGAGTCAGGAGGGGAAGGGGCTTATTGAGTACCCTTTTTGAAATTTCGTCGCTTTTTAAGCTGCAAATCAAACTATCAGTTCTGATCGAGTTTGAAAATTGTGTCGAGAATAAAGATATTCTATACACCAAAAAGAAGTGCAGCAAATTAATGAGACATTTTGTTTTATCCCAAAATAGACCAGAAACAAAGAATAGTAAGTTATTAGTACCTGTTGCAAATGGAACTTCCAAAAAAAAAAAACACTTACGAGGGCAATCTCAGACAGCCTTACAATTAATCTGTTTAAGTCATTACTTGGTTTCGATATGCTTCCACTGACTGAAACCCTAACTTCATTTATCTAATGACCCTGAAGATCATGGTGTAAAGTGGGAAAATAACAAGCCCAAGCCAAAATATTATCCAGTTGGTAAGTCTTGTACGAGACCGCCCCACAGAGAAAGTTTTACAGAGTCAAGCTCAAAAGACATACTTACCCACGGGACCTCGCGTATGAATAAGTTCAATGGAGGTTCCAAACATTCCGAAAGAAGTTGGAACTTTCTGCATAATACCTACTACCTTTACCAAGTTGAGCCTGGACTCTACTGTAACTAATGTACATCAATGAATACCATTGATGTATTCCAAATACACGTGAGTAGTTTCCCCAAGAGTCATCAACAAATAAACATTAGGGAATATACTCCATACTATTTAAGGCATGCTAACTAATTGAGAAGGGTGCAGAAGCAGCCAACCTCTACATAGTATTTACCATGTATCAGTATTCTACATAAGCCAAAAAGCATACTCAGATTAACTTCAGTTGATCCAACGTTACTAGCAATTTGCCAACATGTCATAGCAATGTCAGGAAGTGCAATTGCATAATTTACATTATATGATGAACGAGGTTTCGAATAGGCTATAGAAGAAAATAGCTCACTTACCTCCTGCAAATGGCCAGGACGAGCCCATTAGCACTCTCATTCCAGTATGGAAATCCTTGCGTGTTGTATCAAGCGCGGGTACAGCCCAAAAATGAAGGAAACAAATTAAGGTGGCTTGGCACACTTCTTGAAGACCTTGATGATATGTTGTACGCGACTTTAGATGCTTTACCTAAACAAATGCATATGCAAGTCGACGATAACAGAGGACCTGCGCCGTATGGACACAGGAAACCGCAACTGAAATAACGCACAATCTTTGATTAAAATGACCAACAATTCAGAACAGCTGTGGAAGCTTTAATCTGAGAAATCCACAGTTCATACTAGTGCAGCAATCTATAAGTTTTCTTTATATTCAAAGCAATCTCAACAATCGGTGACTTATAATCTGTACGCAGCATTGCAATGACTCCCTAAAGACCCTGAAAATGATGTTTCCTACTGATGCAGAGCTCTCAAATGAATCCAATAAAAATAAACAAAACCGCAGCAGTCAATTCAGTCAAATAATTAATCAACGAAAAATCCTATCATACTAATCTGCACAGAAACTCACGCAGACGTTCTGACACTCTTATATGTAAAACATGCCAATTAATGAAAGCAAAAAAAAAGAGGTGCTCCCTCTATTCATTTCATTTCCATATGTTTTAATTAAGATTCTCCTCATATGCATTTAACAAATGCATGAAAAAGAGATGAATGGAGGGACTACTACATAAAAAAAAAGAAGCTTATGTAGCATCTTAAATAGCTGCTTGTTTTCCAATATGAACAGAAATTTCTACGTGATTACTCAAAACAGATACGAATATCTGCTTTCGTTTACCCCATTTAAGTTTATGAATCCAGTGCTCGTGCTCAAGAAGGTAAGGGAGTGAATTGAGTACCCCGTTCTGAAAATTTCGTAGCTTGTTAAACTGAAAATCAAACAATCAGTACTCATCGAATTTGAAACCTAACAGCTTCTAGGACACAAAAATGAAGTGCAGCCAATTAATGAGACATTTTGCTTTATCCCATATTGAGTTCTCAGCACCGTTGCAAATGTAACCTCCAAAAAAACAAAATCTTACGAAGGCAACCTCAAATACCGTAATAGTTAATCCCTGAAAAATCATTACTTGGTTTCAAGATGCTTCCAGTGATTGAGTACCCCAACTTCATTAAACTAATGACCCTGAAGATCATGGTTGTAAAGTGGAAAGAATAATACGTCCAAGCCAAAGCCTAAATAATATTTAGTCGGCAAGGCTTGTACGAGACTGTCCCGCATAGAAGATCTTATAGAGTCACGCGTAAAATACATACTTACCGAAGGGGGCCTCTCAAACGAATAAGCTCAATGGAAGTTCAAAACATTCCCAAAGAAGTTGAACTTTCTGCATATTACCCACCACCTTTACCTAGTTGAGCCTGGACTCTACTGTAACTACCACATACCAATGACTACCATTATGCCTGTTTAATACGAACCACCTTATTTCCCTCTCCTGTGAGGACACTTCAACAGTTTAATTCATACAGAATACCGACCAAAATTTCAAGAAAAAGGGAGCTTAGACATTTTGTATGTCACTAGAAAAAACCAGAAATATGAGAAGTTTCCCTAGGAAAAAACATCAGCAAATAAACATTAGGAAGTGTACTAAGCCTTTAAGGCATGCCAGCTAGTTGAGAAGAAGGGCGCAAAAGCAGCCAAACCTCTACATAGTACTTACAACTTATCAGTATTCTACATAAGCCGAACAGCATACTCAGAGTAAGTTCGTCTGATCCAACATTATTAGAAATAAATGTCATAGCAATGTCAAGAAGTGCAATTTTGTAATCTTTATTAAATTGATGAACAAGGTTTCCAATAGGCAATAGAAGAAAACAGCTCACTTACATTCTGCAAATGGCCGGGACGAACCCATTAGTACTCTAATTCCGGTATGGAAATTCTTGAATATTGTATCAAACACGGGTAAATGCATATGTTGTAGACAACTTTCGAATCCTCCAACTAAGTAAATGCATATGCAAGTTGACAATGACAGAAGACAGTCACCGCATATACACAGAAAACCACAAGTGAAATCGCTGCACAATATTTAATGGAAACGACCAATAGGTCAAAACAGCAGTGCAAGTTTTAATTTGAGAAATCAAAATTTCATAACAACGCAGCAATTTACAAGCTTTTCTTATTAAATTCAAAGTGTTCTCAGCAATAGGTGACCTAATCCAAATGAATCAATAAAAATAAATTAACGGCAACAGTCACTTCAGTCAAATGATTAATCAATGATAAGTCCTATCATACTAATCTGCACAGAAACTCACGTGTGACGGTAGGACAGTCTTACATGCAAAAACCAACCAATAAGAAATAATCAATTAGAAACAGATCACCAAAAAGCCCTACAACGTATATCTTGACCACAGCAGCAGCAGCAGCTTCGTTGCAAACTCAGAATACCAGGCATCTACAACCACAGACGCGTTCACATGCTAAATAACTCTAGCGCTTCCTCAGCGATTTTTGAACGGTCGCAGATCAAGACACCCGCACAACCATTTTATTTTTCTTCCCAGCAGACAACAACATAACCTTCCCATCCACAATATCATCAGCCTCGATCATCTTTGCGTCACTATCAACTCGACTATTATTCAAATACACCCCACCTTGCTTCACCAACCGCTTCACAGCAGCTTTACTCTCAAGCAACCCTGACATAACCGACAGATCAACAATCGAGACATTCAAAACTCGATCATAGCTAAAACAACAAGACGGCACATCTTTCGCAATCCCCTCAATAGTTTCCCAATCCAACTTAGTCTCAGCACCCGGCCTCAAAGCCTCAGTCGCCTTAACCGCCTCCCCTAACCCTTCCTCCCCATGAACAAACCTCGTCATTTCCTCTGCAAGCCTCCTCTGCGCAAAATTCGGCACATACCCCTCCCCACCCTTCATCCTCCTCTCAATCTCATCAATCTCCTCCAAATCCAAAAAAGTCAACATCTTCATAAACCTGATCACATCCCCATCCGGCACACTAAAAAAATACTGATAAAACTTATATGGCGACAACAACTTACTCGACAACCAAACCGCCCCATCCTCCGACTTCCCAAACTTCGTCCCATCACTCTTCAACAACAACGGAAATGTAACCCCGTAAACCCCCTCATCCACACCCAAAATCCTTCGTATCAAATCCGTACCGGCCGTAATATTCCCCCATTGATCACTCCCACCTATCTGAACCCTAACCCCTTCATTCCTATACAAATGCACAAAATCATACCCCTGCAATAACTGATAACTAAACTCCGTAAAACTCATACCCGTATCCGAATCCAACCGTTTCTTAACACTCTCCTTCGACATCATTACCCCAACCCTAGCATACCTCCCAACATTCTTCAAAAATTCAAGAAACTTCACTTCCTTCCACCAATCATAATTATTCAAAATGACGAAATTACCCTTACCAATTCTATCTAGGATTTTAGTGATACCTGCGATATTAAAACAAGAAACTTAACTTCCGTCCACCAATCATAATCATTCAAAATGACGAAATTACCCCTACCAAATTCTATTTAGGGTTTTAGTGATACCTGCGATATTAGAATTTTAATCAAGAAATTTAACTTCTTTTCACCAATCATAATTATTCAAAATGACGAAATTACCCCTACCAATTCTATTTAGGGTTTTAGCAATACCTGCAATATTGTTCTGAAGAGTAGAATCGTCCAATTCGGGTCGCTCCGAGGATTTTCCGGACGGGTCGCCGACCCGACCCGTTGCGCCGCCGATGAGGGCGACGGGTGTGTGACCGCAACGGTGGAACCATGAGAGGACGATGATACCGATAAGGTTACCTAAATGGAGGGATTCGGCGGTTGGGTCGAACCCGCAGTAGACGCGGAGCCGGGTCGGGTCGGTTCGGAGGTTAGGGTTTGTGATTGATTCGATTAAACCGCGGGTTTGGAGGACGTCGATGATGTTGGTGGTGGCTGGTGTGGTTGTTTTTGCGGCGGAGATGGTGGAGTAGAGGAAGCGGCGATGATGGTGGCGAAGGTGATGAGAGAGGAGGGTCCGGGTTGTGGTGGTGAAGAAGGGAAGAGTTGTGGTGAGGGAAGCCATTGATGGAGAGCTTTGTTTGGTTGGTTGTCTTGTAGAGATTATGATTAAAGATTATGTATGGTATGAGTAATTTGAAATTTTGAACCCGACTCAAAATGACCTTACCTTGATCAGACTGAGAATAACGGGTTTGAACTAAACCCAAATTAACATGACCGCCTGACCGGTGTAAACTCGATCTGAATGAAATATAATCGGGTCTACTATTTGTGAGTTAGACTAAACTTAGCGATTTAACTTGAAATTGACTCGATTTAAAGTGACTCGTATTTAAAGTGGGTGGCGAATCTTCACTTTAGTGGGTAGGGGTTTTCTCGACACTTTTTTCCCGAGCATGATTCAAGGGTCAATAATCAATATGCATGAAATTGTGATTCAGACACAGCACTCAAGAACCCAATTACTTAAGTATGAGCTTCAGTTTAGTTCATGCTACCAGCCATTATATTACCTCTAGAAAAATCCAAAAGCGACTTCAAATGATATTCTCATTATTCGTTAGAAGCCGGTCTCATAATCACTCGAACTTGTTTCAGTTATGGTTGTTTTCAGGTTCATTTCAGTGCATCCGTTTAAGCATTCATGCACTCTTTTTTATTCTAAAGATAAAAAACAACCATTCGAAAGACTACAACGGCAATTTAAACAACACATTAATAAACCTAAACATAAATATGGCAATACATTTTCAAGATTTTAAAGTTGGCTTACTTGGCTTTGTATGTCACTGTTACTCTTGTTTTCTCGAAGTTGCACTGAAATGCCAAAAGCAAAATTAACCAGCATAGCTTCTTTAGTAATGGTCATCACCCGTTTACGTGATGAAATTTACTGGAAAAGAATATGCCGCAATCCGCTACGATTTTGTTTTCTCGGAAAAACATAAAAAAGAGCGGGAAGTGTACTTTTACTGCCGCCAAAAAAAAAATCCAACATCATCGATTATTTGTGGGCTCATTTAGGGGCTCATTTGGTAAAGTTGGCATTTTGACTCGTGAGTTTCGCCTATTATAATAAGCTTTTTATGCAGACCTTCATGTATTGTAATCATGCTAACAATTTGAATTAAGCTTGATTTGGAGTCCTATTCAATATGCTAGGATTTTCAAACCATGCGTCACTTGCTAAATCAAAAGCACGAAGAGTAGACGGAAATTTACGGCTATGAAAGTATATAACGTTATCAACAGCAGCAACATGGGTCCAATATGGGGCATCAACGTGATGCATTCCCAAGCTCCACCACTAGAATCGTCTGTAGGTCTGAAAGCATAAATGGAAGGCGATGGAAGCTGACCATCTGACGAGTGCAGAAGAATGCGATGGTTGGAAGGGTCTGGGAGCGCATAACTAGATATCCTACAGCTCTAGTAGATGTAGCGTGCTGCACAAGTCGTACCCATCGGTTTTTCCTGAGAAAAAATATATTCCGTATTTTCTACATAATAATAATAGTGTTCTACAATAAGCTAATTACACAAATAGGGAAACACACAAATGTATATACAAAGGAGATCAATGCCAATAACAGCATGATGAAAAGAATGATACACCATCTATTTAGATTAACCTATAGATACACTCCGAATTCCTGAAGAATGTTACGGGTTTTTTTTATTAACCGATGAAGGCACTTGGAATGGCGAAAAAACTAGAAGGGACTAACAGCTCGAGCAAGCTTTAACATAATTTCAGGCACCATACGTTTTCTAGGCGGGGCAGAGGCGTCCTTGGCTAGGGCTTCTTCATCCCCAGCATGAATTATGGAAATTAAATCTTCAAACATCTGATCACTGCCCCCTCTCATCGGATCCTGTCAAGTCAGTTAAGTGCATCCATGTGGACGCCCAATCAGAATATGATTACAATCAACATTGTCCCAATGCCTTAAGGGCTTCTAAAAATTGCGGGTAAGAAGGGCGGGATCGAATGTACGCACCCTACCCATGTGGTAACACACAGAATTTCTAGAAGACACGGAATGGAAATTGCGTTAAAACTTAAAATGAAATCGAATTACCATGACATGAAAAATTCAATTGTTAGATTTTGTATTTTTGTTACTGAGAATATATAATCCTCGATCATGGAAAAGATTAACGAATTGATTCCCAGCATTTTCATACAGTTTTGTGCTAGAAACTCTATGAATTCGACAAAGAACATATTCGCAAATGATTCTCTCCGTCAACGTGATAAGAATCATAATCTATCAAGGATCGTACGCATGCATTTGCATCATACAAGTTTTCTCTATTCTTTTTAAATTGTTTGCCACTGCAGAACCCATATTAAAAGCACTTAGAAGGCGACAGAAGAGTGAAGCTGAAGACTGAAACAAAATTGGATTGACATATGTGATCTAGGCTGGGAAAATCGAGTGCTAGCACACTTTAGAACAAACGGGGCTGGACCTCACAAAAGCGTCATTCGGGTCATGTATGGGTAGCATCAGTTAAGGCTGCACTTAAGGTCCGGTCGGGTCAGTTTCAGGGCAACGTTAGGCCATAAGAGGCTGATGTTTTCTGATTTTTGAGGCTGCTACTACTACCTCCTGAGTTATAGAAATGAAAAATGGAAACTTTTAGCATTTACCTGGAGAAACACATCGGTATGGGTCTTCCCTTCGTACATAATCGCCTGAGCATCAACTCCAAGTCTCTGAAGTGTGGCTGCAAAACTTTCACTGAATCCATGCACATAAAATGTTAGCAGGCCAAAACAAATCAAGGAATCCCGTGCTCATTTACAAATAATTCAATAGATCATATTGAATTTTCGACCCCAAAACCATACATACACTCTAACAAAAAAGACGATAATAGTTTCTCCTTCCCAAAAGATTGATCACTGTTGATCATGTATGTTGTCAGAGATGGATCATTTTTTATTCTAAACATTTTTCTCCGATTAAATCACTACTGTAACTTGCCATCTATAAAAGAAAACAAATAGTATAAACCAACATAATAATGCAATCAATCTTTTCTGAAACAAAGAATTAATCAGGCTTGTTATAGTTAGAGTCACTGAGTTGTACAGGACGGTCTCATGTGACTTGTGAGACCAACCACTTTTCTTATGTGTTCTTTATTTGATTGTGTTTGATGAGGTAATGTCTCATACAGTATAGGTTCTTGTAATATAGAAGAATAACCATTTTTAGGCATACCAATATTTACAGATCTCCTTTGGCACAAAAAAAAATCCACTTTAACAGCAGACCAATCAAATCACGTCGTCTAGCAGACAAGAATAAAATTATGACGAATAATAAGAGATGAATAAAAGTGAACCTGGCATCTGATGGAATTGAATAATCTGCAGTACCATGGAAAAGCACAATAGAGGGTAGAAGCGAAACTGCACTTCTGAAATTTGGATCCTGCACGATTAGTTCAGGCGAATATCTCTGCAACGATTGTTCCCCTTCCATTATACTGGACCAAAATTTTCACAAACTAAGAGTGAGTACAGAGACGCATATCTATAATTGTCACGAGATAAGTTAGGGTGTTACCTCAAAAATATGTTACGGTATAAACCTCTATTGTGGAAGTGGTCAACTAGTTTCATCAAATTATACCTGGTTAATTGTATTTCACGGCAAAAGAATCAGTGAAAGTAACTATAAACAACAATAACAGGAGTTTTAACTGTTGAAAAAAGCCATGATTATTCTTTTGTAATTAAACATGTTTCTTCGTCTTTCCTGTTTTTTCAGATTTTGTTCTTGGTCAATTTTATATCTCAAGCTCCCAAATGTGTCAGAAGCTAAATAATGCACATTATATTCAAATAATTTGTTGGAGTCTCAAATTGCAGGAGAGCTGCGACCGTGTAAGTGGGTAACCAAGGCCATCAATTGTGCGAGTTATTAGTACTCCGTATATGATATATCTATATCTTTTAACTTTTTCATCGTGCCCCTCCATCAATAGTAGAGGTAATTTTTCATAATCCTAGATCCCAAATCAATTTAAAGGTAAATGTTAATTTAGGGTTCGGGAGGTCACGAGGTGGTGCCATTATGATGGTCATGGGGGTGGATGTAGATGGTAAGTGAGTTGGGCATAGGTGATTGTGGGTGGATGGTGGCGGTTGTGGTGTCGGGTGATATGGTGAAGGATTACTGGATAAGGGTAGGGTGGGTAAAATGAGGGAAAAAGACTTGCTAACAGGTAGCCGGTTAGCTGAGTGTAGTACGAGAAAAGGCGGCAATAGTATAGTTTATTAGGAGTTTAACTAAACTTCAGATTATTTTGAAAAGGTGGCTAATAGTTTGGATTATTATTACTGTTAAATGATCCAAAAAGTTACACCACGTTACTAATATAGTAAAATAATTACATTTGCTATAAAAATCACTTTCACAAAATTATCTTTTTAAACAGAAAATTGTTAACTTGGGGACCGTGGAAAGTCAAATGAGAAGTTTAATTTACGAATGTAGTAGTATATCAAGTTTAACAAGCAACAACTGATCACGCTACATTTATTATGGGAAAAGGGTGGCTAACAAGATCCTAAGCTCTCAAAGGGAAAGGCGTCGGATTGTCATATGTGCACTAAGCTCTCACAAACACGCAGCTCACAATCTGTTCATCAAATGCAGTCGAGCACTTACCCTCCTGATAAACCAAAATAAGCTTTGATCTGTGAGACGCTCCAGGTAACAGTGTCACCCTCACCAATCTCTTTAATAGCTTGCTCGACTAGAACACACGCAGCAATATGTGCACCAGCTGATTGTCCCATAACATAAACTCTGCAAGAAAAAAGAACACCTCGACCAGGTCAAGATATTTAAACTACTGGTAATCTTTGTCAATATATATCGTCATGATGCTTATGATTTTTATTAATGAATAGGTATTTCCGTAGCAAGAAAACAGGGAAAAGAATTATCGTAAATACCTTTCTGGATCGCCTCCATATTCTGCAACATTTTTGCAAATAAATGAAATGCCACGTGAAGCATCATCAATCATATCTCTCATTGTTCCTTGAGGGAAATTTCTGTAAATAAGGTTTACACATCATTACAAGTTAACTATATATTAAAAATTACCGAGTACTCCCTCTATCTCTTAATAAGATTCAGTCCACTTCAGCACAAGATTTAAGGAGAGTAATGATGTGTAGAGGAAAATGAAAGTTGAGAAATATGTGGGGTCACAAATCATAGTAGCGACAAGAAATATAAAAAAAAAAGGAGGAAGCAGAGTGGGAACCTCATTGAGAGACGGGCTAAAAGGGAAGTGTGAACCTTACTCGGAGACATGGGGAGTACAAGCTAAGATATTTAAGTCAAAACGCATAATACTTCTATACATAATTCGGCCCTTAAATGAGAGCAGCCAAAAAGTAACACTTCAAGATATGTACGAAATTCAATTTACCTTGCGTTTGATATTTTATAATAACGACGGGCCTATGTAAGTCAACAAGGACTTCAAACAAACATGTTCATCATTATTATAATAACTTGGATTGTCAGAAACTTCAATTTATATAGTTTCCATTTTATAAATTCAATGAGTTATCTAATTTGGCTAATCTTTGACGGATAGGTCTTGCCATCTTACTAATAGAGTAGTAGGGTACAATGTTTGAAAAACTAATCAGTTTTATTATCAAAAAATTCCTATATAAGCCATGTTTGCTACACCTTGGAAGTGAAAAACACTGAGGAAAATAATTAATATCAATGTGATAAAAGGAGACTATTAAATGCATCACGTCTACACGAAACGATCTGTAGAAGGCTACCAGGTTAACACTAACCTATAATCTATGCAAGCTACTATGATGTCTCTGTCGGCTAACTGTTGCCCAAGAAGAGAACCCCATGCTTTATACCTGCCAACAGTGACATGAGAACTTATTAGAAACATTTTACAGAACGGAACAGTGGCATTAATGTTACAGAACGGAACAGCATTAAAACGGACACATGAACAAGATGATTGCATCAAATTTTAATTTGTTTCGCCGACTTCTCGCTGAACATTTTTATAGCTTGAGGTATTACCAGCTTTATTGCCTAAAGTAATAAACTTGAAGAGATTTTTGAGCAGCGTGTTATTTTTTATGAGGCTCTAAAAACATTGTACTAATCTCTTTGAACGAGTTTGACTCAGCAAAATATTTACGTTTATTGTGGAATGGGTTTATAGGAGAACTAATACAATAGCTTGTTTACTTCCCAACTTTTCATTTACATCCCTCACCTTCTCTCCTTCCTCCATTTCTGTTCTAGCCAACCACCCCACCCTACATCCGTACCCACCGGAACCCACTCAGTCTACTCCCAGTCACTCAAAACCATCAACCATCAAGCACTTCTCAGAAGAACCATCTTGGAGTAGCGAGTTCAGATATTAGAGGTAAAACATTTAGTTAATTCATACTCTGTACTAATTAGTAAGATCAATAGGGATCTCCATTACATAACAATTGTCAAGCATTTTTGGACCAATGAAGGGGTAAAACAGTAAGATAAAAAGATGAAAAAGCCTGAAAAAACAGTTTAAAAGCCTCAATGCTTCAAATGACTCTTCATCAAATACTACCGTTGTAGATGATGATTGACTTGCCAGTTGCCACGCAAAAAAATAAAAAGTTGAGGCCACAAACAACTCACCCAATTATCCAAGCTCCACCTGTTATAAATGCAACAACAGGCTTCGGCCCATCACTATTCTTAGGCAAGTACAGATCAAGACTGCCAAAAAATTCACTATTAGCTCTCATACAAAAGTCCGGATGAAACTAAACATTTCCAATATTATTTTGAATTCATATATCAACTAGCAAGTAGGAGCAAGTTTATACAATACCTATTTCTAGGTTGATCACCATAGACTATACTTCGTCGGATATGACTCGAGCGGAAATAATGATATCCAACTGCCAGAAGAAAGTGTACGTTATAATAGGTGCTACAAACAGCAACTCCTAGATACAAGGAAATTGAAATACATTGGCGAATCAAACTTGACTAGAAGTACAAACCTTGAAAAAAACCAGGGATTAGCAAAATGGCATAACAACCTAGAGCAAGAAATCTTGTAATCCATCTGTAACCTACCCTGAATAAAATACAAAATAAGACATGCGCTAGTTGCAAATCACCTTGTACAAAAATTTCCAAAGAGCGAATTAGAAAAGCAAGCTATGCCTAAATTGGTTGACATAGATCCTTAAACCAGCCCATTATGTCATTATGCTCTATCATCGAAAATATAGGGCATTAGAATGCTATAAGCCTATAAACTAGCACAAGAAAATCGAAGTTGTCGACTTTGTGAAAGTGCCTACAATAAAAGAACTCTACGGATCACTAAAAACATATTGCTTAATAGTTTAGTATTATAGGTCCTTCATGACATGAAGATCGGATACCAAGAGCAGCAAGTCAGCAACATTTAAAGAGAATTCAATTTAGGATACCCTACATACAAAGCTAGATAGGAATTTCACTTTCAGAGGAAAAAGGCAAAAATCAGATTGATCAGCTTTTTGTCATTCAATGCTAAATTCCTGAGCTTGCAAGAAAAGGATGCTGCAAGAAAGAAGGCCAACACATAATAGTGATTCCAAATACCTGTAATATACTGGATAGATATACTCCTACACCAAAACAAAAAGCCGATTCTGTTCAGCTCACGAAAAACTATCATGGTTTACTTAAAGAAGGCCGATTCTGTTCAGCTCACGAGCTCATTCATTATACTCAAAAAAGCAAATCTGTCTCTTGCGTCTTACCACAGTTTCATAATTCCATTAAAATGACCCTGAAACCTACAGATAAGCATTGTGCCCCTCCTATATAAGAGTCTGTTCCGTAAAAATCACGTCTTGTTAAAAACATTCAAGATTTAAATCCTCAACGAACTATGTAAGCAATCCCATCACATAAAAGCAACCATCTTTAAGTAGAAAGTCGTAAATTTTCATCCTTCACTTACCTTGCTTCATAGTTAACTCTCCTAAACTTTATCATGTACTCCGTAATTCATTTAAATCACCCCCACATACCTCAATTCATGTTAAAGATCCCATCACACAAATGAAGCATCTCTAACTCAAAATTTGAAAACTTTCATCCTTCACATACCTCAATTCATATTAACTCTCCTAAACTTCACAATGTACTTCATTCTAATCATCCTACATCACCTCAGTATCACCTCAGTACAAAATAGTAGCAAACTTTCATCATTACACACCTCAATTCAAACTTAATAATGCTCCTAAACATTATAATACGAATTCATTCAATCATCCCACATCATCCTATTTCTAAAAAGTAATAAACTCTCATCCATCACAAACCACAATTCAAACTTAATTCTCCTACGCTTTGCAAATCATCCCACATCACCTCTCTACAAAAACTAGCAAACTTTTCACCTTATTTCTATAAAGTAGTAAACTTTCATCCATCACAAACCTCAATTCAAACTTAATTCTCCTAACCTATATAAATCATCCATTACCTACCTCTCTACAAAAACTAGCAAAATTTTCACCTTAGATCAAACCCAAACTAAAAATTAAAACATTCACATTAAATCCACAACAAAATTGCCTCTATATTGAACAACACATAATTTAGCCTAGTAATACCTCAATTCCTACATAACATTACTAAAACAAGAAATCAAACATTCACATTGAAACAAACATCAAAATCACAAAAATCCAACAACCCAATTACTCAAAACAAACTAGCAAACTTTTCACCTTTGATCAAACCAACTCAAACTAAAAATCAAAACATTCACATTAACTCCACAACAAAACTACCTCTATATTGAACAAGATATCACTTTACTAAAACAAATTAGCAAACTTCTAACCATACATCGAGCTCAAACAAGAAAACAAACATTCACATTGAAACACAAATCAAAATTTCAACAAAATTTAAGCTAAATTACTCAAAACAACTTAAAAATTCAAAATTTAAGCAAAATTCAAGCATTAGGGCAGTATGCCATACCCCAAATAACCAAGAAGCTTTAAACTCAACCTAGTAATCAACCAAGTTTCAGA
The DNA here is from genome assembly GCA_022085475.1 of Heliosperma pusillum. Lineage (NCBI taxonomy): Eukaryota > Viridiplantae > Streptophyta > Magnoliopsida > Caryophyllales > Caryophyllaceae > Heliosperma > Heliosperma pusillum. Next base: position 1,038,216 of record JAIUZE010069927.1, on the reverse strand, counting down.
AGCAACATGTTCAACACTACTAACAATTGATTGATCAGTACCACCATTACCACCAACAGTCCCACCACCATTTTGAAAAGCCAATAGATTCTCATCGCTTACGGTTCGCCGCCGTCGCTGTTGCCTAAGCTTATCAAACCCACCAGTAAAACTAAATGCCCTAGACAAAAGGGGTTTTGTTTCAAAAGACTTATTTTGTGATTCAAAATTATCAAGAATTGAAGAAGGAGAAACAAGAAGATGATGGGTAGTTGGGAATTCATCATTTGAGGTTTGTAACACCATTGTTGACATCTTTTTATTGGATTTTGAAGATGGGTTTGTTATTGGAAGGATTGAGGATTGTGATTTCATCATTGTTTTTGTTGGGTTTTAATTCAAAAGTGTCTAAAAATAGTGAAATAATTATTGGTATGTTAGAAAAAAGAGGGATTTTTTATTTTTTTTTTGTATATTAAGTTTGAAAAAAGATTGAATTTTGTTAGATCTAATTGAGTGTTGGGTGAATGGATGAATGTATGAACATGTGGAGGTTTTGATTATGGAGAAGGGAAGGTGAAAAAAGAGACATGGACAAGTTGGAGATGTGGGAGCCAATTGACATATGTTCCAATTTCATACGTTAAAACTTAACTTGAATAGTGAGGCGCGGTTCTTTTCGGCTTAATTTCAGCTCGTTTTATTTCAGCTCGGTTCTATTCAACACAGTTTAATTATGCTTTAGTCAGTTCTATTCAACTCATCTCTTCACAAAATTAAGTATTACTTCAACTTGATTCACTTCAACTCGTCTCCATTCAATTTAGTTCAATTAAGCTCGTCACCATTTAAATCAGTTCAGCTCATTTTAACCGAAAAGAACATGGGCTAAGTCTTCCTTAAAACGGTCACTATCCGTTTTAAGTTTAAGACGGGTTAAATACTTCCAAATGATAGTAGTAAAGACAATTTATTTTTTGTTATTTTCTGGATAACAAGTGAATAATTTGGTATGCATTTGACCCGTCTAAAAATAGGGTTCGTGGTAAACGAGAATTTGTGCAACTTGAATTCTAATTTTGTTTTTTTCTAGAGTTAAAGGTTGCTGTTTAAACAGACGTGTACCACTTTGATTGTAGTTTAGAGTGGTCGCTGGACGCCGGCCGAGCTAAATTGGACGAGATCGCATGTTCATTTTGGCTGGACCCTGACCCGATTTTTAGGGAGAGGATGGGTCGGCTTAGTCTAAGCCTTGGAATTGGCTTGTTGATGGGTCGGGTGGGGGCCGTTTTGGACTAGGCCTGGCAAACGGGATGATTGGGTCGGGTTTGGGCCTGGTCCAGTCGGGTTTGTAAGAATTCAGGTCCAGACATTTCAGCATTGGATCATTTTCAGATGGGTTGTTTTGAAGTTATTTGAGAACAATAGTCAATATGCGATAATAAACATTCAGAATTGGGTTGAATAGGGTCGGCTCAATTCGGACTAGTGGTGGATCGTGTCAAAGTAGTTCAAACCTTACTCGACCCCTAAGTTGAGGCTTATCATGTCCAAATATGGGTTATATCAATGCACATTAGGGGAAACGAGATCGATGAAGCGGTTTAGGTTTGATTGGAAACGATTGGCCATTTATAATTTTAGACATTATAGCCATATACGAAGTAGCTTTTATAATTCTTTAAAATATAAATAAAATGTAAAAATGAGTGTAACTTGAATATTTTTTCTGTGGAGCTTAGAGAAAGTCTCTTGTAAGACGATTTTGCAATACACTTAATAATTTTTTTGGTTCAAGGGAGCACATTTTTGTAAAAGTTAAGGTGTTTAATCCTACCATTGACCAAGAGTAAGCGGATTAATCATCACTTTCGTGTTTCTTTACATGACCGTCCTATGAAAGGACGCCTGAGAAAAAGAAAAGATCAAACATAAACAATGATATTAAATTCATCATATATTTTTATTTTGATAACCTATCATTTATAATCATGCAAAACCTATTTAAATACTTCGTATATTGATCATAACTATAAAATATAAGATTGTTGAAATAAAATTAAAATTTAATTTTTTGTAAGTGCGCTTTGCAAATTACAAGTAAAATTCTTGTTACACAAATTCTCAATTAAAATGGGCATTATCCATCTTACGCTTAACACGGGTCAAATATGTACCAAATTACCCCATTTGTTGCCTAGAACATACCAAATTTTTTGTCTTTATTACTAATATGTGTTAGTATTTAATCCGTTTTAAGTTTAAGACGGATAATACCCGTCTTAAACAAGACTTACCGTTCTTGTTATGACTTATGAGTTATTAGCAATTTAGCATGCTCCTGCTCTTGAATTAAAACCATTTTGTAAACAATGTGTACAACTGGAGAATTTTATGTGTTGGACCCATTTTGGGCTATTTCAATGGCCCAAACCTGAGAAAAGGTTCAGCAAGATCTATAACCCCTTGCACCTTTCTTTTGGCTTTTTCAACTCTTACCCATGGAGTCATGGATACTAGGGCTTGTCAAAAGACCGACCCAGCCCGGCCCAACATGGTCGTTGGGCCATCATTTATCCGACCGGCCCTCAACCCGACCCCACACGCTCAAACATCGGGCCGGTTGCGGGCCCCCACCCCTAGCCCATCCCCGCACCCATCCCCGCCATATGCCCACTTCAAACCCGGCCCTCTGGTTTTCATCTTCTCGGCTCGGACTGCCTCTACCTAGGGTCAGTTCTAGGTCCCCACCCCTAGCCCGACCTGTCCCCCAAACGGGCTAGGCCGGTTGACCAGTCCTAATGGATACAACAACCTTAGTTACTTTCAATAAACTCCACCTAAACTTTACTTCCTATTAATTTCAGTACTTCACAATGTTATTTGTGCAATAGGCTCATAAACGTCAATGTTCACATCATTAAAATGTACGGAGTAACAATGACCCGAAGAGGTAAATAGGAATGTCACCAATAGAATTGTTCAATATCACTATCCGTGCATTACACATAAAAAGTCTTAAAATCTATCTATCTATCTATATAACTAATATATATACTAAATTTTGAACTCATTAATTTTTGTAGTAGCTTGTATCGTAGTAGGGTATCACTCTTAGGTATAAAGGAAATGAAAAGACAAAAGATACAAATATACAATGCTTGGAGTAGAATTGATGATCAAATATGCGAGTTCTATTATTATCTCATCCACTTCTCAAACTTATATACTATATTATTAGAATGAAGCATAATTAAAGATGATCAAAAGAATGTTATATGATCTGTACATATCGCATAAGTACATAATAGCCATTCGTTTAGGGATGCCAAACTCTACTTTACTCTCCCAATTATCACATCATTAAAAAATATGGATTAGAAATGTCGAGATAGTTAAACTAAAATAGTTAGACAAATGGAATTAGTACATGTACTCAATTTGGGAACATACTAGTAGATGATACGTTATTAGGCACATGTTTTGGGAATTAGAATAATTGCCACTTCAAACCACTATATAACACCGGGCCTTGCTGATCGGTCAGTGAGGCGGGGTCTAGGGGTGAAGTAAGAGCCCTGGTGTTGTTCGGGGGTACCGGTAATGCCCCAAAACCTAAACAATATCTGATTAAGACTTTCTTAATATATACTCCCTCCTATTCAGAGCAATCTTAGAATGTGCTTCTAGATTATTTTGTAATAGTTGTAGAGAGTATTATATAAATTCTCTAAGTCTCACCATAGTACCGCAGTAGTTATGCATATCATAACTTCTGAAATAAGAATTTCGAAACCTATAACTCCTCAATATCAATTAAATATTGTTGCCTTACTTTTGTCGGTGGACATAGCCATCACATCGATAGTAAACCACATAAATCTGTTTGTTTGTTTGTTTGTTTTGCTTGTTTGTCAATATCTCTTACAAATAACATAAAAAATAAATAAATAAATGAGACGATGGACAGAATAGACACCGATTGAGTACGTCGTAAAAAATGGCTACGTATTACTTTAGCCATATGAATTAAAATTTGGCCTTTTGTATGTTATTTGTAGCTAGACAAATCCGTCTTTTGTCTTATGGGTATGAAAGAATGAATCCAATACGGTAGCCAATATGTTGCTCCGACAGTCACACATTTTGAGGTTTACGATCATCACGAGTTCTTGGATAAAATCGTTTTAAAACAAACGTAAATTAACTACAAAATAAGTTAGACTTTAATTTTATTTATAAAAGGGTACGCATTCAATCAATTTTATGTATGACTAATACGGAGTAAATGAAGTACATGATCGATACTGGTTATATTCGACCTTGACGACATTAAAAAGACTCGTTGTATTGTACTCCATACATTAACAAATACAACTAAACTTTATGTACAATAGTTTTATTTGAGTTTTTTTCAAATTAAACACGTACACTGTATCAACTTTGTATGGTTGAATCACTATTTATATATTGATTATGTAATTTAACCTGCCAACCCCTTTCTAGAAGAATTAAAGCCATGCAAATTAAAGCTAAGGAATAACTTGAAAACCTAATTTCCATGCAAACGTGCACATCGCCTAATATTGTACTAAGCAAGAATATATCGAACATATCAAAATAACAAAATTAAAAATATATAATTGGATGCAAATCAACTGTAATAATACAGCATATTACACTTTTTAATAAGTAGTTAACGGATCGTAAGTATATGCCAAAAATGTTCTATATTATATATACGAGGAGAACATATCAAATATAAAGGATAGTAACAACACTTAAAAGTCTATATTTTTAAGAGACAATTTATGGAATTAATCCAATTATGAAGGGATATCCTAAGCTTATTTTAATGCTTTTACCAATAACTCTTTGATTTCTTTGTGAAATCTTAATCTAGAATCATATTCTCAAGAATTTATTTCCAACATCTTGGAAGGATTACGATTTTGGGCATCATTTTTTCACTATTCTCTTTTGTTTTTATTAATGTGAGACGAACAACGTGGAGATTAACCATAATATTATAATAAAGAGCTGCGTTGTGTTCAATAGGTTCTCAGAACCGGGGACTTTTAACTTCATTTACTTCCTAGTGGCCCAAATTCTACCAAAAAATTATTTGGGATCTCAATTTAACTTGTAGAACAAGGTCTCTCCAATTTATTTAACGGCCCTGATAAACAGCTTGTAACTCTTGTTTTTACAAGTGTATCAACCATATTAACTTTTTAACTCAAAAGTTTCGCTTTGCGTTGAAGTAAGAGAAGTCGAATATACGCAAGGATATGCACAAATTCTCATTTGTGACGGATCGACCCGTCGCAAGCTTGCGACGGGTCAATTCCCTCTCACAAAGTGCAAGTGGGTGGGAAATGGAGCTCCCCACTTGCAACTTTGTGAGAGGGAATTGACCCGTCGCAAGCTTGCGACAGGTCGGTCCGTCGCAAGCAAGACTTGCTGAAGGATATGGGAGTGTTATCGAATGACACTACAAGAAATCTTGTTTCAGGCGACCGTTATAAGGCGACCGAGTTCAGTAGTCGTCAATTTGGCGACTGATTAAGTAATTTGGCGACTGAATGTAGTCGCTAATTTAGCGACTGAAGAGATTCCAAAAATAAGGGATGAATCGATTAAAGAGTTAATCCATTGAAGAGATTCCATATTCTTCATTCTTCTATCTAATTTACTTGTCAAATTTCAACATGCTTCCAAATAGTGTTAGGAGACTGTTATGGAATCAAATGGAGATCTTTTTGGAATCTTCTTAGTTCTCCCTAGCAAACTTCTAATGACTACGTATGTACATTTCCCTTGTTAGGTTATTGTTACTAATCTCCTTGTATATTTGACAACTATCTACTTGCTTAACATACAACATAAATAGATGTTCAAAAGTTTTAGCTTAGGAGAATTCTTTAATTGCATTGCATACATTAACATGACAAATGACAAATAACAATTGGTTACTCATTTTAAAACACATGAATTAACCAAAGTAGCATGAGTGTAGTGGAGTGTGAGAGTGCCTCAAAACATTGCAGTGGCAACGAAATGAGAGGTCTCGAGGCCGACTCCCTACACGGGAGTGCTGCAGTTACCGGGATTGTAGGATGTTCGGGTGTTACCTGGGTCACAAAAAAAAACACATAAATTGTACTTCATGTGATTTGCAAAATCTGTGTATTGTTTGTTTGCTCCAAATCCCATGAAGTAGAGTTTCATAGGAATTTCAGTTCTTTTTTCACGGAGAAAGTGTACTTACCTAGGTCCTTCTAGATAGGTGGGAATAATTCATGTGGAACTCACTTCCCGCATTGCAAACAAACACATTTTCCAAATTCATATGAAATGAATAATCATCTGAATTACTACTTCCCATAAATTACAGTTCCTTCATCAAAAAAAGCGATCCCTATCAGTCTTTCTTATCAATCCAAAATGGATCATATCAAACAATATCTTTTAATTAAAACACGCGATTTTCAAAACATTCAATTTTATTTTATAAACGCGTCTTTTAAAAACAAACGTTATGCGTATATCACTATCCTACATATAAAAAAAATCAAATTTTCGATGTTGAACATAGTTATGGCTTATCATTCAAGAAGCAAGTTTGCTTATCTTGTCACTTTAGTGGAAATTATATTAGATTGGTCAGTTAAAAGAGACATTTACTTGTGTGTTGCTAGATTACATGAAAGCTAAGCCAATGAACTTCTAAAGTATACTCTTCTTCATCATCCCCCACTGTCAAATGTCAATTTGCATGCTTTAAGTATACTAAAACTAAAAAAACTTCATGCATGACACCCTAAAGATTTTTGCAAATGTATAAAAGAAGACAAAATGGAGTGCACCATTCCATTGACTGATATAGTTTTATACTTTTATGTTTGTTTATTGGAGGATAAAACAATGATTACTTAAAGATTAAGCAAATTTCAGTAAATTTATATCGGTTTTTCTAACGTGTACCCTAATAAGCTAAATATGGTAAGATTCACATTATATTGTCATTAATTATGGCAAATATGGTAAGATTCCCATCAGATTCACACGTTAGAAAAACCGAATTTATGTTAGATTTACTAGTCGCATAAAAATTACTTACTTTAATTTAATTTTTTCATTTTCAGCTCATTGGATTTTTTGGTAAAGATTTGTATATTTTGACGTTACATATCTTAAAAACTATATACTCAACGAAAAATTAGCTTTTAAATGCATTAAAAACGTGTTCAAAGTATGGTGAAGACCGTGAAATCAAAAGGAAAAAAACATAAGAAAAATGGAGGGAGTATTATGTATGCAACACATGCAAGATCCTTTTTATATATATCACACTAACAAGCTAGCATGACAATGAGTACTCCATAACATTTTAAAGCATGGTAAACATTGTGAATAAGGTGATATGCAGTCTTTCATATAGTGGTGCGAGTTAGCCCTTTAGTAGTGAATGATGTGGTGCGTGAGCCCTAATCGAATCTTAGAAAGAAAAAAGGTCTCGCTCCGAATCTTAAACCTAGCTCTAGTTCGCCTATCTTTGGGAGCAAATGCTTACCCGACTTGTAAAAATCTTTTTTTTCGCCTATACATTGGAATTTTTCCAATTCGATGCATTCTTTTATCGGAGGTCCGCAAAAAAAAGTGATGTATCTCTTGCAAGTGTAGATAGACAATTAGTGTGCTCATAGATAGGTGTCAAGTTGGAGGCGTTAAAATAACCAATGCCAAATTAAATGAGTCACATTGTTATCACAATCTATGTTGGGAACTGGTAATGTCAAAGAGAAAACATTTTTTTAAAACTCGTTTACGTGAGAACATTATTTTAATAACTTAACTTTTCTATAGTGATTTTGAATAGCAGAATACATTTCCAAGTGATATTGTAAACATAGATCATCTTCTTTTGCCGATTACAACTCGATAAAACATGAACTTTTAGATCTCCAATTATTAAGGACATTGGTCAATGTTAATCCATACTTTATCTTGCACTTTCTAGTTAAAGGTAATATAAGAAAAAAAACACTACATTATCATCATTAAATATACAAAATGACTACTAATTTTTTAGATAAAACAAAATTTAAAAGTTACCCATGTTCAAAAGAGGCAGGATTAAGTTATAAAACAAATAGGGATATCAAACAAACACGGCAAAAACTTTATCATACACAAATTGAATTAGGTAGGGTCCCATTTCCATCAACAAAATAACAAGTCTCATTTCAGAAGGATGATTTCCGTTTTAAGTTAGAACAAATATAATGTACATGAACATTTCCAGATAAAAAATTACTACAAGTTCATTGTTAGAAAATGACAATTTAAGTTGTACAATCTTTGTCTTAATCATTCATTTACCTTTTTTTTTTTTTTATCATTTGTGAGCGGTACTTTAATCAAAGGCAATGAGACGCAGGGAGTAATAAAAAATGTCAAGTTTTATCATAAAATGGTAAGATTTTTCTAGACTTAAGACCAGCTGAAATTGTCACGTTCTAACAATGAACTGATATTCTTCAGGAAAACGATCACATTTTATCCGTCTTAATTTCAGACGATACGGTAGTCTCCGTCTGAAACGAGAATTTGCCTTTTTGTTAGGCCAATATCTCCATATAAGAGCATATATTTGGAGACAAGGCAAGGGTGTGTGTGGTAAAGAGTCATTTTTCCGACGAACCTTACCACATTTGCCTCTATTCCCTTCACTCTCTTCATCTTCTATCATAAATTCATAACTAACTAGTGGAACTAAGAACATAGGAATATCTTAGAATGTGCTTCTAAAGAATCATTTCATTCCTACGTCACATTCCTCTCTTCCCACCTTATATACTCGTGTTGTTTGCTTCCTTAGAACACTCACACTTCCATTTCTTACCTCGGTTTTTCGAGTACAAAGAGGTCCCGTAAGAAAAAAAAATGGTGAAGTTCTCTAAGCAGTTTGAAGCACAACTTGTGCCGGAATGGAAAGACGCTTTTGTCGATTATTGGCAATTGAAGAAAGATCTTAAGAAAATTCAGATTTTAAATACTAACAAATGCTCTTTAAAGCAACAAAAAGATGTTTCCTTTCTTTCTTCCCTAGGGAAGATCTTCTCTTCTGGCCAAAATACTCGAGATAACGAAGCTATTCATGTATTTCCTATGTTCATCTTCTTCTTTTCGCTTAAATAACGTGGCATTGTTGTATTTTACTATATATTACAAGGGTGATTTTAATGCTGACGGGGTTTGAACTCATGTCATGAGTACTGTCCCTTGTGACTTTCTTAACTAAGTTAGTTGACATCTGTAATATGGCAGACATAATTCGCAACACAACTTTCATGATGGATAATATTGTTGTATTGACATGACATTGATTTGATGCTCAGGTTCATAGAAAGCTTGCATCTTCACTAAGCAAAAACGATTTGTACGAGACAGAACTACTCGAGCAATTATCAGATGTCGAGGCTGCTGGTGAATTCTTCGCTCGTTTGGACCGACAACTTAACAAGGTGAATCAGTTCTACAAGATCAAGGAAAAAGAGTTTGTTGATAGGGGAGATTCCTTGAAGAGACAACTTGATTTCCTCGTCGAAATGAACAATGAACTTCGGAGAAAGAAGGCCGCCTCTTCTCAAGACTCCAATGAAGATCCCTCCCTTTCATGTCACCTCTCTTGTGGTAAGCATTAGACGAGATTGCTTTACCGATGTTTGTTATATAAACGATTCTATTGTGGATAATAACCTTGTAGATTTGTGTTCGGTATGGTTTCAGAATTGGAGTTAACCGAAAAAACAGAGAAAACAGAGCAAGAACAAGGCCAAGACAGTCCCGTCACCACCGACGAAGAAAAGAACAAGAGGAAGTTCACAGAAGATGCAAAAACCGACGAGATGGAGAGATCGTCAAGAAGAATAAAAAGGGATGACAGTGGTTCAACAAGTTTCTCTACTAAGGTTTTTAATTGCCAAGGAAAAAACTTAAGAATTAACATTCCGCTAACAACACCAAGTCGAACATTCTCAGCGATTGGTTCGCTGGTTTGGGAGGATTTCGTTAGCCAAACGTCGAAAAAAGGCGGTCCAAGAGGGTTTCACATCAACAAAACTAAGCTACATCATGCTGAAAAGATGATCAGAGGTGCTTTCATTGAGTTGTACAAGGGCTTGGGTTACCTCAAAACTTACAGGTACTGAACTGAATTTTCAGAAAACAAGATTAAAATTTACGGATTTTTATATTTTTTATTTATCGATATTTATCTAAAAAATGGCTCATTAAACTCTATATACTTCTTGTAACGTAAAATTAGTTAAGTGTATACGACAATTTTCATTACGGATCATCTGGAGTAACCTATACGTCTATTGTGTTTATCAATGAAGGGACATTCTGTTTAATTATCATATTATCTGTATTTCTTTGTCACATGGAAAATGCTACAAGTAATATACTAGCACAGTTATAGTTACACATGGAACATGCATACGTGAATGAAGTGAATGAAACTAACAGTTCATGTTGATTATGTTTTTTTTTCAGGAACTTAAACATGCTTGCTTTTGTCAAAATTTTGAAGAAGTTTGACAAAGTAAGTTTCTTTCTTTTTTCTTTTTTTTTTTTTTTTTTTTTTTTTGTAAAGATGTTTTAAGAATGGATTTTTGCTTGTACTTGTGATAACAAAGGCATTCCTTGCTATTTCAGGTGACTAACAAGGACATTCTACCTATTTATCTCAGAGTTGTAGAAAGCTCGTATTTTAACAGCTCAGACAAGGTAATTTAAATCCAAAATCTTAAATACGACAGCGTGATAGTAATTAAGTGAATATTTTAATGTAACACATGTTTATCTAAGTACTCCCGAGTGATATAAGTCGACCACCGAAATAATACAGGGAGGAATACCTGTAAAAGTTGCGAAATATTTTTTCATAGTATGACGAGACTCTATAACATAAAACCGTACAAGGATAAAAAGGATTCGAACCTGCAACCGACCATAAATTGGCCCTCAAACACCCTAAGCCAAGACATTATCATCACTAGCTTAGTAAAGTTATGGAAATTAAACATAGATATAGGGAGGAATAATAACTTCTTTATAGACTATTAAATCCAGCAATGTTATGTCTCCGCATAAACATATTGATTGATGCAACATTATATCTACTAGGACACTAAATATTTTCCATAAAATCTTTCAAGAAACATTTTTAAGTGGACATCAATCTCAAAAAGAACATCACATATATAACAATTGAGGCATTTAATAGTAGATATTTATAAACTACTACATATGTTCCTCCTTTTATATTACAATTAAGAGACTTAATTATTCTTTATTAAAAAATACAAATTTTTGTTTACGACTGCGGTAAATCAGAATAATTTACAACGAGAGTGTAAAATCATCCAAATCAACACTTTTTTTGAGATGATGGGGTGATACAACCCTTCGTTATAATTTACAACGGGTATAAGTAAGACTTATTGATTAAAAAAATTAAGAGAATTAATTATACGATTAAGATTATGTGATTAACACTTTGTGTTTATGACAGGCAATGAGATTATCAGATGAAGTTGAACACTTATTTGTAAGACATTTTGCTGAAGATGATAAAAGAAAGGCAATGAAGTACCTTAATCCTAATCAACGTAAAGAATCCCATGCAGTAACTTTTTTCATAGGTGAGTTGTGAATTTTCCCTACTTGTTTCAAATTTAATCTAACAGTAACATTCATTATGTGGTAAAATAAAATTTTCACAAATTATAAAAGCGGGTTTTCGGAATCGAAATTTTGTGTATGCTATCTTTACTAGGACTTTATTTCTATAGATATTCAGGTAGCAGAAATCAATAATTCTAACTATTTTTTGGGATTCAGAGTAATGAGTGTTACATTTGCCAGGTCACTATCTAACTCCTCCTCCTCGTATCACGAATTAATTTGCAAGTGGTGGAGAACTTTACTACCATCGTATCTTACATATCTCAAAATTTCCTTCTGATTAATGATTATGAGAAAGAGTATTACAACTGCGTTTATTATTGTCTCTTTTACTCATCTTAAACATTAAATATCAAAATAATAGTTGAAAAAAAAGGCAAAATGTGGGCCCATAGGGCCATTAAAATGGACCTACTATTATGAGTGGGAAGTTAAAAGAAAAAGTTCACAAGGGTAGGCCATTTATGTATGATGGAAACAAATAGTAGTATAAGTCTAGCATGGTTTGAGCTATGAAAAGGCTCAATAACACCTAAAGCACCACAGAAGAACAATCTTTAGTTTGATTGATGTGTCATGTGTGTGTTGTGGTAATCTAAATGTTTTTTGATGTTATATCATCCTCATGTTTGTTATTTATTGGGTGCACAAAGGATTTCCACTATATTTTTAATCCCATAATGAAACTACTAAATCTTTTTGAAATGACAAATGATATGCTAAATTTGAACTTTGATTTTGTAATGTCCAATCAAATACCGACTACTATTTTACACCAAGTTATGTACATAACGATAAGTAGATAAACGAATCTATGGGGTATATCCCAAAATTAGTCATGATCGGCTAACATGTACCGTCAGTTTGAGGTAAAACAACTAAAAAGAAAGATAATAGAGAAACTAGATGAGAATGTGAAGCAAAGTCGAAGGGATGATATATAAAATCCGATGAATAGCAAATGGAAATTTAATATACATGTCCATGAAAAAAAAAAACACAAGCATTAACATGTTCAAACTTCAAACTTCAACCTTTAAAGAAGAAATAGTTTATAACTTATTCCATTGATGAATTAATAACACAAGAAAAATGGATAACAAATTAACAAATTACCTGTTTAGACATGTTTCGATCCTTGGGAAGGAAAACAATTCTTGAAACAAAGTTCGTTTGATTTTCAGTTGTCTGTAGAATTAACGAACATGATTTGTAGTAATTATATCAACAAATTGCTTTTGAGAAATGAGATTTCCATGCTTGACACTTAATAAAAGAAAAAAAATATCACTTAGTTTTTAATGACCATGTAATTAATTAAGTATAGTGTAATTTTCACTGAAAATACAATGATTTATATCTATTAACAGTTTAAAATTTATGTGCTGCAAATTCAGGTCTCTTCACAGGATGTTTTCTAGCATTACTAGCAGGATATGTGATCATGGCTCATATTATGGGAATGTACACAAAACAATCATCTGATACAGTTTACATGGAAACTGTATATCCTGTCCTAAGGTAAACTCCCCGTTTCATCTTCGACGATTAATACAAACACAAAAGCTAATATAAGACGGTCTTACATAAATTTTGATATGAAAATTCTGACATGAATTTTGTGACAAATATGCAGCATGTTTGGCTTACTGTTCCTACACTTTTTTCTTTACGGATGCAACATCTTCATGTGGAAGAAGGCTCGGATCAATTACAGCTTCATTTTGGAGCTAGCTCCGACAAGAGAGCTTAAGTTCAGAGAAGTTTTCTTGATCTGTACAGCTTCAATGACGGCTATTGTCGGGGTTTTGTTCATTCATCTATCCCTTGTAGCTAAAGGATACAAGGAATCACTAGTTCAGACTATTCCTGGCTGCCTCTTACTGGTAAATTCTCTTACATGTCAAATTTTTGACAAAATTTCTTATATTTTGATTTATAACATCACTGACTGTGTAATTGTAAATGATATATCTTGCAGTTTTTCATACTTCTTCTGATTTGTCCTCTCAACATCGTCTATAAATCAAGTCGATACAGATTTCTTGAAGCTATAAGGAATATAGTTCTCTCACCCTTGTATAAGGTACCTAAACTTATAATACGCTGTGTGTCGAAACCCTAAGCACTTAGATCGATTGGTATGATACTGAACATGGTTATTTTTCCACAGGTTGTCATGCTAGACTTCTTTATGGCTGACCAACTTTGTAGCCAGGTAATTATCAGCAACTGAATTACCCTTAAACAAAATTTACTGCACACAGTGAAACCAAATTGAAAGACTAACAGTGAAACTGTAACAACCATTGCAGGTTCCCTTGCTAAGAAATCTTGAGTATGTAGCTTGCTACTACATCACAGGAAGTTACAAGACTCAGGATTACGGATACTGTTTGAGGACCGCACACTACAGAGACCTTGCGTATGCAGTCTCCTTTTTGCCGTACTATTGGAGAGCAATGCAGGTACCAAAATAAAAATTACTATTAAAAAACAACTTGAGTGAAAGCCTGAAAACGGTTATTAATTGTGTAAAGTTTTCTGATAATGGGCATATAAAATTTTCAGTGTGCTAGGAGATGGTTCGATGAAGGAGAGGTTAACCACCTAGTGAACCTTGGCAAATATGTCTCAGCAATGTTGGCTGCGGGTGCTAAACTGGCTTACGACAAGGAGAAGTCAACCGGCTACTTGTGTTTAGTTGTGGCCTTATCAAGTGCGGCGACAGTGTACCAATTGTACTGGGACTATGTCAAAGATTGGGGGTTGCTACAAACCAATTCCCGAAACCCTTGGTTAAGGAACGAATTAATGCTCCAGAAGAAATTCATTTACTATATCTCCATGGTATTTCCATCAAAATCCTTATCCTGTCAACAACTTCCGTAACCTAAAAGACGAGACAATTGTTTAACAGAAACATTTTTTGCAGGTACTGAACTTAGTTCTAAGGCTTGCTTGGTTGCAAACGGTGCTTCACCCGAGTTTTGGCAATGTCGATTACAGAGTCATAGGGCTATTTTTAGCAGCCCTTGAAGTGATCAGAAGAGGACAGTGGAATTTCTATAGGTAAAAACTTAACTTAATGCCTCTCATTTTCTCGTCGACTAGTCAACTGCCAGATACTAGTACTAGATACTAATAAAGAGTTCTGATTCTTCTTATCAGATTAGAGAATGAGCATCTGAATAACGCAGGAAAATTTAGAGCAGTTAAGCAAGTGCCACTCCCATTCCATGAAGTAGATGAGCAAGAATGATATCATGTTTTAGGAAGGTAACAACAACGACAACTGAAATTAAAGGGAATGCAATATTACAGACTGCAAACAGTATTGATTCAGTTCCAAAGACGGATTTTGATTCCTGATGTCGTAAGATATCAGCTGATCAGCTAAATTCCTGGTGTTCCCTACTCTAGTACATTCCTAGGATAAATAATTCAGAAGCGTAAATAGAATTCTCTTCGGATTTGTCAACGATAAATTGATTCTGTAACGCGTTGCTGCAGGGTTGGCGTTCTAGTCCATCAGTATATATGTATGAATGTATCATGTATGGTGCCTTTAGAATCTTCAGGTGATTTGGCAGGCATTTTTTGTACAAGGTGCCAGCACACTGAAGGAAAATGTAATTCAGGAATTGATGCTAGATTCTAATTCCATTATGCAACTTACTCTGTACCAAAACCATGATTTCTTATCGAATTTCCGGTTTTGTATTTTTCGACTCAGACAGGAGTACAGGAGACACTGAGATGCTATTTTCGGTTCAGATAATATGCTTATGACTTTATCAGACATGATAGCCATATATTGGAGTATATGCTTGTTTGATTTCTGCAAATTTTTGTACTCACAAGTCATAACCTCTTTTAAACCCTACCATCATCATATTCGTCCTTGTGCCTCCTTTTACACCAAAAAAAATATGAGTATCAAAATTGAAAACTACGCGTGAAGAATTTGCAATATTTACATACTAAAACGTAAAAAGTAAAGAAATGACATATACACCCAAATAACGGAAACGCAAAGAACTAAAGAATAACCGGGACGACAAAGACAATTTCCTACCTATTAGATGCTGAATAAATGATTGCACATTTGCAAGCCATGTTCATAGTATGTTGCTATGTGCCTCGTTTATGTTGTGTGCTTGCAAATGAAGCACAAGCACCGGTTGTAAATGACTAAAATCCTGTCAAAAATTTAAACATTGTGATCAAGATAACTGTAATATTTAACTACATTATTTTTCAATCTTATCACAAATCAATTGATTAATTAACTCTGATGCGGCTATGGTGGTCGCACTGGCCGACACGGGGCTGAACGGTGCAGTGACAGGCCTGATCACCGGTGGTGAATTAGTGATGTGATTATATTTTCCTTCTAATGTTACATATTGTCTTACTACCTTTTTTACTAATATCACTCAAGTTGCTTGTATTTGAGTAACATTAAACAACCCCTCTCGAGTATTACAAACTCTAAAAAGGTGAAGAGAAGAATGGTGAGAATAATCATATAATTACCTACTTCAAACTACTTATCTTGTATTTGAGTGACATTAAACAAGACGGGTAGTACCCGTCTCGAGTTTTACGAACTCTTAAGAGGTGAAAAGGAGAATAGCGAGAATACAACCACCACGAAAGGAAAACCCGAAACCTTAATTGTATCACCAAAATGTTAATGGCGACAACTTCTTCATCCGCCATTGTCACACTCTTCAACCTTCCTAAACTCCACAATAAGTTACCCTCTTCAACTCTTACTTTAACCCCATCTAATTACAACCCTAATATAATCCCCAGGTCTCATTTTTCTCCTTTCTATTTTACCCTCATTGTTGTTTTTATTATCCCTAAATTTTACAGTATTTTTTATATGGTTAATTTTGAGGAAATTATTTTCTGTATTCAGGTTGAAGATTTCTCATAAAGCTCCTGTTTTTTTGAAGCAACGTTCATGGGTACCTGTGCAATTTTGCTGTAGTGATACTGGAATTAGCCCAGAAACCTCTGATGATTCTGCCAAGGTCAGTTATTATTATTCTGTTTTACAGTGTAAGATGGTCTTATTCTATAATTTGTGTTTGTGGATTTGATTCAATTGTTTTGTTATTTCAATGGGGAACTACGAGCATGTGAAATAGGGTGGATTATCCATTTATTCGATGCAAATTTTGTGTCTTTAGGTAAATTTAGGTTTCTGTAATTAGTAATTATTGAGTAAGACCGTCTTACAGTATGTGGCGAATGTTTTTTATTGATTGTACTAAATAAGTCTTTAACTTATAAGGTGAGACGGTCTTATTCTATGATTTGTGTTGTTGGGTTGGTTATCGAGAACATATATGTGGGTTTTTTCGATTGGTTAGTGAGTAGCTCAAGACGAAAAATGTGGGTTTGTTTAACTGGTTAGTGAGTAGCTCGAGGCAAGAGATGCAAGTCCTGTGTAAGTCCTGCTCTATTGGTTATGGATGGAGCCCATCATAATGTTCGGGTGGCTTTTTGATGTTTCATGCTCTGAAAACAAATCACAAAACTTGTTCTTGAAAACAAAGGGCTTCTATCTACAGGTACCATTTTGCTAAGATCTTGAAATGGATAAACTCCATATAAGTATTCATAATTGGGCCACTCTTTAGTGTTTTGAAATTAGCGGATACTTTGAGTAGTGATTATGAGATACGGAGTATTATTTCTTTGATCCAAACGCGCCGTTTGTCGAGCTTTTTAGAATTGTCTAGTTGTAGCTTATTCATTGAACACGTCAAAAAGTTCCAACATTACTTTTGATGTCCTACATTCGACTTATTAGTCTACTAATATTAAAATGCAACATAAGAGAGTTATATAGGACTAAAGGAGAGACAAGTAGAATGGTTTTGGTATATCAAAGTCTTAGGAAGGCTAGTTTTATGCAAGGTCATTAGGTTAAGTTGATTCTTCTTGTTAAATTAACTCTTATGTTACTCCCTCGGGGGTATAACTTAGGAGCAAATTTTATTGGATACAGAAGTCAGAGTATAGTGAGGGGTATAACTCTTATCTTTACTTGTTGTTGACTAAGCTAAATATATGAACTCTTGAATGATGCAATGCACTGCACGCAGATATACATTCACAATTTGAATGTATATCTGAATGATGCAATGCACTCTGTATATCTGAATGTATATCTGAAGGAACTGAATGATGCAATGCACTTCGAACATATTTGAAAGCTAATTGTGATAATTTGAGTGGACACGATTAAGATTTTGGGAATTATAACTGAAATTGGACCGAACATTTTGCACATTGAGTCTCTATTGAGGAATGAAGACACCCTATTTCAACGATGTAAACATTTTGACCTGTAGGGGAACTGCCAAATAAATCCCCATGTATTTGATTAATGCATTTGTGTTAGTACAAAGTATTGATTCAGAAAATACATTTTTGTTTCTTACTGTAGATGCGTATCATCATTGCCCTTAACTTACCCTACCCTCTGTCTCTCCTTTGAAGTGTTTGAACTATGCTCTATTTTTTTTTTCTTTTTTGTAAATCATCAGTTTAATTAACTTCTTTAGGAATCAAGCATTAACATAAAACTCCCAAGGAGAAGCATGCTTGTGCAGTTTACATGTAATAGCTGTGGTGAAAGAACAAAGAGGATGGTAAACAGATTAGCCTATGAACGAGGAACTGTATTTATTCAGGTATCCATGAACTTTTGTCTTGATTGAACTTTACTGTTTCGTACAGTCTAGTTTGTATCACTTTGTATGCGTGAATTCTTTTTTCCGGAATATCCATTGCAGATTGACGATTGTCCTTGTGTTTAATGTTTAGTGTCTGTATTTCTATGATCACTTTCCCTCCGTCCCACTTTCCCTCCCCCCACTTCCCCTCCAACCCTGCGGCCAAACATAGGCTTGAAGTAACTTGGCCCATGAGGTTCTTTTGTACATTCATGCATTGATCAGCGTTCAGCGCCTTCCGTTCTTTATTTTATATTCTGTGTATCAGATTGTTTTCATTATTATTATAATTTTTTTATCCATAACCTTTAAATGTGTTTTCGTCAGTGCTCGGGGTGTCTCCAGCATCACAAATTAGTTGACAACCTGAACCTGGTGGTTGAATATGACTTCCGGAACGAGTCAAATGAAGATTGAAATGCGCGTATACTTGATAATTCTGTCAACGTCGAGATGATACACTTGTCTCTTTTTGGTGAGTGTTTTGTGTACAATGTCCATATTTACAAACCATGTATCATTTTTTTGTATCAATGTCGACTTTTATCAGTATTCTTTCTTACCTTTGAGCATCTCCTTTAAATTGTATCGGTAGCTTTCCCTCGGACCGCCAAACTATACGGTGTGTTGTCTCATCTTTTTCATTTTAGATATGAGAAAAACCTTGTGTGATGTTGATATCTGTTGTGGTAAAATTCTCAATAATACTCTAACTGTTCTTATCAACTCATGATACAGTATTCCATAAATTGAATGAAAGTGAAAAAATACATTGCTTCTCAAAAAGATTTTCGAAGGTTGTGATTTGTGATTACAATGCCGCAACCAGAACAGTGGCTACGAGTCCAGCCATCAACCTCCATGAGTGTCCTTGCTGATAAAATGATATTCCTCCATTCTGTTCCACAACACAATTTAATCAGACAAGGAGATCATACTGTAAAGATTAGCATATCTTACAGACTTACAGTAGACTTGGTACCTAAAGATTATACTCCTTGGGCTCCTCCCTTGTAATGCCGCACCCTTACACCCCGTATTTGACACGACACTAAAGGATAAGGGAGAATTCCTTATTCGACCCTTGCCAATTTGACAGGTTCTTTTAAAACTTTAGAAGAGCTAAAACTCGAGGTCCTCATGATAAAAATAGAGGAAGAGAGTGTGTATGAAGCATTTAGCAGGACAGATTGATTTTAAGCCTAATTTATCTAACATATACACCAAACTACAAATATTGGAAATTTTAATTTCTATTGTGTTTTGAAAGCATGTCTCGGCACCTGTATCCTTATTTTGGACTGAGTACCCAAGTCCGAATTTTTTTTAAGTAATGCCGAGTTTGACACTTTTAATGTGTCATGTATTCATGTCTGACGCCCATGTCTAAATTCAAGGAACATAACTTAATGAAGTGAAAGTGAATAATATAAGATCAAGGGGAGTCTGTCAATAATTTACCAAATCTGCAGGAGAAGGTGCTGGCGATGTATCATCAGAAGTAACCGGGACAGTGGGAGGTGCCGGTGGGCTTGGTGGTGTTGGGGCTGGTGCTGGTGGATGATGGTGATGCTTCTGCTTATGCTTCCTCTTCTTCTTTCCTTTTGAGGGTGATGGTGCTGGTGCGGGCCCACTCACTGGTGCTACGCTTGGTGCTTTTACCGGTGCTGGTACTGGTACTGGAGATGGTGGTTTTGAGGGTGGTGGTACCGGTGCAGGGACTGGTGGCGCAGTAGTAGGAGACGTTGATACAGCTGGCGGAGGAGAAACTGATGCTGGTGGTAGTGCTGGTGGTGGGGTCACTGGCGTTGGTGGTGGTGCAGCTGGAGTTTGTGCGGGTGGAGCCACATAACTCTGAGGCGGGGATGCAGCTGGTGGTGTTGTCGGAGTGGGCGAGGCGGGTGGGTTAGGGACCGCAGTTGGCGGGTTTACAGGCGGCATGGGTGGTGCCGGCGATACATTGACAGGCGATGCAGCTGGCGCTTGTGCTTTTACTATTTCTACGACAAGTACAAAGCTGAAAAACATGCAAATCCATTGCATATTTCCCATTGTGTCGGTTCTGTAGTGAGCCGCCGATAAGTTGAAGGATGAAGGTGACTTATAAAGAAGGAGGAATGAGGTAATTCTTAAGAAATGAAAGGGTGTTTGGTGAATGAAGGGGAGAGGTAAACATCTAATGGTTGGTACATCTCATCAACTGATTTAGCAAAGTTATGATTTTGTGACAAGTTTACTTTTTAAACATTTGTTAATCTACAAATTTGCTTGTCCTGGTTAATATAGTGATGAAATCATGGCATTCAATAGCGGTCCAGTCCTGACCCGGATTACGTATTATGAGCTACTGGTGGTCGTGGTGGTTGATATCAGCCATATAACTCATATCGGTTCACATAATAGCCTAAGATTAGCCGTGTTACTAAAAATCTTTTAGATTGATAGCTCGAGTATCGAACGATGTTTAATGTCAGTTGAAATTAATCATAGTTATCAATTAACTAATGTGAGTGATTATCATTTAATAATGTTGCTGTATTCCTAAGGCTAAATCGTTGCTGGTGCATTCTTTTTAGGAAAAAAAAATAAGCAATTAAGCATCACCAAATCTGTCTAAAATATCAAATATGTCAGTCGTAATCCATTGGCCCCCAATTTTCTTTTGAGCATAAATAGTGAACTGTACTACATCCTCCATAGCCGACACCAATTAAACTCCGATCACTGTTCCGACGTGAAGGTTATGAGAGGCAAAGTTGGAAATTCAATGTTAATTGTCGACGTTATTTAGTAATGTGTCGACGTTATTTAACACGATTCAAATGAAATGGGGCATTATACTCATTTTGGCCCATTGAGAAAATGAAATCGGCCCGGCCCTTTCACATTTGTAAAAGTCCGGGCCCGATTAAGTTAGCTCAGCAGTTTGCTTCATTTGTGCATCTCAATTTCCCCAAACTTTTGGATGTCTAATCAAACAACTCAACTTTTAACCAAAACAAATTCAATCATTTTTCACATTTTGATTTTTTTCGATCAATCTAATATAGTTATACTTTTATTTTTGTTAGTAGATTCGTTTGCTACCATCACAAAGAAGAGCTAAAAAGCAGTTTTTTTTTTTTTTGACAACGGTAAAGATATATTCTTACAAACCAGAAGTTATTTAATTGTTATCTGAAAATTAAATTTTCATGAATTTTAGAAATACATGAATTGAACAATTCATATGAATTGCTTCAAAACAAATTCTCATTTAAGACTGGTGTACGGTGTACCCATCTTAAGTTTGAGATTATTCCCATGTAAGTGAATACGACTAAGCATTGAAAAAAGTAAAAGATTTTTTCTATATGCCCATGTTGTAATATTAAAAGAGATACCTCTATCTTTCCATTTACCGATTCACTCCTATTCATATTGACAACGAAGCGACACCAAATTGTATAACTACTTCCCCCTCACTCCTTTATCTAATTTGGTCCATACTGAATTTTTGATTCCGGATCTTCATTTAATCCCTTTACTATCAACACTTGTACTGAGTTTATAATAAGTCAAGTAAGTAGTGCCAAATTCTTGAGATATGACAACCATATACAATTATACATACCATTACCCTTTCACTTTTATTAGGTAATATTATATCTTATGATTACTATTATCTTGTAGAGTATTGATTTAGGGCTATTAAAATTAATTGAATCAAAGTCTGGGTAAAAAAGGAAAATGATAACTCGAAAGAGATAATGTATTTTGCGACTTGTTTGCAAGAGTACTATTGAACTTTTGTAATAGTTTCTTTAAATAGTTTCTTTAAATCTCGAGATATATAATCGAGTAATATTATGACCAACCTTAAATAATGGCGTATGAGGGTAAACTATGGGACAAGCTATCCAAATTTAAAGAGACAAACAAGTAGGTTCAAACCAAATTTCATGCCATAATAACATATTGTCCATTGTAATAAAAAAAACATATTATTCAATTTGATTGACACCAATTTAATGGTGTGCTTTGCATGATCATGTTGACAACATCTAGTATATCAATAAATATGTATTTTATATATTTTATAGTACAATAATCATGCCAAATCACTTCTTACAATGTTTGATAACGGAATTATATACGTCATACGTGACATCTATTCTAAAAGACTTGTTTTTATTGATAATTTAAATATATCGATTAAATTTCCTAATAAAATTTGTCATAGAATATGCTTATGTTTAAACTAATCTACTAGTTATCAAATAGGGTAAAAAGGTGTTTATTAGGATATGTTATGATAGATTGTTATTTTCTTTTGTAAAATGATAAAAAAAAAAAGTTGTTGTTAGGATATGTCAACCAATATGCTGGGAAAAGCAACGTGTAGTAAAACAACATGCTAACCTCAAATGGATATGATACTCCGTATTTTAATATGTTACGTGAGAACAAGAGGTTGTTCAAGTGGTAAGATCAGAGCACACTTACTCCAACCATGAAGTTGAGGGTTTGATTCTCACCCGCGACATTGTGCGCTCATTTGAACCAAAAAAAAAATATATGTTACGTTACTCCTATATTTAACACTCCTTAAATATGCTAAAATCCTCTTAAATACGTTGTTTACCAAATACCCAACCCCTTTATGTCATAATACTTTTTCTAATGTAATATACTAATATGTATGTATATTGGCGTAGGAATTTCTATATAATACTCGTATGTTTAGATAAATGCGATAATACATAGGTGAAAATGTTTATGGATATATGACCTATTGTGCTCACATCATCGTGTGACCACCAAAATATATTATGACTAGCCTAAATTTTTTTTGTAAGGGTGCATCTGTGCTACATACATGTATGTCTACTACTACTAAGAATAATAATAATACATTTTTTTTTCTAAATTTGTCCTAATTCCTGAGGCCACATGCATGATAGTAAAAGTTAAAATGAAAGTTTTATGATAAATATCATGAAAAATTAATTATAATAAAGCATTTTTTCAAATTCCAATATCATATTTATCATCAAAATTTTTATTTAAGTTCACTAAAATATACTTTTATGACACATCTTAAAAAAATCGATAATAATATTAATAACGATGATTATATCATCATATGATACGATGATTGAGTTATTTGAGTGACATATTTTCAACAACTATAGGTCTATCGCCACAATAATGATTATAAAGTGTTAGAAGAAAAAGTTAGGTGACATCATTTAATAAGATAATGTGGCCTACTAATTGAGACGTACGTATAAATTACTATATATGTAGTATTTAGTAATATAAATTTAAAACCATTACTTTATAAACGTCCATCATTTTGGTACGTGCATATTTCAGCATGCTAACTACCTCCACTAATTTAAAGTGTAAATAGATTTGATTTCTCATCCACAAGTATTAATTTACGTAGCTAACTTAATTGCTACAATGTTTAAGTCTTAAAATGGAAGAAATAATATGTTTGTGCAAGTGAAAAAGTAAAGACATTATTGCACTCTTGTAGGATTAAAGTCAGAAAATAAAGAAAAAGTAACTATGATATGTATGTTAAATTGAGAGCTCGGTAGAATTTGCTTTGAAAGATAATGACTTAAAGTTTATTATAATAAAAAAGAAATATATAGCTACTAAAGCGCGAAATTTTGAAATAACATTCATTTAACAATGAGTTCAAACTTTAGATGACGCGTGATTTTATATTCTTCATATGTTTTTAAAATTCAGTTTTGAGTATAAAGTAGATCGAAACGTCTTTTAGAATTTTAAAGATGTATGAACAACATTGTTGGTATTGAAGTGTTTTTACTTGTCCAACCTTCTTTTACATACAAATCAATATAATCTAATATTTTCTCCTACCCATTCAAATTACCATCAACTTTTCAAAGGCAAACATATCAACTACTTACCTCTGACCTCGATTATAATTAGTCAAATTAAAAAAAAACTAAATATAAATTGACATATTTACGTTTATTATAATTTCGACAAAAATATATATATAAATGAAGACAAATGAGGTTAAAGTGTTGTCTCATAGAGTCGTAAGCTCGCGAACATGCTGCTTATTGGATTAAACGTGACTTAATAACTAGGGGATAGGCTGCTCTCTGGTAGGACCAGCTTCTCTTCCAGTGTAAAGTTCCGGGGGGCGGTCTCGATCTCATACCTCAGACCTCAGACAGTGGCACGAATCCAACTTTCCTCATTCAGAAAGAAGACCGGAATTAAAAAGTCAAATAAATAATTTGAAATGAATAGAAAGGAATACTTTGTGTTATCTTGTTTACTTGTTATCGACTAATTAAAGATGACAAATATATAACGCAAGTACAAGGAAGGAATTGGAGAAGAGGTTATAAAAGAGTAGGTTGCTAATAATACTAAACATATCCTTATTAAATCAAGTTTTTTAGGGTGCATTAAATGATAGCTTCAATATTGGTTTAGTCATTTCAATTAATCAACACATGATGATGACATGTAACAACTTTCTCAATTCTTGATAGTTCTATTTAGTGATTTGGCAAGACACTTCTTTTGAAATTGCAATTTTTATAGGTTAACTAATCAAAGTTAGTTTACAAGGTACATTGCATATGTCTCTTCCTATATGAATGCATATGTTTGGCTATGTTTATGCAATTTCCACGCCTTCAAGTTAGTCATAAAGTTACTTACTTTCTTTATTTCATAGGTTAACCCGACAATATAACTATTGACAAATGTTGAATTCTTGTCTAATGTGAATTTCGTATACAAATATGAGTCATATTTAATTGAGATACTCACGGTGAAAGAAGTCATTTACTTGTTATAAACTCCCTCTGTTTCAGTTAAGGGTGAGCAAAATCGTATATCCGATACGGTTTTCAAAACCGTATCGGATATCCGGTTTTCAAAATCTCATTTTTGGGTATCCTTATCCGATACGGATTTTCCGTATATACGGTTTCCGTATATACGGTTTCCGTATATCCGGTTTTTCCATATATCCGGAAACCGTATATACGGTATCCGGTTTTCAGTTCAATTAGTGTAATTTAATGTCTTATTTTCCTTTTTGTGGGTGATTTTATGATTTTTCTTAATGACTTAAAATAGTATTAAATAGTATAAGAGTAAATAATATAAAAATGTATAAAAGTAATAAGATTTGGTCACGTATATACTCAATGTTTTGTGGTTTTATGATTTTATTTTAATATTTTCTATTAAAAATAAGAACCGTATCGGAAACCGTATATCCGGTTTCTAATTTTGCCGATACGTATCCGATACGGTTTTTTAAAAACCGTATCGTATATACGGAAATTCGTATCGAATATACGGAAATCCGTATAATTGAAACCGTATATCGTATCGGATACGTATAATAAAACCGTATCGTATAATTTTGCTCAACCCTAGTTTCAGTGTAGTTTACGTTTGCTTTATTTTGTAAAGGGAAAATAAAAGAAATGTAAACTATTAATCGGGCCGGATAGAGTATTTACTCACTAGCTCCTTACTATTCCTTTAAACAATTCATCACATTTTTTATACTGAGTAGTTTAATTTCTCATGCACTCTAGATAGCTTAGAGGTGATCGTTTGCGGGCTTGGAAGGACATGGGCCGGACTTATCTTTGAAAAAATGTCCAGCGGGCCTAATATGCCTTGTCCAAGCCCGCTTAAGAAGGCTTACTAGAGTTGTCCATGTCCGCCTAGTTTAAGTTAGCGGGCTTGTCCGTGGGCTTGCGGGCTTGAATGTAAAATATATTAAACTAATTTTTTAATAAAATTAAGGCTAAAGTAGACTTAACATATATTCCAAATTAACTAAAATATCGCAAACTCAACTTAACGTATACAAATTCTATAATTAAACATGATTATTTTAAAGTTACAAGTCTCCAAAAAAAGTAACAATATAAAAAAAATTATAACTACTTACTTTATCACTAATACAAATTTTATTTCATTTACTCTTATTCTATACTTTTATTTTATTAGTTTTTTGTTTATATGAAACATAATTTTTTAATTTTATATATGTTTAGCGGGCTTGGCGGGCCTGTCCATGGGCTTCTTAATCATGTCCATATCCGCCCACGAAATATAGCGGGCCGAGCTTAGCAGGTCCGTCAAATAAATTTTTTAATTTTTTCTTGTCCAAGCCCGCTTAAGTAGCGGGCCAAACGGGTAGGGCCAAACGGGTCGGCCCGAAGTTGATCAGCTCTACTCTAGCTATACTAAAAATTCTTATATCATCCGTGAGAATCGCACTTCTTACCCGTGAGCAGTAAACCTTTTATAATAGAAGTATTCCGTTTAGTAGATTGCATTCAGGTGTAATGATGACAACCCTGGCCTTGAATCATTGCTCACGTTTTGTAGGAAAAACGACTAGGCAAAAGTGGGTCCCACCTAAAACACAAGTCACCATTTTGATCCTTCGTTACGGGTATGACACACAGTCACGTATTTGTACAAGTACAGTGTACAGTAGCATGTAAAGTCGGTTGCAGTCTGCAGATTATCACATTTTTGTCAAGCTGTTGGAACTTCTACATTCTCGTACTTGGACAATCTAGGATAGGATTTTCTCAATTTTCACGTGTAATAAACGGTTGTTGAATTTCGATTTTATCGGTTTTCTCGTGTAATTAATGAACGGTAGTTTAATTTTGATTTTAATTTAATATAGAGAACGATATATATAAGAGTCTTAGGAAGAAATAAACTAGGGAGAATTCTGAAATAAGGTTAAGTTGCATACTTACATCGTTATGTTTACATCATTGAATGTTAAACTAGTGTTATAAGATAATTTAAACCAAAGTCATGGGAAAAAATATTAATGCATCTTTGTCATCCTAATCATTATATTGTTAGATTGTTGGATCGTTAAAATCTACCTTATTCCAAAATAAAAGGAGTTCGTATACTCTTTAGAAATTTAAGTCAGGGTGGAAGTGTTAAAACATTAATTTAAGTCGAGCTATTATCATTTATGATTTTTCAATAAACTCGAAATAATAAAAATCCAATTGATATCATGAAAACAAATCAATTTATTTGATTTTCTATTCTTTCGTAATTAATAATGTAATTTTAAGAACACTACGAGACTACAAGTCTATATCATTCCAACATAACCTTAAACTGAAACCTCATACCATATGACTATTACAAAGTTCATTTAAAACGGGTCAAATATATATCAAATCATCTCACTTATTGTCTAGAAAATACCAAAAATTTTGTCTTTATTATCACCATGTGCTAGTATTTAACCCGTTTTAAACCTATAATAGATATTATCCGTCTTAAACGAGACTTATGGTATGAAAAGACTACTTGATCATCGTTTGATGCTGTGAGTTGCTGCTCTACATGTCACTAACACAAATATTCTAGTTGGACAGTTTGCTATTCACTTATTCGTAAGAGACAGAAGTGGTTTAACTAAAAGGATGCTTACTATAATTTATATTATTATTTTAATGTTGATTATCATATAATTTGTTGTCGTGGCAGGCATACTTGCAAGACAGTCCAGTGCAACAGGTGAGATTTAGTCAACGTTTTTAATTATCTTAAACTGTTTTTTTTAATAAACGTTATGAAACGTCTTACATTATTATTTGAGGATAATTATTTAACTTTAGCTAAGTATTATTTATTTAATTTGGTGGTTGGTAAATAGGTTAGTCACACAAATGCGAGATCATTTCAATTAGTTTTTTGTTGTAAAAAGAAACAAAGGCGGATGCATCCGTGTAAGGTTACAACAGACTCGACATATAATACTCTGTCAATTTTGAAAATTTGGAAATTTAATTGTAAAATATTAAGCTATATTATTAACAGCGCATATTACATTTATTAACAAAAATCTTACTTATGAGTTATGACCAATCTTATTTATTTTTTGTTTTCTCTTCTATCTTCATTTCTCACAAATGAAATGATGTAATCTATTACGATGTATTAGTGTACTACATACCTCTTTTATTGACATCGAGTTATAATCTATGTATTTTAAGGAGATAAGATCGATTACATTACCTTTTATAGTCTTAAACTAGAGTAGGTTTTATCTCCTATTTTAGTGTCTTATTTTGTATATTCCACTAGTTATTTAATCTTGTCATACATTATTAGTGAGATTTATCCTATTATTTTTAGCGATTAATGTTTATGTGTTAAATGAAGAGTTAGTTAGACATAAGATGAGTTACGTAAATGCGATAGATTATCCATAATTGTACGGGGTATGAGTTATGACTCTTTTCATTACCAAATCAATGATTTAGAATGAATTAGGTAACCGATGGAGAAAAAAAAAAGGAGTAATTTTGTAATAGAGAAAATAAAGAGAAAGAAATTGAGATAACTCTTACTCCGTATTTAATAAACAATCATATATCATAATGTGAAACTATTTCAAAAAATTTACTAGTATATTAGTGAGAATTTAAATTATATTTAATCAATCTAACAATATATATATGTTGATATCAGAAAACTAGCTCACAAATAAATACATCTAAATTCTAAATACATGGTATGCCACATTTCACTCTTAAGGTAAAAAATACTCCATCAAGGTAACATATCTCAGTAAACAAACTTCTTATTTTGTGATGTTACTTCGTATTATAATTCATAATTAGTACGATAAATGATTTTTCTTTCGGTAAATTTAAGACGGATCAAATATTGTTATATGGTGTGGTAATAAAGACAAAATTTTAAATATTTTATAGACAACAAGTAGAGTAATTTGATATGTTTTTGACTCATCATAAGCTTAAGTCGGATAATGTCTGTCTTAATCGAGAATTTGTGTTTTTCTTTATTAATTCCCCCCTGAAATGAAAATGTTACACACTCAATTCTCTTTAGCTCAAATCTAACATGGTGATTTTTATGACACATGGTTCAGTACTTTAGTTTAATATGTATGGCTCATTTTTGTTTATATCTAGCTTTTTAAGGAAAAAAGAAGAAGATTGATACAAAAGTATATAAATCAGGAGAAAAAAAGGGGTAAAGTAAAGCCAATAACCAAAGAACAATCCCTAGAGAAAAAATAATTAAATAATAATATTAACAATTAACAATAATAAATTAGGGCCATTTTTTGACATCAATTGTTGAATTCTTCTGCTTATTATTTATTCTCCAAGAAAACCCAAATCAAAATCACAAGTCATCTTCTTTCATTTCAATTTGTCTTATTATATTTCATAAAAATTATTAACTTTTAATTAATTCTATTAGTGATTTTAAAATTACATTAATAATAATAAAAAAAACAATTATTACCTTTTAGAATATTCTAATTATTACTTTGTTATAAATTCTTTCAAGCTTTAAATCCCTTCTCTAACATTTTTCCCTCCATTGGTGGGGTTGTTAATTCTTGCATCATACTTGGATATTCTAATTAATTTTTTAATTACAACTATTTATTTAATATTATTTTTTTGTGGGTGTTTTTGTTGAAATATGTTGGATTAAAGGGTACAAAGTCAAACATTAAGGTATGATCTTGAAGTCTTTCATTCAAAATTTCAAAGAATAAAATTTTGGAGAAAGTGAAACTTTAATCACTCATATTTATCACCCTTCTTCAATGTATACACTCCTTTATGATCATTTTTTTTTTTTTTATAAATTTCTTTAGCTAAATATTTGTATATGTCAAATATAAGTTGTATATTTGTAGATTTTTCTTCCAAAGTTTTGAACTTTTGGTGTTTTTATGATTTGGGTAAGTATTAGTTTACCTTAATCTAGCTAAATTACCCAGTAATCACTTGGTAACAACTTAATTTTTTTATTATATTCAAGTTAAGTTGGTTTTATTCATAGTGTATACTTGGGTTTTGAGCTCACAAAATCAGGAATTTATTGGGTTTCTAATTGTAATTTAGTGGGTTGTATTATATTAATTAATCCCAAGTAAATACATTTTGGTGGGAAGCAAAAGAATTAAAAAAGGTTGCATTTTTATTGGAAATTGTGACTTGTGTTGTGAGTAAACTTCTTGAAGAAATTGTTTGGTGTTTTTTAGTTCTTGGATTTCTATACATAGTTTTCTTTGAGCTTAGTTTAAGTGATTAAGAGGGTAATTAATTAATTAGTTAATTAAGAAAAATGGTTAATGGAAAAAGAAGGAAGAAATTAAGGTTTAGTAAGATCTATTCATTTCATTGTGGAAGAGCATCATTTCCTGAGGAAGAACAGTCACAAATTGGAGGACCTGGGTTTTCTAGGGTTGTTTTCTGTAATGAGCCTAATAATTTTGAAACCCCAGTTAGAATTTACCCTGATAATTATGTTAGTACTACAAAATATACTCTTGCAACTTTTATTCCTAAATCTTTGTTTGAGCAATTTAGAAGGGTTGCAAATTTCTATTTTCTTGTTTCTGGGATTTTAGCATTCACTCCTTTAGCGCCGTATTCCGCCGTCAGTGCTGTTGTTCCTCTCATTTTTGTGATTGGAGTCAGTATGTTGAAGGAGGCAATCGAAGATTGGCGTCGAAAACAACAGGTTTGTAAGACTGTAGTCTGTCTTGGCTGTTGTATTATTGATTGTTCATGTGTTGTGTAATTTCTTATCCAAATTTATTTTCCTCTGTACTTCTGTGGCAATGCATTTATATATGACAGTTTATGTTACTTGCAGTGACGGACTTAGAAATTTTTGTTTGTCGGAGTTGTAATTTTTTGGAAGACTATTATCAATACGAAAACTTAAAAGTTTTAGGCTCTATGTCACAAAAAGTGGTCAAATGACACGGAAAAAAAGTTTTCGGTTTTTTTTTTTATGTTTGCATCCGCCAGTGATCGGAGTAATGAAACTGATGAAATTAAGTTGTAGTGCAAATTAGCTTATATCATAAGAATTTAGTTTGCATGCTCAGTTTATAATATTTGAAATGATACAATTTTCCAGGATATAGAGGTGAACAATAGAAAGGTTAAAATACATAAAGGAAATGGAGTGTTTGAAGTGTCAGAATGGAGGTATCTGAAAGTAGGGGATGTAGTCAAGGTTGAGAAAAACGAGTTCTTTCCAGCGGATATCATTTTACTTGCATCTAGTTTTGAGGACGCGGTATGCTATGTGGAAACTATGAATCTTGATGGAGAGACTAATTTGAAGCTGAAACAAGCATTAGAAGTGACATCATCATTGCTTGACGACTCAAGTTTGAACAGTTTCCGCGCTACTATAAGATGTGAAGACCCTAACGCCAGTTTATATACCTTCGTAGGAAGTATGGATTTTGAAGGGCAACAATATCCACTCAGCCCACAACAGCTTTTGCTTAGGGACTCGAAACTCAGGAATACTGATTACATATATGGTACGGTGATTTTCACGGGTCAAGACACTAAGGTTATGCAAAATGCTACTGAACCACCTTCTAAGAGAAGTAGTCTTGAAAAAAAGATGGATAAAATAATCTATTTTATGTTTTTTGTGCTGTTTTTGATGGCGTTTGTTGGATCGGTTGTCTTTGGTGTTACTACAAAGGAAGACCTCGATAATGGTGAGATGAAACGATGGTACCTCAGACCTGATAACGCTCGAGTTTACTTCGATCCTAAACAGACCCCACTTGCAGCGTTTTTTCACTTGCTGACCGCACTCATGCTGTACAGTTATTTGATCCCTATTTCCTTGTATGTGTCTATAGAGATTGTAAAAGTCCTACAAAGCGAATTCATCAACAGGGATTTACACATGTACTATGAGGAGACTGATAAGCCAGCCTATGCCCGTACCTCAAATCTTAACGAGGAACTAGGTCAAGTAGATACAATACTTTCTGATAAGACGGGTACATTGACCTGTAACTCTATGGAGTTTATCAAGTGTTCTATTGCCGGAATTGCTTATGGCCGTGGTATAACCGAGGTTGAGAGGGCTATGGCTAAAAGAAAAGCGTCACCTTTACTAAGTCGTCTGTCTAGTGGCTCAGCGTTATCAGTGGGACCCGTTGATGGTCAGAGTGAAGCCGAGTCTTTTAGCAAGACAAATTCTGGAATCAAAGGGTTTAATTTTACGGATGAAAGGATCATGAAAGGCAGTTGGGTTGATGAGCCACAATCAGAAGTTATTCAATTGTTCTTTCAGTTGTTAGCTGTATGTCACACTGTGATTCCTGAAGTAGATGAAGAAACAGGAAAGGTTTCTTATGAGGCCGAGTCACCAGATGAGGCGGCTTTTGTGATTGCAGCTAGAGAACTTGGGTTTGAGTTTTATAAAAGAACTCAAACGACAGTGTCATTGCATGAGTTGGATCCCGTTTCTGGCCAGAACATTGACAGGTTAGATAAATTATTCTACAGCCCTGACATAAAACTTGGCTTGAGTTTTGGAAATGCCAAATAAAAAAACTAGATAAGTTTGAGTTTCATTTAGATCCCCTCGGAAATTCTGGATATCCTGCCATTTCTATCAGTTTGATAGCTATATTCTGTCATTTAATAAGTATTTTCCATTTTGCGCTGTAACGAGTGTAATACAGTGTGATGTTTGTGTTATGTTCTAATAATTTGTTTCCCGTCGACAGGGAATACAGAATCCTAAGTATCTTGGAGTTCAATAGCACGAGGAAAAGGATGTCTGTAATTGTTCAAACTGAAGATAAGAGAATATTTCTACTTTCCAAGGGTGCTGACAGGTTTAATTTGAAGCAATAACTCATGTTTCTTTCCCTAATTTCAACATAAACATGAAAGTTTCTGAAAATGTACTTGCTGTTCTATCTATTTCCATTCAGTGTCATGTTTCCACGGCTAGCTGCTTCCGGTAACAACTTCGAGAAGAAGACAAAAGACCATATACATGAGTATGCCGATGCTGGACTGAGGACTTTGATACTCGCCTATCGTGAAATAAGTGAGGAAGAATATAGAGAGTTCGAAGTGAAATTTAATACTGCTAGGAATTCCATCAGCACAGACCGTGAAACACTAATTGAGCAAGTGGCAGAAACAATTGAAAAAGACTTGGTTCTTCTTGGTGCCACAGCAGTCGAGGATAAACTCCAACGGGGGGTAATTTTTTATTTTTTATTTTTTGAAAAAAAAAAATTACGCTTTATTAATCGACATCATCAGCTTGCAGAGTGCTGAAAAATATCTAATTTGTGAGAGGGTTTTATATATAGGTGCCAGAATGCATTGACAAGCTTGCACAAGCGGGAATAAAGATATGGGTCTTAACCGGGGATAAGATGGAGACAGCTATCAATATAGGGTATGTTTCCTTCTTGTAGGGCTCTTGAGTTTTTACTATAGCTCATATCTGTATTTTATGATTAATGTCGCCTTGTGAACAACAGGTTTGCTTGTAGCTTGTTGAGACAGGGAATGAAGCAAATAATCATCAACTTAGAGACACCAGAAATCAGAACATTGGAGAAAATGGGTGACAAGAATGCCATTACTAGGGTGAGTCGCGCACAAACGGCACAACGGAGATGAGAATTCGGTCAAGTCAGGTCAAACTGTCTTGACCATCATTTCTATAGAATATTAGTCCCTCCGTTTTAGCCAATTAGCCATATTTGACCTTTTTTTCTTCACTATACTATCAAAGCTATACGCATTGATTTAAATGAAGGGAGTATTATTTAAAGTGAATACATAGATTAAATTTACTGATGTTCCGCTTTTAACATATTGTAGGCATCCAAAGCATGTGTGCTCAAGCAGCTTAACGATGCAATGGCTCAAATTATTTCATCAGAAGCAGGCTCCGAGGCATATGCTTTAATCATGGATGGGAAATCCCTTGCATATGCTTTAGAAGATGATATGAAGAACTTATTCCTAAGGCTTGCAATCAATTGCGCTTCAGTAATCTGTTGCCGTTCATCTCCTAAACAGAAAGCATTGGTATGATTACTGACTGTTTCCGTGACCATTACAAATTTTGCATGCTAATCTGTATTATATTTGTACCCTTTCTGCTTCTTTGAATCTTCTCCAAAATAAAAGCGGCAAATGAAGTAAGAAAAAAACAAAAAATGTATTTTGAGGTCAGTAGAAAAAGAGGGACTATGTTTTTCGGACATGTTTTCTAAGTATCATTTTGGTGGAACTATATAGGTCACCAGACTGGTGAAAAACGGGACAAATAGAACTACATTAGCGATAGGGGACGGAGCTAATGACGTGGGAATGCTTCAAGAAGCTGATATTGGGATTGGAATTAGTGGTGTTGAAGGAATGCAGGTATGTAATTCAGCATCTGTATTGATTCCTCGGAACATTAAGTTATGGCCGGTCAATTAGTCACCATTTTTGTCATATGGCAGGCTGTAATGTCAAGTGATATTGCTATTGCACAATTTCGGTTTTTGGAGCGTTTGTTGCTTGTTCATGGACACTGGTGCTACAGAAGGATAAGCTCAATGGTATCATCTCTTCTCCAAGAAAAACATCACTAGAGCAACTGTAACTGAAGATTTTAGAGTAAAAACTAATATTTGGAGGGTCATGTGGTGTCTTGGCAGATCTGCTATTTCTTCTACAAGAACATCGTTTTTGGAGTGACAATTTTCTTGTTCGAAGGATACGCATCCTTTTCTGGACAACCAGCATATAATGATTGGTTTTTGACACTCTATAATGTGGTGTTTACTTCGCTGCCTGCGGTTGCTTTGGGAGTGTTTGATCAGGATGTCTCTGCACGTTACTGTCTCAAGGTACACAATTAATTAATTACGTGCTTTTACTTGTGGCAAATAGAGGTTTTTTTTCGAATTATTTTTTTAACATTGAACTTTCTGAAACTTTTTTCAAAAGGAAACCGGAAAATTTTGAATTTCTTTGAAGGTTTCTGGAAATAAACAAACATAAGTTGGTAAGAGCAGGTGGTAGCGACTTAGTTTAGACTTGTCGTAGGGTCATCTGTGTCGGATCAGATCATTGGGAGCTCAGCATGAGTTAGTGCGGTGTTAATTGTATGACCACTGGGTCATTGGGAGATCATTGGGTCATTTCAGCAGTTTTGTTTAAGGTCTAAGCTACCTCAATTTTATGACCACGTCACTGTTGTGTGCTGTGTCCTGGCAGTTTCCCTTGCTATATCAAGAAGGTGTCCAAAACGTTCTATTCAGTTGGCTCCGAATACTCGGCTGGATGGTCAACGGAATGTGCAGCGGAATTATCACTTTCTTCTTCTGCAAAAAAGCCCTATCATATCAGGCGTTCAGTAACAACGGAAAACCGGCTGACATGGAAATATTCGGAGCAACAATGTACACATGTGTTGTTTGGGTGGTTAACTGTCAGATGGCACTCTTCATTAGCTACTTCACCTTAATCCAACATATCGTGATTTGGGGTGGAATCGCTCTATGGTACTTTTTCCTCCTGGTTTACGGTTCAGTTGACTCCAGTAGATCAACAACCGCATATTTGGTATTTCTGGGGTCACTAGCCCCCTCGCTAAAGTACTGGCTCCTGACACTTTTCGTGGTAATCTCGGCTTTAGTCCCGTATGTTACTTACACGAGTGTTCAAATGAGGTTCCTTCCCATGTACCATCAAATGATCCAATGGATAAGACTCGAGGGCAAAACCGAGGACCCTGAGTACTGCAACATGGTCCGTCAAAGATCTATACGACCTACAACAGTTGGGTTTACAGCTCGTGCAGCCGCCAGCCGGAAGGAAAGACGCCGGAGTAAAGGTGGATGATGTTATTTTGGAAAACGAGTCAAATATAATGTGGGAGCTGCCTGGGTCGGGTTTTTTTATCCCGAATTTTGTGGGGAGGTTCATCAGCTCCTGCTCAGGGGGTCACTGGATTCAAGGGCATGTACAGATCAGAAGTATACAGAAAAAAAAATGTATTATATGTGTTGTGTGAGTAGGGCAGGAAAATGTGGATTTTTGTGAACTGTACATTCTTGTTCTTCCTTTGCATCAGTGAAGAGTGGCGACACTAGTGGTTGTAGAGAGTAGCTCATAATCGTCGAGGATGTTTGTATAGAAACAGAAATTCAGTGTGCATATAACAAATATTGAGATTTTGTTTCCTTGTTTTAACTGAAATACTGAGTCCTCTTTGCAATGTTACTGATCTCAAAGCCGACTCTGCATCATTTTATTGTGAAGATTAACTCAATGCAATTCCAAGCAAACATTTAACTGTCTTCTAATGATAGCACGGTAATAATTAGGAACTTGTATTTAAACAGAAACGTAACTAGAAGTCGTTACCAAACCAATTGCGCTAACAATTCCAGTAATACCTGGTTAAAAGTAGAGTAAAAGCATACGTTTAATAGTTTGATTATATCCAAGTCTTCAAAAGGACTAAACATCTGATGGCGATTAGGATCCAGAACATCATAAAACGATTTCGAGTAACTTAGGACGCCATAAGCTGACCAGCATAAGGACGGTCAGTCGGCCTTGGAAACTCACCTTACTCTCGAAGCAAATCCAACGGCGTGGTTTGTTCTCCAATTCCTTTTCCTTCCTTAAACAGTACCATGCTCTCCACATAAGTAGACAAGTAAAATTGGGAAAAATCTACATTCATCTCTTTTAACGCTATCTGAGATTGCTTTACCATATCAATTGAAACGACGACATTCTCATATTTGTAACTGGAATAATTTTTACGACCACCCTTCACCATGATAACTTTTCCATTCTTTCTAAAAGCAAAAGCTTTTGGCATGGCAAGTGAACGTGATTTAGCAATAGAGAAATCACACATCTTCGTCCAAGATTTAACGCCCTCGTCTTCTTTCATAACCCAGACATTACAAGTAACAATCACATCATTGTAATCGTAGTTCCTCTTGATCAAACTCAATTTTCCCTTACACTCCAGAATATACAAATCATACCGCGTAAAGGTTAACTCATTCTCTATTAAAATTCCCGGCAATTGTATGATCTCAAAACTCTCCGTAGACATATCAAATTTGAGTATCACATGTTTATTTCTCTCCATAATATCGGAACCAACCCAATAAACGGAGCCATTAATAAAACGTGGGATATACGCATAATTGAGCTGATAATCGAGTAGTTAGGACCATCACCAATAAACCTCCAGCACCCAGATTTCAAACTAAAAACCTCAACTTTGGCAGGTGGAGCCGTAGTTGGGGCCGTTGGTGCGTCCCAATCATATGAACTATCCAAATCTACGAGTCGAACCACTTTGTAGTCATCAGAAATAGAATCATAACCAAACCCACAAAAAGACTGATACGGACCAAAAATTCCAAATACTATTATAGGCCGCGGAACATGAACAAACTTTCTAATAGACGGGTTCCAAAGTATAATAAGAGTACCCTCAGTGCCAAAATCATTAACCAAACAAACAACACCGTTTACGCAACCCGCTATAGTCCAGCACTTATCACTATCAGGGTAATTAAGGAAAGGGACAGGTAATTCTTGAGTTTGGAACCCGGAAAAATTGTCATCATCAGGTTCAAAATGGTATTTTTCTTCTTTTTCAGGGGTACCATAACGCAGTAACAAATGAGAATTACTGTTTTTTGCAATGTGGGTTGAAATAAAAGATTGACTAGTGATTAAAGAAAGGAATGATTTAGACAAAGTTGTGCACTTTATTAGGGTTTTGACTCCTAATCTTTGTAAGATATCAATGTTGATTTCAGTAGGTAATTTATCCCACATCTTTGCAGTAAAAAAAAAAGTAAATTGTGAAGAGTGAAGAAGATGAAAGCTTACTGCAAGATGATGCAAATGGAATGTCAGGCGCTTCTGTGGCTTGTTGCTTGTGAGAGAGAAAATTCTCTTAATTTATCCCACATTTTTGGGTCATACGCGAATAACCCGACTCAAACAGACTGAGTGGCTGACCGCTGACCAAAATCGGAGAGTGACCTGAACTTGTTTGACCCAAAAATGACCCAAAACCCGAATAGATCCGAAGTGATCCAAACCCGACCTGAACCTTAGTTGACCAGAGCCGAGTTGACCCAACCTGGAAAAAACCCGACCAATAACTAACCTAATTCAAAATGACATAAAATGGCCCAAAATGTTTCAAAAGTGCTTTAGCCATAATGACCCGAAAGTAGTCTGACCCGATAAAAAATACTGAGGGTAGCTTATAATCTTGACCTGAAGTGGATTTTTGTGAACTGTACATTCTTGTTCTTCCTTTGCATCAGTGATTCAGTGGAGAGTGGCAACACTAGTGGTTGTGTAGAGGGTAGCTTATAATCGTCGACAATGTTTGTATAGAAACAGAACTTCAGTGTGCATATAACTAATATTCAGATTTTGTTTCCCTGTTTTAACTGAAATACTGACTCCTCTTTGCAATGCTAGTGATCGCGACATAGAGTTTATCAAATGCTGCAATTTTATCACTGTCGATGTCTAAAGAAGCTGTCTTTAAGAGCATGGATGAGGATCGAATGCAACATTCATTTCTGCAACTGGACGTTAACTACAAGTACAAGTGTGTTGCCAGACTGTCAATGGGGGCAGTTGAGTCGGTTTTGAGTTGGGTTATTTCGGATCAACCAGCATTGGTTTGGGTTATGTTAGAGTATCGGTTATTGATAGACATGGCAAAGCTTATCGACTCAAATGACTTGACTTGATAAGGCTGACACGAGAAAGTGACCCGAACGTGCTTGACCTGACTATGATTCGAAACCTGAATTACTTCGACCTGAACCAAATCCGATTCGAACTTTGATGATGTGAGCCGACCCGAAAGACCTTTCCCGTAATGAACCTTATCTAAAATGACTTGAAGTTTCATTAGTTACAACCGTTCCTAATAAATAGTTTGATTTGTAAGATAGTAGTCCGTAGTCGTACTGTATTTCTTAATTACTCCCTCCGTCCCGGTCATTTGTTTACCATTTCCTTTTTAGGGTGTCTCACTCATTTGTTTACCTTTCTATATTAGGTATGCTTCCAATGGGTTATTTGATCACCCAATAGGACTTTTATCCACATGTCATCCAATGTCCTTACCCACAAATGGTCTCCTTCTTTCTCCTTAATATTTGTGCCAAAAGCAAAGGTAAACAAATGAACGGGATGGAGGGAGTAAAATATTACTCCGTACTACTAAATAAAGTGTTTTACCCTTTAACCCAAAAGCGACTCAACCTAACATGACCCATACACAAAAGTGACCCGACATTCCGACTATAGGTCACTTGAAATTGATCCAAACCAAAAAACGACCCTACTCGATCCAAAATGTATAACAGACCTTGAAGAACCTCACCTATACCCGATTCAGTGAATCCATTTACCACCTCTATCTACCTGCTGCCAAGGCAATCTATTTCGTGACGTTAAAGACAACTTAATGGGTAAACCATGGAGTCATCGACGTCTTTAGGACATAATTTTGATATTTTTTTAGTAAAACCCTTTTACACCAGACTTACTCGTAATCAAACTATTAAACCCATGACCCACTCCCTCAACACAAACCCGACACAAACCACTTCAAAGTTCAAACCTCTTTCTTCTCTCTTCAAAACCAAACCTTCGCTTCACTTCACTTCAACCAGTTTAATTTAATTAATTAAGGTTAACCTCCTTAATCTCAGCAATTATTCTACTTTATCAATGTAATTCACTTTATCTAATACAATTTTTTTTTTGATTACAGATATAAGAAATGTCAAAGGGTATAAATCAAAGCAGCAGAATAACATGGGAAGGTTGCAGTGTTTTGCTTGACATAAATGATGGTGAAAGACTTGTTTTTGCTCGCCTTTCACCTGCTGCGTATGCCATTTTTTTTATGTTTTCGTCTTATATTTTCTTATTGGTTTTAATTGTGTAATTGTTTGGTAGTATATTATATTGTTGTTATAGTATGATGATAGGGTTTAATTTCTTAATTATCGGGTTTTATACGGTTTTAGGAGTGTCGGATATGGTTATGTTGTGCAAAGTTTGTAACTTTTTGGTCTAATGTGAAGTATGGAGGTTTCTGGTGACATATATGAGCAAAAGTGAAGTGTCGGAGTAACGTAGATGTGTATGAACTTGTAGGACATTGAATTTAATGGGTATATAGCTCTTAATCTATGGGTAGGGTTTAATTTTATATGAAATTGTAGGATATTGATTTAGATGGGATATGATTTGGATGTATATACGACGAGAAGCCCTTGGTACTTGTCTGTCTGATTAATCACACTGGTAGCTTCAATAGCTCACTTAATTTTACTTCGGTTTTGGCGAGGAGGGATAAAAGAGAGATGCTTTTTATCAGTCAAAAGCGGATGATCCACCTAATATTGTCCGCTTACCTAGGTTGTTTATATCTCGACCATCGGGAGAGGAAGCTTGGGGTAGGACCTGGGGCCAGAGCAGGTTGGTATGGTTCATAGAAGGATGATCAACCTAATATTCTTTCCATGCTAGGGTTTAATCTTATATGAACTTGTAGAAATAATTTTAGTGGGTGCTTGTTCTTATTAGGAAACAACGTCTTTGTGTTGCTATCAATGTGATATGACTGCATACATCCGACACCCCCCTTACCCCCAATTTTTGGGAGTTATTGAGGCACTGGGGTGATGTTGTTGGTGGTGCATGGTTCTTATTATATGGCAGGCTTTACATTTATATGCATTTTGTAGGACGTTAGTTTGATGGGTTTTATTTGGTGGGTTTATAGTTCTTATTCTATGCTAGGCTTTAGTTTTAATTGAATTTGTAGGACACTGAAGGTTGGAAAGAAGAGCTGTTCTCTTCAACCCATTATCGGCTGCCCTTTTGGTTCCTTGTTTAGTGTCGAAAGCGGCAAAGATGGCATGTTTTTGTCGCCTGTTCTTCCAACAGATGATGAAAGTAAGTTTTTTTTCTTCATTTTGTTGGTTTTTGTTACTATTAATTTCGAATTGCTTGATTATGAATCATTGTTTCGGTAACATATGAATCTATGCTAAAGGTAAAGTCACAAAAAGTTAGTGATAAGATGGTCTTGCCATTGCATAGTAATAGTCTATGCTACCTCTTATGGGCTTACGGCTGCTTTGGTACGAGGTAGTAATATAAAGGAATTATAGTGATCAATGGGAATGAAATTGATGCTTTGCATTGGAAACTCTTGACTTATACTTCCTCCGTTCCATAGAATAGTTTACGTTTACTTTTTGCACAAATATTAAGAATGGGTGAAAACAAGTGGGGTATCTACTTTTACATATGTTAGTTTACCAAATTGCCCTCTTATAAGTTGCTTTTGTTTGTTGTATTAAGAATGGGTGAAAACAAGTGGGGTACCTACTTTTACAAGGATAGTATGGTAATTTAACATAATTATTGATGTCCATAAAAAGAAACGTAAAGAACTAAGTGGAACGGCCTAAAATGGAATACGTAAACTATTCTATGGAACGGAGGAAGTATTGGTTTATCCATTGTAGCAGCACCTACAAGTTCGGTATTAAAAGATGTATGCAAGTGTTTTTTTAAGATGCTTTACTTCATCACTATTTTCGGAACTATGGCACTACTTTTTAAAATTCACATGTTTTGAAGTATTTGAACTTGTGTAATGATTTGGTCTTACCCAAGTCCCATTGATGAAGTTTGCTTTAATTCCAAGAGAGTTTCGTTCAAGACTCCAGCAGTCTGAACTGTGACGACTTTTGTGTTCACTTAACTAAGCTATTTTTCACGGGTTTTTTTTCAGGCAATACTG
Organism: Heliosperma pusillum; assembly: GCA_022085475.1. Lineage (NCBI taxonomy): Eukaryota > Viridiplantae > Streptophyta > Magnoliopsida > Caryophyllales > Caryophyllaceae > Heliosperma > Heliosperma pusillum. The sequence goes on along the minus strand of JAIUZE010069927.1, from coordinate 995,989 downwards.
TACAGGAGGACGAAAAAGCGGCGAGTGAGGAACTGAGAGATAACAGAGCATTAGTTGATAACAATACCGCTCAAAGCCTTACCGGTGAAGATATAGATGAACTGCGAAAGTAAGGCGATTTTTTTGGCTTAATTCAAAGTTATTCTCTCTTATCTGTCTGAAAATGCGATTGTTGAATTTCTTTTACTTCTGAAGGCTTCCTTGAAATGAGGGTATTCCATTAAGGGAGTAATGGAGTAAAGAAAAAAAAGGAGCAAAATAGGTTATGTGATGGTGGGCTGGAGTGAGGAACAGATGGTAATAGTTCTCTTAAATGAGGGTCATAGATACCCACCGTCCCACCCTTCTCTAGAGTAATGCATTATTGTGCTACCTCAAAATGGGAGTAATAGTTATTTTCCCATGAAGCACCGTCACTTTAAATATTTGTGTCTATCCAAGCAAGCCATTAGCATCGTAAAGACTCACTTTTCATGAAGTTGAAATTTCAAATTTAATGAAAAATCATATTGATCTTAAAATTTGTGGCTTATGATTCCTGAGAGTCCGTCAGTGAAGAACGCTTTTGCTGGAATGATTATAAATATTATTTAATGCAGACAGGGTGCAACAGGTGATCAAATAGTTGAAGCGTTAATTGCTAATAGTGCGACATTCGAAAACAAGACATCTTTCTCACAGGTTTTTCCCACGTGCCATTTATGAAACAAAATGCTTTTACTTTACCAAGAAATGTATGTTAATTATATGGTCATTGCAGGAAAAGTATAGGCTCCGTAAGCAAAAGAAATATGCTCCAAGGGTACTGGTCAGACGCCCTTTTGTTCGAAGGTTGGAATTCAAAGTTTTGTTTGCCGTCTTTGCAATACATGATGTATGTTACTGTTAAGTGTTACAAGATCTGATTTTGTTCCCATTCATGCTTTCAGTATAAGCGACACATACTTCAAGAAAAATCCTACAAAAATTGGGTAATGTATTCTTATCTTGATTTTTATAAATATTAATGTCTCAGCGAGTTCTATTGATTGGCTGCTATTTGCCATATGTGTTTAGTTGCTCTTCAGTTTCCTCTACTAGCGACGATCTAACGAACATTGTTGTCTGACCTAATTTGACCATATATGTTCCCATTTTTTAGTTGATCCATTTTTTTCTGCTTCAAACATACTCTAAATGACGTAAGAAGTGCTATAATGTATCAGAGTGGGAGTTTTAAATGTTTGACAACTACTTTCAGCTGTCTTTTATTCATCTTACTTGTATCGATACAGGTTTAACTTACTGGGTTAGTCCTGTTTTTTTCCCCTCTTCTTATTTGTTTTAATATCTTATGGCTTGAGGAATGAGGATTGTAAAAGCTGAGAACATGTCTTTTTGTTTGTAATCATTTGAATAAAGGTTTTGCGTCTTAGTTGTTAGTAGAAACATCCTATATTTGTTATAAAAACATCTTAGGATGTGAACTTGGAAATTTCCGTCAAGAATTGCATCAAGGACTGTTAACTCACATAAAACAAAGCTCGATCAATTAAGTGAGCCAGTTTGCTTTATTCCATCGTAATCAAGAACCATAGAATGGTGAGTTTTTGCCCCCATTGGAAAAATGGAATATTGTGGCTTGATAGATAATATGCTTTGGTGTAAGAGATATCTTTTAAATTAGCCGAGGCAGCAAATTCCAATATGTTTAATCTTGTACTCTGCCGTCCAGAAACTATGTCCTACCAGTTGTACCAACCAATGTCGATCTCTTCTAATTTATGTCACACTTATCAACTTTATGTTTTCCACTTTGTTTTCCTCTTTTTCTTTTTGTTGCATTTCTTTTTTTTTTAGCTGGTTTCCCTCTCCCTCCTTTTATTTCTACGACCTACATTATGTTCTTTTGCATTTGCTTTCTACTGTATGGTAAGGCAATGTAAAGTCGGTGCATCTTTCTGATTACCTTGCTGTGAATATGACAGCTACCTGCGGTCCGACTCTCTGTCCCTGCTACTTTCAATGGCCAACATTACAGCTCACTCAGATGTCCTTCTGCTGGATATGGTTGGTGGTCTTGTTACTGGTGCTGTCGCAGAACGCTTGGGAGGTAGTTCTCCGTGTTCTTGAAAATCTATATTGGACGAGCATTTCTGCATGTCATCTGCATGTCCAATAAAATATTCACGTTCTCCTTGAACAAATTAAAAAGCTGTGAATTTTAAAAGCTGTTCAAACTTGGAAGACCTGTGTTGATAGACACATCAGCCACTAGCTTCCTTCAATGTAATTCATATTTGGCGAAAAGTGAAAAATGATCAGACTTGGTTTTGGGAGAGGGATGTTTGGGAAGCTTGACAGTTGACATAGCTTTAGAAAAGACGCAACAAGGTCTTTTTAAATGCCTATAAGCCTTTTGGAGTAGTAGAGATATTATGTATTTTTTTTTTCTGCAATTTATATATGGTGTGAAAGGAGCCACATGCCCACAATCGTACGGCCAGTTTTGATGCTAATGGAATTTGAATTTAGGCCATGAATACCCTCATGACTTGACCAATAAGCTACATCTGCGTAGATATATTATGAGGGGCTTTTTTCTATCGTCTGCTTATGACTTATATAGTGTCTGGATGACCGTAAGCCACCAAAGGTCACTTTTTAAGACATCGGCACACTGCATGTGAAGTTGTATGAAGAAACGAAATCACATATTTACCATATATAGATATTTTGTGTAGCTTTACCCTTTCTGGCCATACTTTAATACCAGAGTAATGTATTGGACAGGTACAGGAAATGTTTGCAATTTGATATTGGGTGACAAACAACATCCAATGGATATAGTAAGGATCTTCAATTTCAATGATGACATATGCAAACGGTAATTTTTAGCAGTTCTGTTTTCAGCTTTTTTTGAATATTTGTGTTCCGTACTCTGCTATTTTAATTTTGTATCACAGTAATTTCAGCCCGATTTTGAAGAGTGCGGTGCATCACTGCACCCCTGTAGTTAGATAATAAAGAAATTATAGTGCAGCAATTAATCAGCTTAATACTTGCAAAAAAAATTTACAGTCAAGAATCAGCACTTTCAGCATCTTAACTTTCTAGCAAGATGGGCTTGTTATACACCATTGACTTATCACTTATGATTTATTGATTTATCGCATATCCAAATCCTAAAATCGCTTATAACAGTTTGACTTGATCTACCAGACATGTCTTATATGATGCTCGAGTTTCTTCGATTTTTTTGTTTGCTCAGTGGCATTGGAATTATGTTCTAGCTTACATAAATGGATTAGAAAGTTTAGTTTCCCATCTTAGATTGAAGTCAATCTTTTTAACATTTTAGGAATTGTTTTTGTTGCTCAAAATTTAACGTATATTTATGCCTTTTCTTTTCTTTTCTTCTCTTTTCTTTTTAGTTTGTCCCTGTATTATTATTGGCTGTCATTGTGTCAATTATAATTATCTATAAAGAAAAACAGATTGTATCTCTCTTGTTTGAAATTTTATCAATTATTGTGCACATTTATTCAGTGTTTCATGACTTTCATCAGGGATTTAGTAGTCTTCGGATATGTAGCCGGCTCACCATATATTTTTTTCTCAGGATTGTTCGTTGTCGTCTCAACAACCTATGCACTGATAGAAATGACGGTTCTGAACAAGTTCAAGAACAGGCATGTTTTACTTCTTTGGACCTGTCATTTTTATCATAATTTGTTTAGCTCCTACACATCTAACTCTTGAACTGCAGGTAAGTGATATGGTGAACCAGCAAGAAAGCATGGAGGCAGACAGTGCTTCGGAGGAAAAAGAAACATCATTGGACACGTCTGACAATAAGGCTGCAGATAATAACAGAACATGTAAATCCATTCAAGCAGGAGAGAAAGCGTCAGAGGAGCTAATTAACTCCTGGAAAGAAAAGGGCTTCCCAAGGTACTAATATTATGTCTTTTTTGGTTAAATGGTAAGCATGGTATTAAGTTTCGGTTTGAGACTTGATCTTGAAATAGGTCATAGTGCCCTGATATTGGTTGGCGCACTATAAGCCTATATCGCCTCAAAATGCAGCTGCAGTACTTTCGAAACCTTATTAATTCTGTTATGATTTGGGGTCTTAGCCCATACTATGATTTGAAATGATGTGACTTGGATATGTTTCTGGAACCATGCAGCCTCATAGTTGCTGCGCCGGAGTCTGATGTGTGGACGATAATGCAAAAGCTAATGCCTCTTCTATCATACTCGGCCTCTTTTGCGATTTATCACCAATATCTTCAGGTCTCTTACTTTCCAAAATTAGATATTGTTGCTTTTTAAGTTGTGTGCGATGTTTTCATTTTTCAAGCATATGCACTGTATGCTGTGAAGGGGAGCCTTGGCGCACCAGTTAAGGTGTTGCCGTGTGACTGAGAGGTCACGGGTTTAAGCCCTTGGAGCGGCCTCTTGCCAAAAAGGGCAAGGGAAGGCTTCCCCCTATTACACCCTTAGGGTGGGACCCTTCCCCGGAGCCTCGCCTTGCGGGGACTCTATCGTGGCACCGTGCTGCCCTTTATGCCCTCTATTTTGTATTAGTACGACCTTTATTTCCTCAACGTTCTTGCAATCTATTTGCTGAATGAGAAGTGGTTCATGTCTTGATGCAGCCCCTTGCGACGTGCATGCACAATCTGCAGAAAGAAAAAATGGCAATAGGGATGCAAATCTCTGAGCCTTGGCTTCGGGAGTATCAGGTTTGTGCAGTAAAGCTTAAAGGAACTTCTGCCATTTTATTATGTGTAATTAGAAAGTTTCATACTTTCCTGTATTTTAACCATAGCCTGAGAAACTTTAGCACTGAATCTACGTAAAAAAATGTTGAAGGTACTCCCATCGAGATCGCATCCGCGCATGCAGATGAGTGCATTTGGTGGGTATATCCTTTGTGGAACGAAGATTTGGGGAGGTGAAGGAGACTTCCAATAACAATATTGTCGAGAGATTAACATTTATGGTTTCCAACAAATTTTGTACTCAGTTTTGCTTTGGTGAGAAGATTGTAGTCCTCTTTAAAATTGCATTGATTCACCATTTTAGTCAAGTCTACAGCTTTTTGTGGTTTTCGCTTTAGTGCCTTGTGGTATTTCAGTTTTCAACATCCGGTCACTTGTTAGGGTTTTATTTTGGAATTAGAATTTAAGATTTGTAATCGAAAAAAATACAGGGTTTCGGATTCATTGCTGTATTACATTCTCTTCATCTTATTTACATATCATTTCACTAATATCAGTTCTAATTGGGATTGTGGAAGCTGTATCTGCGGACTCCCTGAAGGTTGCGGCCTTGTCTGATACTCTGATGAACTGTTATATTTTCTGGGCATAATTGTCTAAAAATAGTGTTGATATAGGTGTGTAAGAAGAGTTGCACAAACAGTGAAAGCTCGGAAATTCTACAAAGTAATTTGGAAACTATGTGGTGGAGACAGGACATAAGAAAAATTCTTGTGTCTTCAGGGAGGACCGTCCTCTTTACACGATTTTTTCAGGAAATAATCAGCTCTCTTTTGTACTTTCGGTGTTCCTTTTGATCTAGACATGACATCGGTTCAGAGACCCGAACTGACCTTATTACATAGGTAAATCATTTGATCCCTTAGCCCAACCCATATAACTTTTTTATAACCTCAACGAATTAATTTGTAAAGTGCATAGGAAATAATCAGCTTTTTCAACGAATTTATTTTTAAGCAATTAATTTTCAATCCACTTGACTTGTTCAGTCCGTTAAATTCGTTAACCTCACTAAGTTCTATAACTCGACACCCATTAACCTTAAATCATGATTTTTTTTTTAACCTTGTATACTTCTATCCTATGTGTATAAACTCAATTACATAAATGGGTCATAACATTTTATTCTCTACCGCTAACTTTGTGTCGGATTGCGTCATATTTTTGGGTTGGAAATTGGACTAATTGGATAGATGAATCACTTAATATTCGAGAACTTTATTGATGGGCCTAATTTGTAAAGTGCATAAGCTCTAGGAAACCCACTAAGCGGTGAAGCCCGACAGAGTATTAAAAAATTTAATCACGAGTACATTACATGAATGAGAGTTGGTCTCTCTTCAGACGGGCTATTTTTATTATGTACCAATGAGACGGAATTTTGTACCCAGTTTACAGCTAAATGTAACCACGTTTGGAAAACAAGATACCATTAGCTATAACAATACCTGAAATATAGTGGTTACATTTGAAAATAAAAATGGGTACAAAACACCGTCTTAAGGTTCATACCAAAAAAGTTGGTCTATAACAAGAATTAGTGCATGAATATTGATTTGAGCCACAAACCAACGTGACACTAGTCTATCGGAGTATAATTCACGAGATTGTGGGTTCATAAATGTTACGCGCATGATTTCAAGTGGACTTTTGAACATTTACAAGGTTCATGTACTATCAATCAAGTTCAGTTCAGTTCATTCTAATATAATTTCACGCTTCTCAGCTGAAAAGGTCAGTCTAAATCCTCATAATAAATTAGGAATCTAAACTGTAAAACTGGAATTCTAATTTATCATGTATCTTGAGGAAATTTGTGATACAATTAACTTGGGTAGAGGGAGTAGTTATATGAGTATAAGAATGGTACTAAATTAACTACAATTGATTTGAGCTTATAATTAACTAATCTTCTAGAGAAGATATATATTCATAGTGAGCATTTTCTTTTCTAAGCACATTGCACTTGTGATTATGCCTCATCATACTCTAAAAGTTTGTTTTGTTCGTCATCGTTGCACACAGATGTTAACAAATGATAAGATAAAAAGGCTATGGCACAGGCGAACGCAATTGGCCAAATAATGTCTGTTAATATGTTTTTCGAAGGCCGTGTCACAGGTGTTGGGGAATTTGGCCCAATCAAAGAGTTGGTATCAGCCGATAATCCGCATCTATATAGGCAGTTCACAAGTGCTGAAATGATCGAATTAGGTTATACCGAAATTCTGAATAAGCCCGTATACTATCATGGACAGTAATTTAAAAAGTCGAAAAAGAATTCATTTTATAATCTTTAATCAAGGAAAATACCTTCACAAACACTACCAAATTACTCCGTATTTCCGTAAAGAAGGATATATTAAGATAGGCAGACAGCAATAGAACCAAAGCTGAGAAAACACAATCAATTTACATGCCAAAAATTAACACTAGATAAAATCCATAATATGAAGCACTATGGATTAACCGGAGGACATACACAGCTTCAGAAAACTGATCAAAGTCAATGTACAGCAATTGACATAGTTGCGGAGTTCTTACATTTAAAAATCTCACACAACGGCGTTCTGACTTACATCATGCAGATGAAGCGCCTCTGACTCTGAACACGAACAAAACCAATCTGAAGGTATCAAGTATGAGAAATTATTCGATTTTCAGGGTAAACTGAGAAAAGTTTAGATGAGAGAAACGAAGCGCATACCTCTAACATATAACGCAAATCTTTCGACGGTTGATATATTCAATGTGTATGTGCTGAAAGCTTAGCTGCACTGCAGTGAAACACTTGGTCGCAATTATATTGAAACTCTCCCATTCTCATTGATTCAATACCATTTTGATTGCACGTCGTTGCGATTGTGTTAAACTCTGCAAAACCAAGGTGCAATAAAGTCAAATCGAACCCAAAGAAAACTTCCTATGCCTGGTCTTACATCTCAATTTCAGTCTTGAACTAGACATGGTCGTAAAGGCCTGATTTATTGGCGCATTATAAATACGGTCAATACCAATTCAAAAGTGGTGGCAGTACTGGTATTAAATATTGCTTTGAAACTTCGTGATGAAATCTATAATTGTGGCGTAATCTCAGTCATATACTGCCTTGAGTTGCAATGCGGTCATAGGTAAGCTTCAAAGTCTTCATATCTTGGTTAGAATTCGGTGTCCCAACCTAGATTTGATACTATGGTTGCAGTGACCTTCAAGAACTATATAACTGAGTTGGGATGCGGTCACAATTCATATAATACAATGCTACTAGGTGCACAAAATATTAAGTGGAATCAACCTGACAAAGATGGTCAAAATATGGGCCGTCACTCTGATAAAACTTCGTCAAAAAGTCCAAAAGATAACTTGCCAAATTGATCTGCAAGCATATTTGAAACAAATTTACGATTACGTATAGACTGAAAACAATGAAATGCGCAAAGGCTTACAAATGGCAGAAAAGTAAGAACCTCATTCAGGGGATCATTGCTGCTCAATAAATCATCATCGCCAAAATCATCTCCATCCTTATCGTTCTTCACGTGCGAGCACAAGTGTGTTAGTGAGAAGTGGAGAAAAAAATGTTCCCAACGCTACAAGGCTCCCCCGCCCACCATGGCAAGGTAATGGGCGCAGCCATACCTCTCACAGAGAGGCTGTTAAGGATGACCAGTAATTAAAATAGCGTCAAAATTACATTGACAGATGGTATACAAAGCTTAAGAAGCTCAGCCCCTTTCTTGCTTTATTCCATGTATTCCAAAGCCAAAGAATTGAGAGTCTTTGGCTCTCTATCGAAAATCAACAAAGCACAGAAAAAAATCAGACAGAAATAGAGGACTAGTAAGCAAGTAGCCTAAGATAGATAAGGGAAATAAACACCTCATATATTCTTGCCATAGCAGCAAGATGGTCATATGCTGGTTTGGCCGACGATTTAGCAGTAGAAGCCTGTATTAGATCATGATCTATGTCTGCATCTTCTGCATCAATCTCCTCCCAGTCACTATCCTGACAACAGCCCAACTTCAAAATTATTAGCCATTATTAATTTCCCGCATATAGCGACATGACAAGTAGATAGCTAATACCTCCTCTTCATGCCCTAGCACTTGTTCTTGTATCTCTTGCAGTGTATCAGCTAACAAGGAAAGTATCTGCTCAACAAACAAAGACACAATTACTTCTTCCTCAGCGCTCAAGTGAACATTTTTAGTAAATGTTTGGTTTGGCAAATATAATGGGTTGAGCTACAAAGCTTTCAGCGACATCTCATATGAAATAGGTTCCTAAGAGTTAAAAACTTAAGTGATGATAGGCGATAGCAGACAATACAATATGCTTCCCAAAGCAAAACAACACCACATTAGTTGACCAAAGCACCAATCGCACTTGACACGACAACTCGCCCTAGGTGTATGACATATACATTACATCACAGAACATAAGAGCATTAGCTACACTGCATCCTGAATTCTATGGAAGAGAAACATTACTTTTGCATTAAGGGGGATCATGGTCCATTGCTCGGGAGCTGATTTTGCTTTCGAACGAGTTGTTATTCCAGCAGTAGTCTGCACATGATGGAGTAGTCATAACTTAAATCCAGTTCTAGTCAACTGATGGAGTCATAACTTAAACCAATTTTAAAGTGAGCTACACTGAACCGGATTAACTAGAGAGGAACTAAATGAACAAAATTCTTAGTTTCTGAACACAGCATACTGTTTCTCAGCTGAGGAAAAAGGAACCTTGCACAAAAATAACAACTATTATAGATTCTTCAACAAAGATTCACACCTGAATTTGCTGTCCTTGAACATAGTTATTGGCTAATGCAAAATGCCTCGTAGAAAGCAACAGAGCCAACGCAGTAGTAGTAACTTTAATTTGATATGAGCCATGAATCTCACCTACAGGAAGTGTTATTTTCAATGCAAGAGAAGTGGTAAAGATCAATCATATAAATCAGTAAGCTATATTGTTTAAGGAGAAGAACTGCCTAAAATGTAACAGTTCAGATTTCAGAATGACATGTTAGACTTCATGACTGCACAGTTTCTGTATGGATGGATAGTCATCAGAATGTTACAATTAGCACAAGAATTGCAGTAACAAGTAGTAGCGCATATTGTTGTCAACAAGAAGCAAATATTACATGCAAAACAGAGGACCACAAAGTTACAGCAAACTTTTGAAATAAATGCTGAAGTTTGATTGAACATCCGTGACTGATGCCAAAAACCATAGGATTCAAAAATATCTTGCTAGTGTTATTCCTCACCTTGCTGTTTAACCCATTCAGATGTCAGATAAGCAAATGAGGAAGGGTTTCCCTCAGCAGGTATACTGACCAACAAGTCAATGAACTGGCTTACGTTTGGGGAACTCATGTGAACCTGTTAAGATTTGGTAGAATAAACATATGAAATCATCACTCAATATAATCCTCCAGACAAAAATATTCACTGGCCACTGCTGCTGAGAAAATTTGAAGGCAAACAATTTTAAATAGTAGTCGCAACTGGATACTTGAAGAATTAGGTCAAAATCAACTGCAACATACACCCATCCATGAATACAGACACACTCCCATAAGCATCAGAAGTTAAGAGCATAATGTTTTTCAGTGTCTTTGCGTTCACCAAACAGAGGTATTACACATGACGATGTGTATATCAAATGAGTTTGGATATCATTAGATAATTCACTGTGAGATTGGTGAATAAATATACACGGCTGGACCTATGTAATGAACTACCTCGTCATATAGAAATTTTAACAACTCGGGTAGCTAGTAGCTTCATATTACTATGTTTGTGAAACACTGCCAACATGACCATTACCTTAAAGGCTTCCTATTTTGAATGCCTAACTAAAAACTCCCCCAATTATGACTGTAACATTATAGGTGAGAAAACATTACACTTGGACATTAGTTTCCCCATTAAGTTAATAATGATTCAATTTTTCATTTAAGATGTTATAGGCTTCGCATACCAATCTAGCTAAAACAAGTAGCAAAGAGTTCTTCAGTCCAGCTATTTGACATGATTGCATTCGTCTCACAAGAGCAGAAACTAGGTCTTGAATGTGCTGCCCCATTTGTGAAGGAAGATTCAAGATAAGCTGTAAGATGTAATTTCCAACAAAGAAGGATCCCGAGCTTTCAAGATCAGGGTCTAGGAGTCTGCATGAACAAGAAATCAGAAGACAAAGAACCTTGTAGCTGGAACATGGACAAGAATATGTGACCGAAGTCAAAAACCATGGACATTAGTTTCTTAAAATGTATTGAACACGCTTGAAATCAAGCACAATACACCATTGCAGCTTATGTGTAGGTTGAACTAAAAAACAAATCTGTGCAGTTACTCTTCTAGAAGCTAGAACAGTTCGTTGCTTTTGATATGTTATTCTGTATCACAGAGAGTCAGAGACCGAAAGGTTGAACTTTCGCATAGCTAACAGACCAGTAAAAAAAGTGCGGCATTTTTCACTTTTTATTAATCGAACATTGCAGTCTAAGCTAGGGTCAAAAGTTTTAAGTTAAGGAGCTTCATTTTATACAATGATGCCTAAATCTGTCATTTCTGTTAGCCAGGAAACATTAGCCATTATTCGCAATAACTTGTAGCAATAGATTGACAATTTAATAACCTCTCGCATATTGCATGGCCGCGTACAACACAAAACCCTGCCCTGAGATCCTCTTTGGAAGATCAAGGGTAAGAACAATAAGGACAACTGGATGGTGAGTAAACAGACACGGACTCTAGCTTGAGGTGACCATGTCAATTATTCTTCATGAGCTCACTAACAAGAGGTTAACAAAAACTTATCCACGACCAAACCAAGCATATTAAATAAACGTTCAACTGGGCTTGTTAGTAGTTAGCCGCCAGGGCTACTCATTCCCATGTTTCCAATGCTAATTCATAATATTACCTTGAAAGAGCATCTAGCAGACTTCTCATTGTAAATCCAGGATCCCCACCCCATGCAAGTAGTTCATCTTTGCCTCCACATACAAAAGTAGCTAAGCATTCTGTAGCGTTCTGAAGAGTAAAAAAAAAGTTAATTTATTTTCTTCATGCAAGATATTGACATATAATATAAGATCAACCACACATAATCCTACCTGCATCTCACTATGATCATCACTTTGAAGTACTATCCTAATCACTGGATCAAAACAAACAAAATATAGTGCTTTGATAACATCAATTGGAGCATTCTGTCAAAACAAATTAGTGAAATATGTAAGCCAATACTGCTAAACAAGAGTATTTAGGCTCTTTTAATCACCCAGCCAAATATAAAACTAACCTTTAGCAGCATAGTCACCAAGTCAAGTGATCCCGCTACTAATCCATCAGGCTGCTGTTTGGGCTGAAATATCAAGTATGTCAACAAATATTCTAAACCAATAATTCAATCCACTATGAGTTCCTCAGCTGAAAGTTCACTAACAAAGGCTCAAAGTTCCTAAAAACTACCTGATTAAGAATGGGTCCAATGTAGGGTAGAACCCGGGAAACTAATGGTTGAATGCAGCCTGGAGCACGTTTTATGGCCTGATGAGGATAGATAAACAAATAAAGGTGATCTTAAGAAGCAACAACCTGTAAACTAGTTGAAGAAAAATTATAACTGAAGTGTCACGTGCACTTGCACTGTAAACGTTAAGCATTGAAATTAAGAAAAAAAAAACTAGAAACTAGTACACCACATTCAATTTCAGACGTTTAGGTAGCTTTATCTTCTTCAGCGGAATAAAAGTTCCCCCAAACAATCAAAAAATGTGTAAGTCATTAGCAGGGTCATTGTAGTTCAAGTTCCCAAACAATCGCAGACTTTCAGAGTTCCACGTAACTCTACTGTCAAATGATACTGTCCAAGAACAAAGAACATTTACTAGTAGAAATACAAGCTTTGCCTTTCAACACACACACAAAAAAAAAACAATAAACTAATCATATGAAATATATCTTTTTCGAGCAACCAAACCGACAGGGTCCGATCCTTAAAAGGTATCTGCCTTTTTTTAATTTAACCTGACTTCTTCTCTAAACATTCTCCTACCAAGTATTTCTTCTAGGTAAGCAATTGTAAAATAATCCAATGACTCCTTTCGGGTTTTCTTATATAAGAACTTGATCTACAAGATGATTTGCAGTATTGCACCATTAACACCATCATGGAAAAGAGAATGTTCTATAAAACCTATGGGCATCAAAAACTGAATTCCTTTATACTCCGTATGTGTTATCATCAAAACCCCATGCACAGTTTCATAGCTAGTACATTGAGGATTGAACACGAAAACTGAAAGCCTTGGTGAAAAAATTCAGATCTCTATAATCGAGTTAACTTTCATGCTTGAAAAAATTCAGAGCTCTATAATCGAGTTAACTTTCATAAGTCACGTAGTCACACACATTACTCCGTTTTGTGTTCAACAAAAAAAAATACAACATAAAAGAGGGAGTACAATTAAAAGCATTAGTAGACCCCAAGGAACCAATGAAAGTCTTAATAAGTGAAATTGACACCTTCTTATTCAGGCACATGCTTTTATTGATGATTTTTTCTATGAAGGTACCTGTCTGCTCTAATTACGGTCACCTTCTCTTGTTTCTTTCAAATTTTGTTATCATCAACATAAAAACAACAGAGGAGTCAGAGCATCAGGAAGACAGTGAACTATTATTACCTCTAAGACCTCAATGGCATCTATACTTATAAAAGGATCAGCCACATGAGATGCCCATGTGTTAAGGACTACAGGAGAGATAATAGGCTCCACAGTTAATGACGCTTCATGACCTACGGAATAACAGATTGTGTGATGTAGTGTTAATGAATCAAACAAACTCTACAGCAAGGTAAGCCATAATACAATAATGAATCTCTCTTTTATTTCCAATGCAATAACATCACACGAAGATAAGATGCTAAGATGTACCTGACTTCACAGCTGCTTGCAAAGTTTCAAGCACCAGGTGTAAACTTTCTCCAGATGCCTGCAGAAAATAGGGGAATCACCAGCCATAGGCAAAGTACTTGTAGATGATACCGAAGAAAAATAGTGGTAACCTAAGTTATAATGTCAGACTTATTACTTGATTAAGGAGATCAATCAGTGATGAAAACAACTGCATTATATGGGGTTGGATGACTTCTTTCTTTACTTCAGTTACAATCTGCGACAGCACTTGACAAGCACCAACTTTTACAGGTGGCGGCCTGGAAGTAAATGTATCACATTTCCCATTACCTAAACCACGCATTGCGAACTTTCTCTGCAATTGAAGTTGAGAATAGATACTTACACATCCATGCTTAGAGCTGCGACGGCAGCATTAAGAAAATGCTCAACCACCTCGGAGCTTATCTGCATGAGAATTGTCCATTGTAACCGAGAAGAATGTCAACTAAAAAATGAATCAGGTGAAACTTACAGTCTGCCTTTACCATTGATGAGAACTTTGGAACAGATGAAAACGCACGAGCATACAGAAACGGATATTCATGTGCCCCTGTTCAAATGAAGTGTTCAGCAAAAGAACATAAGTGATAAGAAGACAAACTACAAAATCATCAAACACCTGTCCCAATATCTTCTGTGATTAATTGCTCTAAAAATCTCTTCATATCAAATCCATCAGCTCCAGAGATCTACCCAAGATAAGGAAAAAAATTCAAGACTAAGGACTGCATCTTTCAGATAATCAAGACATACTACAAGTGATACAGTTGTACGAAAAAGAAAGTATTTGACAGCTACAGAGAGAAAGGCGAAGGCCCGTTGAACCTCTGCTTCTTCCACTTGATCTGACAATGACGCCATAGCATATATAATAGCCTCTCTCATCTGTCAAGACATAATTTTTAACGAAAAGATGTGAATACTTTACACAGTTAGTTTATAGAAAACATTACAGCAAATCATCCAAGTTCAATTGTTAAGTGAAAGAGATGGTAACAGTAAAGTTGCCAAGTATATACATAAGAACAGGAAACAAGATGGAACAAACAAATGATAACATAGATGGGTAACTAAAAAGATAATTGCTCCAGTAAGCCCAATAGGGAAAGCGGGAAAGAAGATGTTAGTTAGATTCGCTGTAGTAGTTAATATCCAAGATTGAAGCTTATTATTCATATTTATGGAAAAAATTGCAACTTATTGTGACCAACAATGCACCCGACAAAAAACTTTTTCATAATGAAGCTGAAAATATAGCGGAACCCTCCAAGCTAACTTGCCGTCAAACAAAACACCATTATTGTTGTTGCGCTTTTTTTTTATCAAGGGCTGCTCTATCTAGACTCAGAAATGGCAAATGACATCGTTGGCCAACTCATAACCTCATCTGGCTATGTAGCAGAATAATTCATAATTTCTGGAAGACTCCAACACTCATCTGGCTGATCACTGATAATAGCCCAGCTATGATAGTTGTGTTGCCCTCCATTGAATGTAAAACATAATTTGATTCATTTTACAATATCATGGACCAAACCCACAAGCTACGTAATTTCAGCCAAAGCATTACACTCAAATACCAGCCGCATTTACCTTTGTTAATATATAGTAAGGGAATTTAACTTGGCTCCGCAATGGTATCAAAAACTTCATTTTCTATCCATAATTTTAAGACATTTGATTTACCAACTCATGACATAAGTACTGAGCTAATTTACAATGCAGCGACATTAAAAGGTTTTATAAGGGTTAAATAGAGACTTGCTAATTAACTTTGATTATTAGTACATATGGAACTATCAACAGGCCAAATTAAGTCGGTACTAGGAACAGAAAAATCAACAGACTGAACTTCAAAAACTCAAGATTTAACTGTTGGATAGCCCACTTGAGGCAACCATTGGATGGCTATGTTGGTCTCCAAGTGGCAGCAAATTGGTTTCATGGCTAGCATGCAGTTTGTACTTCTCAAAAGTACTAAATTTTGATGGAAAGCAATTACACGCTAAGGTTTTTTAGATACAAACGCTTGAGTTAGGGATAGATATTTGTTGTATTAAGTAGGCTTTTTATCATGGGTAGTGGCTAAGTGAGATGATGGGTGACTTGGTTCAGCTCGCTTACAAACTATAATACTCCTGGTACGCATGTCAGGATATGTATCCGAGTGTAAGATTCAATAATGACCGACAAATTCAGAATACTCCTGGTACCAATATCCTAGAGTGTCAAATCCAACATATATACAACTCCAAAAATTCTTACATATGACGATCAATCAAATAGCACAGACAAGTGTGAATGGAAAGATCTGGAAACAACCTCTTTGTGTTGCTACCACAAGGGTAAGGCTGCGTACATCCGACACCCCCTTGCCCTACAATTTGTGGGAGCCATTAGGCACTAGGGTAATGTTGTTGTTTGTAAGTATGAAAGGAAGGAGTGTAAAAGTGGAAACTTATGCTATTTTCCGCGTCAGAGACTCTGAGCTGATTATGAAGGGCCTTGAACAGCAATTGAGACCCATGGAAAAAATGTGCAAGCCACAAGAAAACCATGAGGTTAATATGTAGGTCAGCAAGCAATGGAGCTTCAATTTTTTGCAACACTTACTTTCCACCAAAACTTGGAACCAACCGCCTTTTGTTGTTGAGACTCCAAAAATCGCCTCCTAGCAGCATCTACTATGGCAGCAATCCCTTCCTCGCCACAAGAATTTATGATCTCTTCTAATAGGAGCACACCTGCAGGCATAAGCAAGCATCACATATTCCCCCACATAAATAAGTTTGAGAGTGAGACAATCATGGAACCGAAAAAATGCCACATGGAATTGGACATCAACAACATATTTTCTTAGTTTGAAAATGCACAAGGCGCACTGAGGCGCTAAGGCGACAAGGCGCAAAGCCCAATATAATGGCGTGCGCCTTTTAGAGGCGAGGAGCCTTATTTTTAACAACAAGTTTGTGTTTTTGAAATCAATTTTTGGGCAAAAGTACCCTTTTTAGGAGTTTTCGGGCTGGCTAACATGTAAAGAGGACCTTATCTAAAAGGCGCGCCTAAATTGCACACGACGTTTTGGCCAGTGCCTCATCCAAGGCGCGCCATGGGCGAACTCGATTGGCGCTTTTTTAAACTAAGCATATATATAATCAAAGAGGGAAACGTCAAAGAGTAATATCAAAAAACAAATTTTCCTAAAATTGCTGCCTTGAGAGAAAGAGAAAAGGGGTAAGATCGCCATCACATTCAAATCTAACCAAATAACCAACGGTTTCAAATTGCCTGATTCCCAACTCCAGTCATTATGTTGGCTAGGTACGAATGCATAAATATATATCCATTTAAGACCTTACCAGAAACACGGCAGTTATACATATTCTCTTCCTCATCAGAGATATATTGATTTGCATCAAGCGACCAGGAATGGATCTACATAAATTACATAAAATCCAAGTTAGAAAGTGAATAGTAGACAAAACTTAGAAATACAAACCAATTGGCGTAAAATTTTAGGTTGAAAAATGAAGATACAGATCCAAGTTTGTGCTGGAATATTAGACTGTTTGCTCGCACGATCCGTAAGCGTAACACATTTAACAGGCTGCTCTCTTTTAAAAGGTACGCACTTCCAAAAACTGGCGGAAAAAAAAAGACACAAGGGAAGAGAGAAAAAAAAAAGAGCGATTTTCCATACAAAGTTAGATCAGGGTCTATAACAGGATAAGAGTCGAATATATGCAGTCTTGCACAGATGCTGAAAAGCACAAAGGTTATTTCTAAATGACCAATAATTAGAATTGTGTCAAGAATCTCACTCATTGGCTACTACTTCACAACAAGGTTACCTACTTCAATGTGTATACGCCACATCTAGATGGATTTTAACTAAGTGCCATGAATCATGATAGAATAATGTAACCTAGCTTATTCTAAAGAGCGCAAACAGTTTAAAGAAGGTTTTATTCTATCTTATTCCACCGCGAAAAAATACCACACCATTTATCTTTGGCTTCGAAAACAAAAAATAAAGGGGGAAATGCTATGATATAAATTTACAAAAATTTTAAAAAGACAAGTGCAACAACAGATGATACCCCAAAACCAGGGGAAACTGGAAGGAAAATGAAATCAAGAGAACCATCAAGGAGAAATCGAGAGAAACAACAAGGAGATACCTGCTGTTCAGTAATCTGCAAGAAGCCGAAGGTATAGTAAACCAGCTCCTGCAGATTATTTGCAACAACCTGAACAAATGATGCACAGGTGCATAAACATCAGGGAGTTACATAATTGACTTAAAAATAAAGTCAGTTGCAAGTTTTGCAACTTGCAATTACAAATTCAAGTGAGGTTTGCTGGCATACCTTACTAAACCTTGCACTGCCGACAATGGTTAGCAGGAACTCAAGTAACTGTACAATAGTCATGTATTAGTAAGAACATACGAACGAGCACCCAAGAAAGTCGTAAATTAAACAAGATAGCATGCATAACCTAAGGTGTAACACATAAATACATTATAGCAAAACGTCACTGTAACATTTTGCACGAAAGATAAGTAACTTGAAAAGTTTAAAGTACTTTTCCTTTAGGTATCAATACGAGAAACAAGTATGGGGTCCATTTCTTCTGGCATCAGAAAAAAAAATTAAAAAGAAATACTAGGATTGCTGATAGAAATGTGGACAGTGTTGCCATTGTTCAAGCATCTGAAAGTCATAATGGAGTTTCAAAAGAGAGAGACTGGATTATTTGGCAGCACTTCCTCTTATCTGGTAATAATGTTCAGGAAAGAGCACTTGACATTTCAAGAATAAAGAAACGGCCTTCAACTATTAATAGCATGGTAGCTGTACCAATTTTCTAGAGGGAGCATTTTGGCAAAATTATTGATGAGATTCTTATTTCAATCTCCAACGGAACCAGATACTAAATGCTTTGGTTAAAATTTTGACACAATAAAGCAAAATGACTCCCTACTGCTCTTATATTGTGAATCAACAGTTCACGAAGAAATTCTTAATATCTAGAAACAGACCCTAAACACGATGATACGCTTGCGTAAATCCAACCACGCAAGAGCCTTTGAGGCACTGTGGTAATGTTGTCATCATGTCGTGACATTTTATCAAAACGGTTTCTCAAAAATATACGAGTAATATAGATGCGACAAAACAAGCAGTTTAAATTTCTTTTTAAAAAGTATTGCACAAAATAACACGAATTAGCACAAGCACAGAACCACACACTATGCGAGAACATGAGATAAACCAAAAAGAACATGAGATAAAAGAAAAGGGTAAAATAAGCCATAATCCCATTTATTTATATAGGATATTATAACCTAGTTTCAGCGCATCAAAGCACCATTAGAGTGATAGACGAGCAGGTATGCAACAATACCTGTATGACAAAGGATTCTAAACTTTTCTCTTCTCCATTAGAGTCATATGTTACTTCAAAAGAATCTAGAGCTCCTTCGATCATTGCTTGCTCGTAAATTCTTAAAGATGAAACGAATGTTTGATATAGAGGCCCCACAATGACTAGCAAAAAAGACCAAAGATAAATAATACGAACAGTCTCGAAAAAAGGAACAAAAAATATAATGAAAGTCCAATAGGGATGACTTCCTTATTCCCTTGAAACAAAAGGAGTTGTGGAGGTGGGGGTGACTGGTGAGTGTGTTGTTGAGAGGTTGTATAAAAACTCACCCATAAATTCCTTAGCAGTCGCAGCTGAGAAATGCTGAACAAATTGATTTAAACACTTGAAAACCTGAAATTTAAAAATTAAAAACGTCCGATAATTATTGCTAGAAAATTTGTAATACCCAAGACTTCAAAATCTGTATTTTTTTTTACAAATTAGTAATTGCAAAAAAAACGCGAGGGATGAACGATTGATTTTACCTCCATTCTCATGCTCCAGTCATCAGGATCTTCACATTCCACTGGAGGACTTAGAATAGCAGAAAACTGCATCATCCACTGTTGCAGCATTGGGGACATCAGATGACTTGTCTCTGCCTAAGAATAAAACTAATATTAGTCAATACATGTATCATACTGATTAAATGCTATAGTTCCCACGAGCCTATAAATAACAACTGATATTTATACTGAACTTATCAACGTATGTATTTCAGAAAATACCTTGTATACACCACTCATAGTGCCCAGCATTGATGTGCAATTGTGGACAATCGACAGAGCTTTTGCACGCAGAGATTTGTCATAAATCTGAGGAAGTCCAACCCATGAATAAAGCACAAACCAGTTAGACCACCAATTAAAGTACAGATAGGACGTAAGAAATGCTTGATAGCCTTTTCAACTATGCACCTATGAATCAGTGTCAACGTGACAATCAAAGCTTATTGTGCCGGGTCTAAACACTATTCATAACAAACACGGTACACAAAAGCTGTCTTTGTTCAGCATCAATGGCACAACTAATCCCAGAATATTCGTGCTGTTGATGATTAAAGTTCCAGTTCAGGTATGTCAGAGACAAAAATTTTACTTTGAATAATTATCCTGACCTGAGGAGAGGATACAATAGAGAGCAAGGATGGGAACAAAATAGACACCATAGACGGTACTGCTTTGTCATGAATATCGGCAGATAGAAGAGCCAAGCACCTTAAAGCACCATGCACTGCACAAAAATAACCTATCGTTCAAGCTCTCTACACCCGCTACTAAAAAACAATCAAGCAGGAAAAGCATAGATACAGCAAGAAAATGCATCATCATTCGTAAGTCACGGAGCCGCATAAGCAAATAATGAGAGCAGAAAGGGGTCATTTTGGACAGGTTTGAGCCGGGTTGTTTCAAGTCAGGCGTGTTTCAGGAACGCTTCTTTGTATCATTTTGAACACGGGTCAATTTCAAGTCAATGGCTAGTGACTATTTAGGTTTTTGTTATTTTTATATAGATAATGTTACTCCACAATAAATTAGTCATTTTGCATCATTTATGATTGAGTAGTATCAGAGTATAGAATTGGGTTGAATTCCGGTTTGGGTCGTGTCATTTTGGGTCAAGAAAGTTATGTCAGCCAATTGCCGGTCTAGCTAAACTAGTTGGAAAGGTAAAAGAAACAACGAAAGTACATCACGAGCCAATACAACAATCTAACAAACTGATTTCTGAAATTACAAATATGATAGAAAAAAATTCATTCAAGTTAACTTAAAAAGCAATTTAGGGTTGAAGTCGCATATACAGAAAGGCTTGGGTTTCAAGTTTCAAGGGTGTGGTGAATATGACTCACACGAGTCCGTCTAGATCATATTAACTTTGGTACAGACAGAATCTCCATGAGGACTACTTCCTACACCAAGATCATATGCTACTAATCTCTTACAAGTTAATTTTTTTAGAAAAGAAAAAGATACTAGCCAGATTCCCCAAAAATGGCAAGCAGCAAAAAAATCTGTTTTACTCAACCCGAATACCTGTGAATGAAATCTTGGAATGTGAGGCACAAACACACTTTTCACAATGCCTTAAAGGGTCCAGACTATCTTATGCAAAAGACAGAAAAACGATAGAAGGAAAATTTCGGCTCCTGAATCATTACGCCTCTTTAAGAAATAAACTTTTCAAGGTGTTTCTTAGACCCATGGCAGTTCATGTGATAAGTGATGCCTTCAGTAGGACCTAATTATGAAACTTCGGCATCCTTAGCCCTAGTAAAACTAGTAAGAAATTATAAAAAAACTAAACATTATAACTCAACACAACACAATAACTAGAAGGTTCGGATCTGGAATTTACTTTTGATGCATTAAATGGGTATAGCTACAGATGCAACAGTCCATAAAACCATACATGAATCAAAGAACGAGAACCACAAGTGTTATGAATAAGTTAAGAATGATTACCTCCATTCAAGTTAGTTCTATCATTAATCAACTTCATCAGAAAGGGTAATAGGTCTGGCCAATCCTCTGGCCAATCACAAAGAGCAATGGAAGCAACACCCAGGCTAACTGCAGTACAAATTTTACTGTTTGAATCGTCCAAGCATAGGAGTAGTAGTCTGCGAATTACTTCCTGTAGATATAGATTGAAAACCAAAGAGCATCCATAACAACATGAAAATTTGTCACTGAGGGCATTATAATAACTTTTTTCTGACAATAGAGTATTAGATGAAGGATAACAAGGAGGAGATATCCCTGTACAAAATGGCACCGTGCAATGACTCCCCTATACAGAATAAAAGATGGATGATTACGCTCTCAAACTATTGTGAATACTCTTGACATCTTGCATTCAAACTTGCGTTAAAAGATCTACACTGAAGCTAACCCAGATCTTCGAAAACCATAAGCTGGACCTTTTACAAGGAGTTTACAGTCTAGTTCATTTGTCAACTTACTCCAATGCTCCAGCTCCAGCTACTTGGGATTCGAGAAATAAAGCTGGTACAAATTGTCGGTGGATGCATTAGGTTAGAAGGTTTACTATCTAGAACTAGAACCTACTGGCCAACACAATATCAAGTCTCCCATACAGAAAACCTGAACCATGAATTTGCTCTGTCAAGTTTTAAAAAATAGCTAGTCCCCAAACATGTGATTTGAATAAAAATTTGCATTTCCATCTGCCGAGCCTCTATCCAGAGGTGATCAGGATAAGATTGATAGAACTAACGACCAAACAGAGAACCACTCAATTGAACTACCCGGATCTAGGAAACATACTATTTGACGATATGCATAGGAATAAATGTGGGATAAGATATTACGTCCTCACGTTCTGAAATCGGCTAATTCAGACGTAGACATCTGTGAAAATGCAATAACAAGTGACCACTAGCCTCACCACTTTTAGAGTTTGACGATAACTCAAACATAATAGTTGAGAATATAACTATGATATGTAAATAGCTGATAAAATTACTATTGAGAGACCTTCTCATCAAGTGCAACAATAGGCTGCTCAAAATTATCGTCATCCTCACTCCAGTGCTTTTTGATAAATTGCTTCAAGAGAACTGCAGCTAGGTAAAACGAGTCAAAGAGTTGCAGAAAGATCATTGGAAAAAGAAAAGGCCACTGAGAAATGTAGATAAAAGTAGAGCTAATGTTTTATTGATATTTGAAGATGAGAAAGCAGGCACCCCGCTATTAATAAAGAGGCAAAATTATGAGAATAGCTTCAAAAATTATAGGTATATAAAACACATTGGAAATACTATAGAGTATAGACGCATCAAGAACAGAAGATGTCAGTTTGAAAGGATATCTGGCGTAACCCCACTGAATACTCCTTATTTGCAGCAACTTTGGCGAGAGCAGACCCAAAACCTGTAGTTTTTAAAATCATCAATGGCTTAACCTTATACAGCATAATATCGTACATCTGCACTATGTTATGCGGGAAAATAGAAGCCAATTTATCAAAGTCTTTGTCATTGAAAACCCTCAATCTTCTCAAGTCCCAACACAACCTCAATCTAAAACGAAGCTTCAATCGCTGTGAAAATAAATGATCACCCTTATAGACCAGCTCGGATAAGAGCATCTACTCATAAAGTTATGGTGAATAAGTGTCACATAAAAGTTTATCAATGCAAGTATTAAGGCAAAGTAGCGAATTTTTATAACAGTGTACAGAGTGTCATTTTGACAACCTCCCCTTCCGTCTAAAAAACAATTGCCTAAAAACTTGTAATCTTCCCATGTGTAACCACAACAAACAAGGTTATCAAATGTTGAATCAGTTTTTGTGTCCTTAGATCATAATATAGAACAATGTACCTCTAAAATCAAAATCACACAACCTTAACTTATTGTAACTGAGCTACTTGCAACACCAATCGACGAAGAAGCAGCAAATGAAGAGCAAAAAAAACACAAACTCGATAAATAGAGAAAGACATAAGCCATACCATGTTGAAGGGAGGCTTGATGAAGAGAAGTCTCAGCAAATGAACGGATTTGTTGATTAGTATCAAGTGTCGCATTTAAGCAGTTAACAAGCCACTGCTGTTCTTGATCAACGCCGATGTTTTCCATCATATAGTATCAAATCCTCGCTAAAATAGATAGAAAATAACAAAATTAACCAAATTAAGTTATTTTACAGCGTATCAACCTCAAAATTATAAACTCATTTAACAAATAATAGATCCAGCAACTCAGTACAGCAGCAAAGGCGCCGCTGCAGCGCTGCTGTTCAACAGCGATGTTTGTTACTTATCATATAGCATCAAATCTCAGCTTAGATCAAAAACTTGGAATCAAACCCACACAAAATTAACTACGACAATCACAGCAAGTCATACACTCAATTAACAATAGCATTTAAGCAGCTAAGAAGCCGTTGCTGATCTTGATAGACATCGAGTTTCCCTATATTATAATATCAAATCTCATCTAACATACAAAATTTTGGCAGCAAAACTACACAAATTCTAAATCTACATCGTATCGAGTATCGACAACAATTCTACAAAATTCAAAGCATGTCATACACTCAAATAACAAAAATTCAGCAAGTGTAGCATTTAATCAGTTAAGAAGCTCTTGATCAAATCTCAACTAAAATCCAAAGAAATGTATCAAAATTGCAGTAACTAAGTATAATTACACTGTATTAACAACAAAAATGAAGAAATCAAAGCATAACATACACTAAATCAACAAAAATAAATGAGCAAATTAGTCGATTAATTAGTAACAAAATGCGATGATAATGAAGAGATGAAGAAATGAGGAGAGATTACCGATGATAATGACGAAGTAGAGAGCAATTAAATTGGGGATTTTTGGGGGGAAAATTAGGGTTTATGGAAGGCTGTACTTTTTGAAATCTGGGAATAACCCGGCAAATAAATTAGGCGACGGTATATATATATATAGTGGCGCGATGATATCTGGTTTTAACTTTTAACTGAAGCAAATTTGTTGAGGCACAAATTTGGTAATTCGGGGTAAATGCTATTGTACTCGAGTGTTATTGCGAAATGATAAAAAGGGTTAAAATTTTCTTTTTTTGGTGTACCGTTTTATATCGGTTGATAAAAAATAAGCAACGGTTATTTTTTATGCGCATTTGCTAAATTCTTGAGGATAAATGATAACTTGAAAATTGCATATACTAGGTTAATTACCATTTTTAGAGTGACACACTCAAATTGTAGAAAATATAGAGAGTATAACCCCACAGAGTTGTTATTCGTGAGGCTTAAACATGTAACATTTGTAGATTTCACCTGAGAGTGAACTTCATAACTGCACCTTTGTAGGTAACGAAGACTTAATTTTTGTTATACTCGCGGCACAAATCATGATCGTTATAGGCATATTATGCCTTCCATGTATGGATGACATGTATTAATATGTTATTTGACCATTTTCCATTTTGTGCATTGTACCAATCTGTATCCTAAATGGATTATAAACATATAGTCGATTACTTTAGGTTTTATGTCATAAAACGAAAGTAAACATCCTTTTTTAGTTTATTTTGAGAGTAAGTGACATTGTAACTCAAAATAAAGTTGTTGAGATAAAGCAAAAGTGAACTTTAATGATTGTTACACACCAAACAATAATATCTTCAAATAATTACATATTTAAAACATAAAATAATCCTATATAAATAGAAAAGCATCAATGCATATTATAATGTTGATCCAAATGTATTACAAGATGTACAAAGTAATGTTGATTCAAAAACATAATAATTTCGATACATAGTTATTACTCCCTCTGTCCGATCAATAATTTACATATATTTTTATTTTCTCATCACAAAATAAAACCGATGTAAACCTATGACGCGAATACAAGAATCACTTATTAGTCCCATTTACTTCTTAATTGATGAGTATGCATGAAATCATAAGTAAAAACAACACTTCCATCATTCCTCTTCAAAACAAAACTTTCAACCAAAACATAACATCCAAAACTCCTCCAACCAATTACTCCTTCATACACTTCTTCCTTAACAACTCTTACTTGCTTATTTTCTTTCCCTTTAACCCATCCAACTCTTTCTTCTTCCCAAAACATTCTATCCACAATCAACTTACTTAATCCCACATCTCCATCTCTATTCTTAAACCACACAACTTCATTATCATTTTTCCTATACGCCTCCTCGGCCGCTTGTCCACCAATTCTAACCACCTCAGTTTCAACAACAACATCGACTATAACCTTTTTCTCTTGACTACCATAACCATCATTGTCGACACCAAAAACCCGCTCCCATCTTTGTTCAAGAGTCATTTCATAGAAAACCGAGTTTTTAATCCGTTCTTTCTCCGAACCTTCAATGATGAACATGAAGGGACAATACCAAGTACCAACCACTAAGGGCTTAGACCATTGTTGTGATATTGGGAAGTTGAAGTCGGGTAAATGAGCTCGTAGAGACGGGTTAAGGCCGGAAGCTTCATTAAGGGTGAAATTTTTTGGTGTTTTGCCATTAATCTTCCAACCTGTCCTACGTAAGAAATAAGGAGGGTGTCCATCCTCAGCAACAGATTTTGCTACAAGCATGTTGGAGTTGAAAAAAGTTTTTGTAATAGAAAATTGGAATTGTTGATAAATGTCTTGGGGATCAAAGGATCTTGGTTTTGTATCTTTTATGCAAGGGATGCAAAAACAACATGTGACCTTGTCTTCTTCTTTTGAACTTGCATATGCTTCCCTGATAATACAAAATTAAATTTTGAAATGTAATTACTAGTAACAAATAAGAATTAGAAATTCGTAATTTTATGGTCAGATATATCTAACTATAAAATCGTCAGATATAACTCGTCTGAACTCTAAAGGTTTTAGACGAAAATGTTCATTTGAAATGAGACATACCGAATAAACAATGATGGTACTTGTAGAATTGCAGATAAGGGATTAAATGTACATAATTCGATCAAATAAGTGTGTTACGATATATATGTGACGATATACATGAGTACCACATATTGATTAACCATTTAATTAACGAGTTGTCAATCAATAGCAAATGAATGGCAAATTCATTTGAGGCCAGGGGACTTACCTCAAATGAATTGGATTGTCTCTCCTACACGTTATTATACTTAGTTTTATTTGTAATTTGCTAATCTCAAACGATTTCATAGGAGGAGTGTTCTTACAACGATCGATGCAAAAAACATTGTTCGAAATTTTGTAAATTGACTAATCCTTCAAAGTATAGTATAGCAAGTAACAAGGATCAATTAGTCCAATACTTTTCATATACTCCCTACTTTTGTAAAAAAAAAAAGGTCATATTTACGATATCTCTAATTTTCATGTAAAATTTCAACAAGAATTTGTGTTACTTTCCAAAGTCAACGAGAACAACCAAATAATACATCAATAATCAGATTATGAAAATAGCTCAGTAAGAGTTCTTTTATTCTAGTTATAAAGTTGGGGATTTAATTCTTATCTAATACATAGTGCGCTACTATAAACCAAAAAAATACGGAGTAATAAATAAATCAGATTAAGAGATTATTACATACCCCTTAGACCTTCCATCAGCTTTAATGGCATAATATAGATTAGAAGACAAAGGCTGATTAATGACAGGAATCAAGTATACATCATCATAGCTAACATGGTCTGTTTCACCAGTTTGAGTATGGTATTCTACAGTCAACAGTTTGTTTTGAGGAAATGGTAGATCATTAATAGCTGGATTCTTGCATAATCCAAAACAACAAGTCGGCATCGACTCGTCGTCTTGGATTACTAAATACCCGGAATTCGGACCGTCTGGCGGTTGCGACAACGTTTCCGGGGAGTTTTTATAGTAGGTTAATGACCTGGTTGTATACATTTTTAGCTCTAAGATAATGTTTTCCTATGTCTTGATATACATTTTTATAAGAACATGGATGGATGAAATAATAGTCTAGTTGTTTGTTATTTAATGTTTTAACAAATGATACCACGAAATTTCCTACTACGTAATTGACTAATTGGCTTCTTCTTTCGTTGACCAAGATATTTTGAGTCATGAAGAGCTTATCTCATAAGGATACTTTGACCAGGCACATGACTACTAGAGCTGACCATGGGCTGGGCTGACCCGGCGAGCCCTTACCCGGCCCGTGATCCGGACCCGATCCGTGGCGGCCTGGCTGGCCGAGCTATATTGAACTGGAAATATGGAGCACGGACCCGACTTGTGTATGGGGCGGTCCTGGCGGGTCTATGGCTAATCATTGTTCAATAGTTAATGATGCCTTTGAATGTCAAATGGATTCAATCAAGTCAGATAGAGATTTGGTCAGTTTGGGTTATGTTTAGTTTCGAGTTTGCAAAATTCGAACCGGATAAATTCATTAAAGTTTAATTTCAAATTTGGTCAACACGGAAACGCGTGAATTCTTATATTTATCAACACGTATCAATTCAATATCGGAATTACTTTTTCACATACGAACTTTACTCTTTCACATACATTTTTTTCATAAACTTTCAATATGTTACCCTTTTCCTAAAACACAATTATCTCTCTTCCTTTTCGTAAACTTGATCCAAATCAATTTTTTTCCTAAACTTAATCAAATTTATTCTCATATAAACACCTAATCTTCAATCAAATTTAATACAAACTAATAGTTGAACAATGGATAGTTTTCCAATGAATAAAGTAATTTCATTTTGTTGCAATTAGGAATATTTTTTTTTTTACCAATTCAAAAGGATAGTAGGTGGTGGTTAGGGTTCATAGGTGGTGCTATGAGTGTCGACGTCGACCCATTCAGTCGACCGGCCGGTGCAGGGGGAGGGGGAGGCGACTTGGCCGGAGCAGGGGGAGGGGTAGGCGAACGGCCGGAGCAGGGCAAACGACCAGAGCAGGGCAAACGGCCGGAGCAGGTGGTAGTCGTAGGACGAACGACCAGAGCAAGGGGTAGTAGTCTGGTGGTGGCGGTGGTTGTGGTTAGGAAAACAAGGAGGGTTTTGTATGTGTCACTGTATTTGTTTTTTTTCATATTTTATTTATTACTCCCTCCTAGTCGCTCATTTCTTCCCTCTTTCCTTATCGGGTAAGTCGGGTTTTCTTCCCTCTTTCCCTTTTTGGATGTGGGGTTGTGTGTTTTGTGTGGTCCAAATTGATTTGTATGTGGGGTAGTGTATTTTGTGTGGTCCAAATTCATTTCCTTAATTCTTGTGCAAAAAGGAAAGGGGAAGAAATGAGTGACTAGGAGGGAGTATTTTTTTTAGAGAAAATTGTTAATTACACCCTTATAAAAACCACTTTTTGTAACTTACAGCCTTATATTTATATTTTTGAAAATTACATCCAATTAATCACATTTCTTTTAATGTTGCTTCAGATGTAGGATTCTGGTGAATTTTTTGGAAAACTGACCGTTATACCCTTTTATTGTTCTAACCCTCCTTACCCATCCCCTTGCTGTCATAATTTTTAACCCTAAACTCTCTTGTCTTCCTTAACACTCTCATCTCTCTCAATACTCTCATCTATCTAAAAATTTCCCCTAATTTCTGCACAAATCTTACCTTCATTGTCAAATTAAGGTTTCAGATCATGAGAGACAAAGCGACGCCATCATCAGTCAGTTATTCTTCGAAGAGTAAGTATTCATACATCCAAAATTCACTTAATTTTATCTTGAATTTGTTGTTTTTGGTGGCGTTACTGGAAATTTGTTGTTTACCCAGATTTGTTTCCTTTATTTATTATTTATGAAATTAATTGAATTGGATTTTAGGGTTTATTTCTAAAATTACTAATGTAAATGTGTTTAGATATAATGTGTCTTGATTATATGTGTCTTGATTAAATTTGTTGCTGAAATTCTCAATTATTTATGCATGTCAATGTGTTTAGATATGAACCTTTAATTATTGGTATGCATTTGTAGGGACTTCCTACTTTGAAGTGATGGTCAATATCCGTATATACCATTCTGGAATGTTTGTGATTAGGAAGAGTAAAATAGTTTATGTGAGTGGCGCTGTTGAATTAAAATGTGGGATTTGGCATAATAGGGTGAATATGGAGTATTTGAGCAGTATTTGTGAGAGCTTGTATGATGAAGATTGCAATGCTTTAGACATGTCATACTTTAGTAATCCTAGACATTTTCCAGAAGATAAACAATTGATTACTTGCCATGAGGATATAAGACCTTGGTTGAACACAAAAGATGAACTAAATTTTGTTGACATCTATATTACCCAGAAAGCAAACCCTTCTATTTCAATTGAATGTCCACCAAGGACCCAAAGGGCTAATGTTAGCCCATCAAATACAAAGCCCATCCCTTTAGCCCAAAAAAACTTACAGCCTGATACTGGGACAACTTTTGGGACCACTTTGACCACTCTAGAGACAACCAGGCAAAAAGGCATTGTCATTGCAATAAATCCAGACCATAAAGCTTGTGTGAGGAGGAGCCCTAGAGACCATACTAGCAGCCAACCCTTTATCAATCTTTCTCCTTTACAAATTAAAGAAAAATCTCCATACCTTGCTATAGATCTTGGGGGGAGACCTGGTAAACTGCCACCTAAAAGGAAGTTGTTTGTTGAGACAGAGGCTGTGAGTGATCAGGGGAAAGGTGAGGCTGTATCTGGTAAAGGTAAAGGCAAGGAGAAGAGTGTTGTCAGTGAGAAAAACAAAGGGAAGGGTGTTGTTAATGATAAGGAGAAGAGTGTTGTCAGTGAGAAAAACAAAGGGAAGGGTGTTGTTAATGATAAGGGGAAGGGTGTTGTCAGTGAGAAATACAAAGGGAAGGGGTTGAAGTCTGTGGCTGTTAAAAACAAAGAGAAGAGGTTGAAAACTGTGGCTGTTAAAAGTAAAGGAAAAGAAAAGGTGGTTGGATGCAAAAGAGTGACAAGGAAGGTAGCTTCTGAAAAAGCAGCACTTCTTGACTTTAGTGACTCAGAGAGGAGTGACACTGATCTAAGTGATGATGGTATCTCAGATCCAGAGTTTGAAGTTGATTTGTTTTTAGACAATGACAATGAAGAAGGTGACATATTAGAGGGAGTTGAGAAGAGTTTGGGATGTCAGGAAGACCAGCAATCTGCTGGTGTTAGAGATGTGGATGACTTGGATGTTGATGTTGGTGATGATGTTGATGATAACTCAGAGGAGTTGAACAGTCTACATGGTTCAGATGATGAAGTAGATTGTTATCAAAACTTCAATCCAGAAGCTGACTTCAGTCAACCTATTGTTCTGAAAAATGGTTTAAAATTCCCAAGCAATAAGGTATTTAGAAAAGCTCTTATTTATCATTCTGTACAAAATGGATATGATTTTTGGTACTCTCACAATGGCACTAATAGGGTAACTGCATATTGTGTCCAAAGGTGTGACTGCGAGTGGAATTCTAAAAGATCTAAACTAGGGGAGTGTAAATGTGAAGGGGGTTGGAAGTGTCATTTCAAGGTTCATGCAACTAAGTTAGACATGTGTGATACTTTTCAAATTATGACCATAAATCTAGATCACACTTGTAGTTTTACAACACATAATAGAAAAGTGTCATCTGAATTTCTGGCTGAAAAATATATTGAATTTTGGAGGATTAACATGGACTGGAAATTGAAAAAATTCCAGAGCCATGTTCTAAAGGACTTGGGAGTTGAGGTTAGTTATGATAAGTGTTGGTTGGCCAGGTGTAGGGCTAAATTGATCATATATGGAAATAACAAAGACCAGTATGCCAAGGTTTGGGACTATGCTAATGCTATAAAGAAGTATAACCCAGGTAGCACAACTTCTGTTCAATGTGATGGCATTGAAAGGCCTCCAGTGGTTTTTAAAAGGTTGTATGTTTGCCTCAAAGCTTGTAAAGAGGGGTTCATAAATGGATGTAGGCCACTGTTAGGAGTTGATGGCTGCCATTTAAAGGGAGCATACCCTGGGATGTGCCTAGTTGCAGTTGGCCAAGATGGGAATCATAATCTTTACCCTGTGGCATGGGCAGTAGTGGAGGTGGAAAACAAAGACTCTTGGTGTTGGTTTTTAGAGTTACTATCAACTGATTTAGGGAAAGATAAAGGGGAAGGTTTGACATTCATGTCAGACAGGCAGAAGGGATTGATTGAAGCACTAGATAGGGTTGTACCAAAAGCTGAGGTAAGATATTGTGTGAGACACATCTGGGCTAACTTTAAGCTAACTTGGTCAGGGCAGGTTTACAAAGATACTTTCTGGTCAGCAGCAAGGGCAACAACTGAGGTTAGTTTTTACTTTCTGCATTTGCTGAATTTTATTAGAACAATCCTCTATTTTAAGATTTTCTGACTTCAAACTAACTAGCTCTTTTATATCAATGTAGGCTGAATTTAATTGTCACATGGAGGGAATGAAGTTGTTATCCCAACATGCTTACAATTGGTTGAACAACATTCCACTAAGTGCATGGTCAAGACATGCATTCTCTACTCAAAGTAAGTCACATATGCTCCTTAACAATGTATGTGAGTCATTTAATGCTGTGTTGAGAGAGGTAAGAGACAAGCCTATTCTCACCCACATGGAGTGGATGAGGAGATATGTTATGAAGAGAAACTTTGAGAAAAGGGAGGGAGCTGCAAAGTATCAAGGTAAGATAATGCCTTATGCTCAAAAGTACATTAAGAAGATTGTGGGAGAGGCTAGGTTCTGTATTGTTGAACGTGCAACAACAGAGTTGTTTGAGGTGGAATATAGAGGAAATTCTGAGAGTGTTAATTTACAGAAAAGGTCATGTAGTTGTTATCATTGGGACATAACTGGGCTACCATGTATTCATGCTATTTCTTCTATACTAAAGCAAAGGCTAGATGTTGCCTCTTTTGTTGATGAAGCATACTCCAAAGGTAAGTTTGTGGCAGCATATGAGCCTGTTGTTGGACCTATGCCTGGATCTAAACAATGGGAGAAGAGTGGATTTCCTGAGCCTTTACCACCACCTCAGAGGAAGATGCCTGGCAGGCCTTCAAGCAAGAAGAGGAGGAAGGAGACTGGTGAAACAAGTAGAGTGAAAAGGCAAAAGAGGTCAAACAAGTGTAGTAACTGTGGTGGATTAGGACACTACAAGAGGACCTGCAAGAATCCTACAACTCAGCCAGAAGCTCCTAAAAGTGTTGGTGGCAGGCCTTTGGTGAATACAGCATGGGCAAAGGAAAACAGAGACAAGGTCCAAAGAAGAAAGACTATAAAGGAGGCATACATGGCTGCCCATACATCACAATTTTTAGCTCAAAATGATGCAAATCATTCTCAGTCAGCCACACAAGGAAGCATAGTGGAAGAGCCAAGCTGGACTAGGGAAAGGAATTGAAAGTTTAGTTTGTAATTGAACTTGGAGTTGTGTTTTTTTTTTATCAGTAAGACTTAATGTTAGACAAGCTTAAGTTTGGACAAGTATTGACTATGTAATTTTGGACAAGGATTTGCAATGCAATGTAACTGAATTATTCATACCTTTCTCTTGATTAATTTCCAATTTGATAACAAAATCATTTGCCAAATACTCTACTTCATTAGAAATTGTTGACAACTACATGGCTACACCATCAATACATGAAAATAAAATAAAAAAGAAGACAATTACATTGTCAATTACATTGTCACTTACACAAATTTCACTACAAGCAATGTAACTATTGCTGTCACAATTAACACAAGAGGTATGACAAGTCTTCCTTGTCCATCATCCACCCGATTCTTCTTCCTCACTTTTGATGCAGATTTAAGGTTCTCCAACTGCATCTTCAGCATTTTCCTCTCTTCTTTAAGTGTTTCAACCTCACACCTCAACATACTCGCCTCACTTTTAATGCAATTCTTCTCAAAGATGATTTGATTGGCAACATCCCTTTGCCAATTTGTGGGATTAAGATCAATCCACTCAAAATACTTGCAACCACGCACCTTAGTGATTGAGTTGTATGTAGCACATGCTTGAAACCTTCTACCTGGGTTTTTAATTGTCCATGAAGTGGCAAAACCAACTGGGTTACCACAGTAGCATCTCCGTCTCCCTCTAACACTACATGAGCTATCAGGGGAAGAAGTATTCTCATACAAACTTGAAGACATTTATCCTAAACTGATAAAACTTAATTAGTATCAATTTGGGGGAAAAAGATTTTACCAATATTTTAGATACAATTAAAAAGTTTTAAACAATACCTGTAATAGATGAGTGAAAGACGACTTGTAATGGCAGCAAAGAGTGCAGAAATGTGAGAGCTAAAAGAGAGCAGAGGGAGACGAAGAAGAAGACGAAGAAAAAGGGAAAAAGATGGAGATGTTGAAAGGTTGGAGAGAGTTGATAGTACACAATAGTACAATACACAGCCTTATATTAGAAGGATGAAGGAAAATTTAGAAGGTAAGGGCAAAAACGTCATAAATTATGAACTTAAATGACTAAATTCAAATATTGCATTAATTTTCCGTCTGAGTTAATATTTTGGTAGTAATTTCTCATCGGAATTGATTAATTGGATGTAATTTTCAAAAATATAAATATAAGGCTGTAAGTTACAAAAAGTTGTTTTTATAAGGGTGTAATTAACAATTTTCTCTTTTTTTTAATTGGTTTGTTTTGTTCTTTTTAAATACTTATTTATATACTCTTTTTAAATATATTTTTTGAAAAAATATTGACTATAGTAATTAGTTTTCGTCCGTGGGTCCACCGCGGGGTAGGTCGCCAGTGGGTCGGCTGTCGGTGGGTCAGTCGGTGGTGAGGTGATCAAAGGGAAGGGAGGAAACATTAATTGAGGGGAGTGAATGAAAAAATGACAAGGGTAATATTATAAAAGTCGTATGTGAAAGAGTAAAATCCGTATGTGAAAAAGCACGTCCCATTCAATATTTGTGTGAATATTAGTTTAGTAAAAATTTGCGCTAATAATTATTTCATCATTCTCAACTACTTTGTATAATGAGTTACTTATTCTAAATTAAAGATACATATTTTACAACAATAAATTAAACAAAGTAAAAAGTACTATTCTGTATATACAACATGATCATTAAATAAGGAGTACATTATACATATATAAACAAATTCAAAATATAAACAACTACGGAGTAGGAGATTTCTTTTTTTGGTGTAAACCATTCGATTTAATCTAAATTCGAGCTATATAGGATCATTAAGTCGGTAAAATTCTCCCTCATAAGTAGAAGATTATTAACCACCCTACTTACATCACATGACAATAATGTTGATTCAATAGCTTGCAATCTAGCTTAGCATAGTACATTATTGTTACTCCCAAATGCTTCTTAGTTGATGAGTATGCATGAAATCACAAGTCATCACAATACTTCCATCATTCCTCTTCAAAA
This sequence comes from Heliosperma pusillum, assembly GCA_022085475.1. NCBI lineage: Eukaryota > Viridiplantae > Streptophyta > Magnoliopsida > Caryophyllales > Caryophyllaceae > Heliosperma > Heliosperma pusillum. The sequence continues at coordinate 960,901 of JAIUZE010069927.1, read as the reverse complement.
CAAAACTCTCAACTAAAACATAACATCCAAAACTCCTCCAACCATTCACTAATCCTTCATACACTTCTTCCTTAACAACCCTAACTTGCTTATCTTCTTTCCCTTTAACCCATCCAACTCTTTCTTCTTCCCAAATCATTCTATCCACAATTAACTTACTTAATCCCAACTCTCCATCTATATTCCTAAACCACACTACCTTATTATCATTATTCATATAGGCTATTACTTCCTCATTTACTCGTCCACCAAGTTTAACCACCTCAGTCGGAACAACAATATCGACTGTAACCTTATTTCCATGACCATAACCGTTATTATCGACACTAAAAACCCGCTCCCATCTTTGCTCAAGAGTCATTTCATAAAAAACCGAGTTTTTAATCCGTTCTTTCGATGACCCTTCAATAATGAACATGAAGGGACAATACCAAGTACCAACCACCAAGGGTGTACAACATTGTTGGGAAACTGAGAAGTTAAAGTCGGGTAAATGAGCTCGAAGAGACGAGTTAAGGCCGTAAGCTTCATTAAGGGTGAAATTATGTGGGGTTTTGCCATTAATTGTCCAATTTTTTCGACGTAGGAAATACGGAGGGTGTCCATCTCCGGCAAATGATTTGGCTAAGAACCCGGTGGATTCGTACCATGTTGGTGTAGTTGTCGAAAACTGGAATTGTTGATAGATGTCTTGGGAATCAAATGATCTTGGTTTTTCATCTATGATGATTGGAATGCAAAAACAACTTGGAGTCATGTCGTCTTCTTTTGAACTTGCATATGATTCCCTGTTAATTAGATTAAAATTAGATTGAACCCTTAACATAAACAATCAATCGTCAACGATAACTTTCGGCAAACAATTATATATACCTAGTAAAAGATGAGCCAATTGTAGTCATTTTAACGATAAATATAACCAGTATCATTTATTAAGATATAACTGGTTGGTTTCTTTTGAACTTTTAGAATTTTAGCTAAAAGTGTATTCCTAACTACGCAGTCAATATTAACACGTAAAGAGCAAACATAAAATTGCATGAATAACTTTTCACTAGAAGTCCAACTTAATCCTTGGTTCCTATATTAAATGTTTGCTTTTTGTTTCTCCGATATTTTTTGATCAAAAATAAACAAATAATTAAAATGTACGGATTAAAATCGAGCACACAATGTCATACACTAACAATGCAAGAATAAAGCCCTATCTTTTCTAACTTGATTTCAGACGATTTCAATTCAATACAGCTCAACCCAACTCCATTCAGTTTAATAAAAAGTAAAGATACTAAAATTTCATACCCTTTACGATTTCCATCAGCTTTAATGGCGTAGTAGAGATTAGAAGACAATGGTTGATTAATGACAGGAATCAAATAGACGTCATCATGGCTAACACTTTGCTTGTGTTTATGAGAACTTCCTGAACTGTGTCGTACAGTCAGGAGTTTGTTTTGAGGAAATGGTAAATCCTTAACCTCTGAGTCCTTCAATAATCCAAAGAACCGAGTACCGGTAGACTCATCGTCTTGGATCACTAAACAACCGGAATTCGGACCTTCCGGTGGCTGCGACAAAGCCCCCGGTGCGTTTCGGTAATAAGTTAATGACTTGGCTGTATACATTTTTATTGCTAGAAGCAATATATACTTTTCTTGTGTTTGTTTATATTATATATGTTGTGTTATGAGAACATGGATGGATTAATAGTCCGATATATATGTAACGTTTGAGAAATAATTGGAGGAAAGTGCCAAGAAGAGAATATTGGTTTGACAAGTATTTTGAGTCATGAGAAGCTTATCATGGGCTCATGGCCAACTGTTTCGTCAAATTTAGTGGTTTCTTAATCCGTTAGATTTCTCGAACGTACGTTGTTTATTAGTAACATTGCATGGTTGACCAAGCGAAAAAGGATTATACATCTGAGTTACTATTTCAGAATATTATGAATTTGAGTTTTTGTATATTTTTTTCGTGTTTTTTAAAGACTATAAATTACATTTTAAATTTTATATATGATATTTTTGGAGTTTTATTGTAATTTTTTTGAACTTAATGTTCAAATTAATGAAATCAAAAATTTTATTGTAAAACTCATACTTTTTAATACTAAACTCAATAACTTTATTGCAAAGCTTAAAAAATATATTATCTGTGGTAGTAAATCAGATGTATAATCCACTTACTGGTTGACCAACATATGTTATGTTATGTTGTACTTTCTTTGTCCCCGTCAATTGTTGTTTTTTCATTTTGACACAAAGATCAAGTTAAGAATGAGGGACCATTTGTGGTTCCACTTAGTAAATGACAAGTAAATGACAAGTGGACAATACTACAATAGTCTCATTGAATGATCAAATTACTTATAGAAAACTGTCTATATATAAAAAGAACAACAATTCACTTTGACACCTTAAAAAGAAATAGAACAACAAGTGACCAGGATAGAGGGAGTATTACCATATTGACAGAGATATGGCGAAACATTATGAGAAACGTGGTCTCAGAGTTTGACGTACTCCCTCCGTCCCATTTTTAGTGTCTATCTTCCTCTAAAATTTCCTCATTAGTTTATAGATTATATATACATTTGATATATTACAATTGGCGGTGTGAATTTTGAACTTTATAAAAAAGTTTTCGAGGATTATTTTAGGAATTATGAGTATTACTATAAAGTTTCCGAGTTTATTTACTTGAAATTAAGTTCACAAAATTTCAATATAATTTAAAAACATTACATATATATATATATAGAGTGAGCATCCGGTGAGTCTAGCTTCTTAGGTGAGTACGGTCCTATCAATTAGGACCATTGGATCAACAAGATCCAAGAGCTGTCGTTCAGCCACGTCGCCCAAAAAAAAATTCTCAACATAATAAAAGAGAAACTCAGTCGTCCATCTTCTCACAATAAACATAAATTTTTCTCTCTCTAAAATTTTACCCTCTCTTTCTCTTGTACCTGACAAACCAATTGCTCCAAAATCTCAAAACCCTAAAAATACCAAAAATTCAATCGCATATCTGTGAAAATCAATTGAAAAAAAAATGAAACATGATTCTTATCATCTTTCTCCTTGCTTACACACAAGAGGTAAAAATAAAAGTTATTTTTAATTTTTATCTTTGATTTAGATTTGTTTTGTTGCATATAATAAATGTTGATATTCAATCTGATATTGTATGTGTTCATATTGTTATTGTTGATTGTTCATGCGATTAATGTCGATTGTAATGTTCATAGTAATTCTGGAAAAAGTTAGGGTTATGACACAAGAAATTAAGCACGAATTTTAATTTGTGTTTTGTTAATTTAGGATTGATTTATGTAATAATTTGCGATTCTATGAATTTTTAAATCGTATTATGATCTCATGTTTATATTGTTCGATTTCGGATCTATGTATGTGTTCATAACTTTTGACAAAAAGTTAAGGTTATGATATTGTGAAATTCATAACTGGATTTGTATTTAGAAAAAATTGGAGGTATGCAGCGGCGACGATTAATTAAGCTAACCGCTGTAAATATACTCGACATATAGTGTAATATTATTACTGTTATATTGTTACTGTAACAATAATACAGTAACATGTGAACTGAAACTGAAATATTGAACTGAAATTGAAATGTTGTACAACATTGTATATTTGATGGAGTGTGATTTAACCAGATTAAATTTGATGGTGTACGTAACATTGTTATAAACTTGCAAATGATGTTGATCACCAACGATGTACCATCGACTTTCGTATATGTTTTAATTATTATTGATTCAATGTTTTGATTTAAATGTCAGGAAATTGAAGAGGGTAGGTTGCTAAAGGGACGATGGTATATAAAAAAAGATTACACTGACAATTCAGTCATGAAGATTGAAGTAGAATTGCTTATTGCAAAACCCTTTAGCATATAATAAGCAGCTGAATATATCTTTATACACTTTCATTTTGTTGTTGTAATGAATTTAAATTTGAACTTTTAACATTGTTTTCGGGCTACTTTGACATCTCAATGATGTTATAGTAACATCGTTACCGTATCGTTGTTACTTTAATAAGTACACAATGTTACAGTAACAATGTTACTTTATAATTGAAAAAAAAACTGAAGCAAACAAAACATAAAAATAAGGTTTGTTTGTCTGGTGACACCATACACCATTACGATTCACATCAAGAACAACAATAAAATTAGCAGGAACGCGTAAAAGTTTCTAATAAACAAAAGCAACGAAGTGGTTCAGACCATACAATAAGCCACATTAGGCTACATGGGTTTCAAACTCATAACTTCGTGCAAGATCTGCACATCGCTTTCTCATATGAGTTAATAACCTTTAACTAGTTACTCAAACGTTTAAATGAAATGAAAAACGGTAAATTATCATTATTGTACAAGCTTAGACTCCACAACGATAAAATAACACTCTTTTTTCATTTAAAGCTAAACTCTTTTTCATGTGGCATATATCTAAAAATCGTGATAACATTTAAATAATGTTACAGTAACACCATTACAATAACACTGTTACACAATTACAATAAACCAATATCAATATTACAATTGGCATCAACGTGAAATGCAATCTCAAATCACATGCCACAAAATTCAAAAATCTTTACGTGCAATAAGAACTTTAACCAACATCAAGAGTGTGATAAGGCAATGTTTGTTTATTCTCCCTAAACGATTGCAAGCAATATATTTTTTGTTCAACACATTGCCGCTACATTAAAACATTATCTTCAATATAGAAGTAAACTCAATCTTGGCTCTTCTAAAACATTCTTCGCTTTCCCAACCAAGTGGATGTTGTGGTTGAATGACGGTTGGTTGTGGTTGAACAATGGCCGATTGTGGACTCTGGGGAAACGAAACAAAAATATAAAGCAAATGAAATAAGTATACTAAAAAACATTGACAACGACTAATTAATATAGAGTAATATTGTTACTGTAATGAAATACTTTTGTTACTGTAACACTATAACAGTACTTAAAGATATAGATTAAGATTGAATCGTGAATTCAATTTAATTTTACTCGGTAACTAAAGACGTGGATCGAGATTTACGCCTTATTTAGGTCACTAACATTAATTATTAACCAAAAGACGTAATCAACCACAATTGCTTGATAATTAACTATATCATTTGATTATTTCAAATTGACCTAATAAATACCTAATTTATGCAAGTTAGAGTAAAACCTGAGTGGTCGGTCATTAGTGATGTATTTACAATAACAATATTAAATAACATTATTTGTGAGTTTATAACAATGTTATACTTCGACCAAATTTAATTGAAAAAAACCACACAATATAAATAATACAATATTGTAACAGTATTTCAAGTTCAGTACTATCATACAGTAATAATGTTACAGTAATGCTATTACAGTAACAAGTGTCGAGTATTTTACGAAAGCTTATTTAATAAGCGGAGTTAATTGCCCCAATTTTCATGAAAACAATCCGAGGTATGAATAAAAGAATGTCACAAGCAACCCAATTTTTTTTACAAACACTAAGAACACGTATAATAGACCGTAAATAATATAAACTGATGTTATAAGACGAAATAATTCATAAAATCGCTCTTCATCACATGAAAATTAACAGTACAGATAAATTCTAAGTTGAAATTCAATAATAGAAATTCAAAATTAAATAACGAAATCGAATTGCTGTAATTGAATAAGAATTTTTTGAACACATAATGTAATATTATTACTGTAATATTGTTACTGTAACAATAATACAGTAACATGTCAACTGAAATTGAAATATTGAGCTGAAATTGAAATATTGTAGCTGATTTAAAAATTCTTCAACCAACCCTCTTTCCAAAAAATTTAAAAATCCAGCAAAATTTTAATTAAAATCAAACATAGATCTTCAAAAAATATAGGCAAGATTCTATTTCATCCGTTCTTTCACATGATTAAGAGGTATAATCGCTCTTTTTTCGCTCTTTTTTTTAAATTGATGTGATTGACTTTATTGAACGTTATTTATTGATTGATTGATAGTTTTGTTGTTGTTGTTGTTGTTGTTGTTGTTGTTGTTGTTGTTGTTTATCTTGATTGATATGAAGAAATTTTTAATTGATTTATATAATTTAGGTTTTTGTTTTTAACAAAAAGTTAGGTTTAGTGTTTCGCTCAAACGGAGTAATTGATTTTTCGCCAAAAATATATGTTTGATTTGTATATATTCATGTTTTTGTTGTCGTTCGCAGTGTTTGTGCGATAATTTAGGGTTAAAAAATAGTGAATTTCATATCTGTACTTGTTTTCGTGAAAATTGGGGTAAATGTGATAATTAGCTTTCGTAACATACTCGACACATGTTACTGTAATAGCGTTACAGTAACCTTATTACTGCATGGTAGAGAGTTTGAATTTGAACTACTGTTACAACTATTGTTACTGTATATCGTTACTGTAAATTTATCACTTGTGATGAACCACAACGGTTTTCGCATATGTTTTAGTTATTAATGGTTGAATGTTTTGTTTTGATGACAGAAAACTTGAAGATGAAGGTTTGAAACCAACACAAAAATGTCACGCAAGGTGAAAGTATATACAAAAAAGAGTGAGGCACTGACTATTAAGTCATGAAGCTAAGATAAGCGTGAACTAACAAGCAAGGAAGTGTAATTGAAGCTGAAACGCTAGATGAGCTTGTTAAATTTGTTGTCGGATTTTTTGTATGATTATGATGTATAGTTATTGTAAACTCTTCACATTATTGTGGTGTGTTGTCGCCAAATACTTTTAGCATATCAGAAACCCTGAACGGGTCTGTATTCACTTGTCTTTTGTTGATGAAATGAATTAGAATTGAAACTTTTTTTATTGTTTTCGTGTCACTTTGATGAATCAATGATGTTACAGTAACTGAGTTACTGTAACTGATTTACTGTATCAGTGTTACTCTAATAAATCATGTTACAGTATCGCCGATATAATTCATCTTCAACAACTGCAAAAAAAAGGATAAATGCATAACATTCTTGATTAAACTAAATTACTAAAGCGGTGTAGACCACGCAATAAGTCATATAATTCATCTTCAACAACTACAATACGATCTTAAATTAACTAGGCTATATGGGATTTGAACCCATACCTTTGTGCAAGGGTTTCACATCGCTCTCCCATTTGAGCTAACAGCCTTTAAACGAACTACTCAAACTGTTAAATAAAATTAATAACAATAAATGCCTTGTCCTTCTATTAATCCTATAAAACGACTAGGAATCTTTAAAAATTTTATAACCAAAATATTATAATAGGTTATAATGTCATCTATTTATAGTTTCTCAAAGCCTGGAGAACAAAAATAATGTTATATTTTGTCATCAAGACAGTCACAGTTATACAAGAAATCAATGTAATCGCAAATTCTTCATGCATTATTGTAACATAAGGCCAACAAGTTCCTCATTAATGTAACGCATTAAACTGTTAGCGTAACACATTACAATGTTACTGTAACATATTAAACGGTAACACGATTATAATCATTACCGAAATAAAGTCAAACGAAGCATGTTATCTCCATAAAAATTGATCTAAATCCTTTCTAAATTAATCGACATAAAGAATAATGTTGACAATGACTTGTATAGAATAATAATTTTGTTACTGTAATAAAGTACTCTTATTACTGCAACACTATTACATTAAATTTCAATGCTTGTTCAGTACTGTCATGCAGTAATAATGTTACAGTAACGCAATTACAGTAACATATGTTGAGTATTTTACGAAAGCTAATTTAATCGTCATAATTATCCCAATTTTCATGAAAACAAGTCCAGGTATGAATTTCAGAATTTCATAACCCTAATTTATTGACAAACACTAAACACATATATAATAGACAATAAATTATAACAATGATGTTATAACACGAAATAATTAAGAGAATCACACATCATCAGATGAATCAATCGCAATCTAATAAAGCAAAAAAATATGAAAAATTGTTAGTCTCACCATTTCATAACCTTGATTTTTTCAGAATTAACATGAAAAACACATATAACCGACATTAATAGTCTGAACAATCAATAATAACAATATGAACATTAGTTATACACGTCTGAAATTCAATAACAAAATCGAATTGCTTTAATTGAATAAGAATTTGAAAGTAACTAGACGGCTTAGAACTAACCTGTAAATCGATTGAAGATGTGCGATCTCAATTGAAAGATTTGAAATCGAAGTTTGATTAAGTAGTTTCAATCGATTGAGCAGTTTCAATCTCGAATTGATAGAATTGATTAGATTGATGAGAATAATAATTAAACTTGAGTTGTTGGAAAGTGTACGTAGATATAATTTAGGGAATTGTTGGAGAAGATGATTTAGAGAGAGAAGGGGGAAGAAAGAGAAAATGATTTATGAGTTATGAGGCTGCTAGGTTAAATTGTAGGTTTATATAGTGTGATTGAGATTTAATCTCAGCCATTCATTTATGTAAGATCTAATGGTGGAGAATCGCGGGACGTACTCACCTAAGATATGTGGACTCACCGGATGCAATTTCTATATATATATATATATATATATATATATATATATATATATATATATATATATATATATATAAGATCAATTAAATTTGAGTTTGCCATAAAAAAATCAAATGTAACTTGTAATATTAAGAAGCTCAGAATAAATACACGTAAACTCAATTATATATTAGGTCCGCCCTTTCAAAGTTTAGTAGGGAAAACTTATAAACCATTAATATTGACCCTAAATAATTTAAGGAAATTGATAAGGGTTGTATTTAAGGCTGTATTTAAGGAGCTAAAAGAGAAAATATTCACTTAATATTGTCATTAATTGCATAAGTTTTTGTACAATTTTGACATCATTTCCTATATTAATACCATATATAGAAGTTTTTAACTCCTTTAATACAACCTTAAGGGCTGGCTGTATTTAACATTACCCATAATTTAACTACTACTCATCCCAATGATACTGTTCCCATTCCCTTTAAATCAAAGTACAGAGTAATATAACTTCACCATATTTCTTAAATTTTTCTACAAAAGGAAAGTAGGACAATAAAACAAGGGACGTGCTTTTTCATATACGGATTTTACTCTTTCACATACGCCTTTTACGATTATAACCTTGTCATTTTTTTCCTATCCTATGCAATTTATTTAGTTTCTCTCTTCCCTCATTTGCCTTCACCACTGCTCCGGTCAAATCAATCGTCGACAATATTGCTCCGGGCATCCAAACTAATCAATATATAGAAAAAAAAGTAAGAGAACCTACAAATAATTATTTAGAAAAGAAAAAAACTAATTAATATATATATTAAAAAAAAAAAAAAAGAACAAGAACACAGCAAAAACGCATCAACATTCAACACCCATCTTTTCCCTGCCCCACCAACCACCACTCTCAGCCAACAACAAGACCAGCCACCTTCTTCCTCCAGCCGGTCGCACCTCCGATCTCCGGCCGTTGGCACCACATATTTCGATTATAACCAATTGATGCGAGGTTAGTCGCCCTCCCCCGATCAACAAATACTTATAAGACTCGATACCAAACTAATTAATGTAGTAGGGTAAGGAGGTCGAACCCAAGGGACGGTGATTATGGTTCTAAGGCGGTTTAATCAAATTCTAGTTTAGTTCTAGCTAATAGCAAGTTGAAGAGGATTAATGATAAACTAGACTAACAAGAAGACAAGGATGCGATATAAAACAATAATTAAAAGGAACTAGGGTGGATGGGTTCATTAATGCAAGTATAGGTCAATTATGGTGGGGGTTAGGACTAGTCTAAAGGTGAGTCTAAACGTGTCTCCACCTCTCGGTGTAAGACGGAATAAAAGGGCAAGCTTCCACCTCTCGATGCGAGACGGGCTCTAGTCTAAGGTTCAATTGGGTTCTCGCCCTAACCTCCCCCTAAACATCCAACACACACACAACAACAATACAAGTCTAAGCTCTCACTCAAACTAGTAATAAAACATGAGAAAGACTCAAATTACTCATTCAAGCATTCCAACAAACACCTTGTGTGCACAAAACAAGTAGACTATCAAGAGACTTAATCTTTATGCCCAACTACCATAATCGACCCATAAACCTACATTAATTCCCCCATCTTACCCTAGCAATACACTACTTACTCATGCTAATGAAGAAAAGCATTAAAGATGGATACTTTGATATGAAATAAATAAGAGAAGACATATTCAACATGAAAAATAAGTAAATAAACAAGAACAAGAAATTTAGAAGACAATTAATGAAATAAAGATGAGAAATTGTACCAAACTTGTAAGAAAGATTGAAACTTGGATTAATAATCAAATAAGAGTCTCCTCTTGTCTTCAAATTACAACCCAAATCTTCACTAGTAACTAAGAGAGAGACTAAATCTAACAATAACTAACTAGGAAATTGAGTAATTATCACTAATTAAGAGAGATTAGAGTACTAATTAGGGAGATATTCCTTATTAATTACTAGGGTTCTTGTGTCTAGGGTTGTGTGTCTAGGGTGAATTAGGAGGGGGTATTTATAGGTTGGTAGGATTAGGGGTCAAAAGAAGAAAAGAAGGAAAAAAATCTGATTTGCGGACAAGGGGGCCCAGCCGGCCGGACCGGCTGCCGGTGGTCTGGACCGGCTGGCTCCCTCTGTCCATCCTCCGTCTTCATTTCTCTTCCTCTCATCAAGTGACGCCCCAGCCGGTCGGACCGGCTGCCGGTGGCCATGACCGGCTGGAGGTGGCTGCCAAATACTCCGTCTTCTTCACAATATGCGTGACCCAGCCGGTCCGGCCGGCTGCCGGTTGGTCTGACCGGCTGGAGTGGCCTGCTACTCTTCCTCTTTTCTCGGCTCTTTCTTGGGGGATTTGGGTGGCCAGGCCGGTGGGCCGGCTGCCGGTTGGTCCGACCGGCTGACACCCATTTCCGTCTTCCTCCTCCTTCTTTTCTTTTCTTCTTCTTTGTGTCTAGTTATTGTGACGGTTTTTGAGTTCTCATCCCGTCTCGTCTTTGTCTTGGCATATTTCCTATAAAATGAGACGGATTTAAGTAATATGAGAGTACACGGGATAAAGGCCAAAATACGATAAAACCGACGCTAAACAAAACTAAATACGCTGAAACATAAGAAAATAAAGAGGGAAAACGGTCTAAAATAATCATATATCACCAATCGCACAACTTAAACAACCACCGTTTCCCCGCTCCCTGCTCCGACCACCACTAACCAGTGCCGACCACCACGGTCCCATCTATCTTACAACTATCGTCGACCACCCTTAAACCCTACTTGACAATAATTGTTCTATTGTTAAGCATAAACCTATTATTTTTTTTATAAAAAAAACATACGGAGTATTTGTTAAAAAAAAGTTACTTCACTAATTGGAATTTGAATTATAATCCATTGTTCAATTTTATTAGATTCGATTTTAGGTTAGATGTATACATAAAAGTTAATTTAATTATGTTGAGCAGAAAGACCGAATGAGAGATTTTGTTTAAGAAAAGGGCAGGTGATGGAAACTTTATGAAAAAGTGTACGTGAAAGAGTAAAGTTCGTAGGTGAAAAAGGAATTCCGTAAAAGGAGGATAGAAGTATTTTGGAGGTCATTTAACCAACCATATATTCATACGAAATAATCTTATTAGGCCGGTTAGTTGCCACGTTAGGCGGACTGGGGAAAGTAAGGGCTTTGGGCGGGTGGGGTAGGGTGACGAAGACCCGGAACCGGCCCGGTGAGGGCAGGCCTAAGCCGGACTCGGGGCGGGGCGGGTCATGAAACAGAGGGCCTGAAGGACGGGGCAAGACGGGTTGGGGCAGACATGCCCGGTCTTTTGACAACCCCTAGCTTGTATGCGAGACAAGACATGAGCATTGAGTAAGGATGACATCACAAAATTATAATCCCTTTATTCAAATGAATCTTTCTGTTCTCCAATAAGTCTTGTTTGTGACGGGACCGGGCCACACATACATACTGAGAAGAGAGTCCAATTTATAATAAGTCGAATAAGGATTCATCCAAAACCAATTCGCTAGTCTTATCATAGGCGAGTTCTCCTTATTGGCCATGAATATGATCATGTAAAACTACTTTTTCAGTGTGAGACTCACATGTTGTACTAATTATTATAGGCGAGTTCTTTTATTTTACTATAAACATCATAAAAAAAACACTCTTAGTATAGAAGTGATCTTTGTGACCTTTATTTACCTAGACAGATGCATACAACTTAGAGCGAGAACGACCTACTTACATCACAATAATAATTCAATAAAATACATTGTTGTTAACCCGCTATGATGCTTAAATGAGACCTTAAGTCAAATATAATATATAGGTTTAACATAATTTCATCAGATCCGATAAACGAGACGACCCATAAACACCCTGCTCCCATTTGCTTCTTAGTTGATGAGTATGCTTGAAATCATAAGTCATCAAAACATATCCATTATTCCTCTTCAAAACAAATGTCTCAACCAAAACATAACATCCAAAACTCCTCCAACAATTCATTCCTTCATACACTTCTTCCTTAACAACCCTAACTTTCCTCTCTCTATTCCCTTTAACATATCCAACTCTTTCTTCTTCCCACATAATTCTATCCATAATCAACTTACTTAATCCAACCTCTTTATCATTACTCTTAAACCACACAACATCTTTATGCATACTTCCATTTGCTCCTTTCTCAGCCATTTCTCCACCAATTTTGATCACCTCAGTCTGAACAACAACATCGACTTTAACCGTCTTTTCATAACCATTACTATTATTATTCGCGAGGCTAAAAACCCGCTCCCATCTTTGCTCAAGACTCATTTCATAGAAAACCGAGTTTTGAATCCCTTCTTTTTCCGACCCTTCCTTGATGAACATGAAGGGACAATACCAAGTACCAACCACTACAGGTTTAGATGAACAGTGTTGGGACATATTGAAGTTGTTGAAGTCGGGTAATTGATCTCGAAGAGACGGGTTAAGTCCTGAAACCGGTTTAAGGGTGAAATTGGTTGCGCGTTTGGCCATCACCTCCCAAATATACCTGCGTAAGAAGATTGGAGGGTGTGCATTTGGTGCAGCAGACTCAGCTAAGAGCTTGTTCATGTTATCGTGTGTTTTGGTCACAGAAAATTTGAATTGTTGATAAATGTCTTTGAAATCTAAGGCACGTGGTTCAAAATCTACGATGCAAGGAATACAAAAACAACAAATTTGCTTGTCTTCTTCTCTTGAACTTGCATATGCTTTCCTGTAAGTAACTAAGCCATATTAGTGCATGCATGCATACTTGTACAACAACTGTACAAGCATAAAATCATTAACAATTATTACAAACGGGTTTGCGTCGGGGTTTAATGTACGCAGCACGATCATTAGATAAAAGTGTTAAAATGTTTATGAAAAAGTAGTAGCTAAACAACCCTTGAATTTGGAATTCGGGGGATTTTCTAATTCCTGTAATGCGATATGAAGGAGTTAATCAAATAATACCAATACATTGTTTTTAAGTTGTAACACAATAGTTTCTTCAATTTTTTAGCTAGACAACAATAATTATTTTTCATATTTAATTGCGTTTTAAGATGTCGGTTCTATCGGGTATAAGAGATATGAAAAGACGCTTAAAGATAAGTAAATAACTATATAATAGTTTCCTTAATATCGGGCCCCCTTTTTACTAATTAATTTTAATACTCATTAATTCGGTATAACTGTAATCATACGAAACAACAACTCTATATAGAATCGTTTCAAGATAGACGAGTGCCATAGGTACACTCTTTTATTCAAATAATAGGCCCTTTACATTTGTTCTTGGTGCGATATTCTAGGAACACATCAAGCAAATAGGTAAAATTTTACAAATTAGACAAAAAAAAGAAAAAAGAAATATATAAAGAATTGTATTGATCATGTCAAAAATAATATGTAAAGAATCTATTAAATGGGAATTGGGAGGGACAATAGTGAAGGAGTAACTAAAACTTCTATGGCAACACCTTGATATTTTATGATGATCTTAAAAGTCAATATATATCTCAGTTTACATTTAATTTATTTTTAATGGGTTGATCTAACATATAAAATTATCCTCGGGAATAATTTGTGATCTTTTGGTTGTCTTACAAAATTTGTTATTTTCTTTCTAACACAAATAAGTTAATTTCCATGTAACTTTGTTCAGCATTTTACTTTTTAAAGTCAATGAGGATAACATATGAACACAAAAATAATTTTGAAACTAAACAGATCCGATTTGACCGATAAACGAATATGCAAGCATACGTTAAAGAGTAAAAGAAAATACGATTACCCTTCATGTTTTCCATCAGCTTGGATTGCATAATACAAATTAGATGACAATGGCTGATTAATTACAGGAATTAAGTATATATTTGTTTGATAGCTATAATCATCATCTCTACCATCTATTCTTAAAAGTTTGTTTTGCGGAAATGGGAAACACGTGATTGGAGATGTTTTTAATAGTTTAAAATCCTTATTAATTGGTACCGCATTGTCTTCGTCTTCAATAACCAAATAACCGGAATTTGGACCTTCCGGTGGTTGCGACAAGGTGCTCCGGGACTTCTTACATTGAGTTAATGGTTTGGTTGTATACATACTTAGTTTTCACTTATAGATGAGTATTATGTTTTGTATAGAAATGGTTGGAATAATAGTCCTGTTATAATGGTGTACATATACTGCGTTAAACTGTTTGCACGAAGTTTCCTAATCGTGTCTACTTACAAACTACTTACAATTTAATATTAAGTTGACTAAAGGTTTTGAAAGTCAACGAAAGCTTTTGTAAAGAAATCCTTTCATTTGTGTAGTCTTGGGTTGACTTTACATAAGTTTGAACAACCACATGGTTATAGGGTTGCCCAAAGATACTGGCCAGCCTGACGGGCTTGATCAGGCCCGACCCACCTTTCGGGCCGTTGGGCCGCCTCCCCAACCCGATCCGACCCCCCAACACGGGCCAGTTTCGGGCCCCCTATCGTAGCCCGACCCGCCCAAACACATGTCCGACCTTCAACCCGTCCCAAACCCGTCCCCAGCCCGCTCAAAACCCGCCTTTCGGGCCTCCCTTTCCCCGACCTGCCAGCTTGGCCCGAACCGCCCCCACTCAGGGCCGCTTCCGGGCCCCTCTATCCCAACCCGACCCGCCCTCCAACCCGCCCGACCTGTATTTTTTGGCAACCCTACATGGATATGGCTTGTTTGAAGGTAATTAATGTTTTTTAATTCAGATATATATCTATTTTAAGATTAAAATAGGTTTAATGATATCTCATTTGTATAAATGAGACAGGTATTTTGTTAACTGCAAGCATATTATTTTTGTCGTATGTAACATATTGAACGCGTCTTTAACTTAAGACGGATACTTTAGTTTTAAATGAGAATTTGTGATGGGAATGATGATTGATGAGTAATGATGAACAATTGCATTATACATATTAAAAGTTTTCTGAGTAATCCCTGAGCTAGTATAGAGTAGGGACGAAGTCAGTTTAAAATCTAAATATAGACGAGGAAATGGGCACATTGACTTGCTTCCTTATCGTAACTAAAATTATGAATTCTTTTTTTAAGCCATAGATAATACAATCAAACATATAAAAAAAACGGAGTTTATTTTCGCAGTACGTTTTTTACTCTTTCTAGTACTTTTTACACCATATTTTCCATTTGTTACCCTTTCACAAAAAAACACATCATCCTCTCTACCTTCTCTCTACCCATTACCCTTCTCAAATTCCATTAAAAAAAATTCAAAAGTATGGATGAATATTCAATTAACGAACAGGTATTTTATACGTTAATCTAAATTAATAAAATTTGCAAGTTCTTATATTTTAATTTCTTGTAGTGTATTGCTTTTTTTTAATTAGGGTTTCATGTAACGGAGTTTTAATCAATGTTTTTTTATTTAAATTTCTTCATTATTGTTGTCATAGTAGTTGCCGGCGTAGGGTTGCCGGCGAAGGGTAGGCATGGGGTGGCAGAGGCGCCGGCTTAGAGTGGCGTCGCAGGCGTCGTTGGGGCTAGTGGCTAGGCGGCGGCCGTCGTGGGAAGGATTGGCAGGCGGTAGCTACGAAATTTGACAGGCCGGTTGGGGTAGGCGTCGTTGGGAGGGTTGGCAGTCCGCCGTCATTGGGCTTGACAGGCGGTCGGAGTAGTTGGCGGGTTGACAGGCGGCCGGAGTAGTATGGTACAATGTACTGTATCAGGAAGCTTTAGTATAATGTATTGTATTCAATTTTATTTGTTTAGTATAATGTACTGTATTCAATTTCATTTGTTTAGTACAATGTACTGTATTCCAATTCATTCGTTTAGTACAAGATTGATTTTTTTTGTCAATATACTGTATTCCAATTTGTTTATTTTTCTCTATATTTTAATTCATTCGTTTAGTACAAGATTGATTATTTTTGTTGTTAAATTAGAGAGAGATTAGAGAGAAAAATATTAGAGATGAAGAATGAGATGAAGAATTAAGAGAAAATATTAGAGAGAGATTAGAGAGAAAAATATTAGAGAGAGAAAATGAAATAGGAAATGAGAGGGATATAATTGTCAATAGTGTACTAAGATGAGTAAAATGTGTACTGCGAAAATCAGGACCCAAAAAAAATACAAGGATAGGGAAAATTTAATTCATAACCCTTAAATGGACAATTTATAAATAAATAAATAAATAAATATATAAATAAATTGCTATAAAAGTATAAAACCAAGTGGGCTAACAGGAAAACATGAAGCCACCACAATGTGAATTCCTTAATTTATCAGAAAAGTGTCACCTGGGCCACGGCGTAGTTGGGTCATTGTCTGTGACGTTAGTTGGGTTTAGTGGCCTGCCAATTCTAGAATTTGGGTGGTAACCGTTTTTGCCATCGTAACATGGCCTAGCCTAATCCACGTGGGCCCGACCCACAAGCGAACAGGTAATAATATAAGATACACTCGAAAAATTTCAAATCGTATACGTCATATATCCTAATTGACCATTGTAAATTGATATTCAAATTTAAATTAGGGGGACGACGAATTCTAGGGGGGGTGAACTACTAATATAATAGAGTAAACTAGACATAAAAATTGAAAATTTCCAACCCTAAGTTATTCAAAGTTTTATTGTTTAGTTGGTTGAGCGCCTCTAATAATCAAGGTCTAGCTCTCACGTTGATTAATCCGGTAGGGAGTAATGTATTTCAAGTATAGTTGATATTTATCAATAGGTGTCTCTTTTTATCGATATAATCCATCACAAGCTTCTAACGAGTTAAATATATCTCGCTTGAGTAGATAAAATAAGTTTAGAGAATTACAAATAACTTATCTTTTTCTACTCATGTAAGTAATATTTAACTCGTATTAAATGAGAATTTGTACAATATTATTGATATTGATATTAATTGCGACTAGTCTCACTTACGACGGGGTGAGTCGTTGCAAATTTAAAACAGGTCAAACCCTCACAAAGAACGAGTCCCGTCACAAATGAGAATCCGTGTTTTGATATAGGGACGACAAAGAAGCATGTTGCATGCGCGAACAAATACGTACAAGTGTACAAGTGGAAGATTAGGCAGCATTATTGGAGGAAAAAGGCATCTTATTCTAGATCACGGGAGAAAGAAATACTAAAAGAATACTCACAAATTCCAATGTGTGACGGATCGACCCGTCATAAGCTTGTGAAGGGTCAAATCCCCTTTACAAAGAGCAAGTGGGGGGCAAGTGGGGATGCAAATGGAGCCCCCAATTACCTTGCCACTTGCTGTTTACGAGTGAGATTTGACCCGTCGCAAGTCTGCGATGGATCACTCCGACACAAACAAGACTTATAGTTCCGTATTACATTAGATAAGAACCCTGGAATAGATGGTGAGTCAGCCATTACTAAGGGAATCTGATTCTTTGCTATTCTTAAATCACAAATTCTCATTTAAGACGGGGGTATCCGTCTTAAGCTTAAGACGGGTACCATATTTTCTCACAAAATACCCATCAAGGGTGAGTGGAGAAGCACATGGGGGGTGCCCACCTTGTCCCCTCTACCCATTTCCTCTCACAAAATACCCGTCGTAAGATCCGACCCGTCACAAGCAAGACCTATGGTTCTTAAATATGGCCCCAATCAATTGAATCAATTATCTCACCCTCATCCACCTATTTTTCTAATAAGGGTATTTGATCCCTTTCCACTAACGTGCCCTATTCTAGTACGCACTCGCATCACATAATGAGACTAATTTTTTAAAAAAATTATCTTAATTATTATTCCCTCTAAGTTCATTATCACAAATTCTTATATAAGATGAATATTGTCCGTTTTATGATTAAAACGGGTCAAATATTAATAGAGAGTGATATTAAAGATAAAACTTTAGTGTCTGTTTTTAGATAGACATACTGGTTTCATTAGTCAAGTAGACAATAAGAAGGTCCAGACCACGCAAAACTAAGGTTGGACTAGGACTAGTTTGTGGGTTAAGTCATTTGATCACATCTAGTTGCGGGTATTGGGACATGTTGAGTGGAAGAGGCGTTATTGAGTTGAAGGGAGAATGATATAACATGATATGTTGTATTGACGTTTGAAAGCCTTGAGAGCTTAAGTTTTGGAGTTTTAAGAAAAAAAACATAGATCTAGTGTAAATACAAAGATCTAGTACAAATATAAATTTGTGATGAATTATATCCGCTACAAAGGAGTTTGATATTTTGATAGGGGCGGGGAATAGGGATTGTCAAAAGACCGGGCCTAACACACCCTTGACCCCCTATTCCCCAACCCGCTTTAGGGCCGGCCTCCTAACTCGGCCCAACCTGCCCACCCAAGACCAGTTTCGAGCCCCTTGCCTAGCACAGTTCCCCACCACCCGGCCCGGCCCGACCTGACCTATTGACCAGCCCCAATAGGAAAATAAGAATATGGGAAATAGATAGAGTCGAGCTTACTTGAGCTAACAACGATTAGAATGGCTAGTTTAGAATGACTAGTTTTAAGTCGTGATTTAATGAAACTCTCAAGTAAACATCAAAATATCAAATCATACGAGTATATATGCTAGAGCAAGGAAAAAGCAACGTTCGTTTGATTGAATGTAGACAATGTTGTCTATTTCAAACATTTTTTCTTTGACCAATCAATTTTTTATTTTTGACTAATTCATAAATTAACTCACTCATAAGAGTCGCAAGTCACAAACATTTGTAATCATGTGGACATAATCCCTTGTTAAATACGAAAAAAAGTGAAATGTTTAGAAATTTAACATATTTGTCCAATCTAATTTTTTTGATTTAAGATGTTTGTCCTATTTATAAAAGGCGTTATTATTTGACCCGTTTTAAATTTAAAATAAGTATTTACGTCTTAAATAGACATAGCAAACATGTTAATTGGATCAGGTTTGGGTAGCGCCAGTTTGGGTCTATCATATTATCGGGTTAGTTCGGTCCGGGTTTCAGGTGTTTCAGATAAGTTGATTGGGTCAGTTTCAGATCAACCGGTCGGATTATTTCCGGGTCAATGACTTTGAAAAAAAAGTACATTTAGCCATTTAAAGTCTTTTTGTCACTTAGAGTTATATTTTCCAGAGTCATTTTCGGATTAGTGATTTCAGATCGGTTAGTTCAGGTTGTCGGGCAGTTTCAGGTCAACACAATTCGGGTCAGGTCGGGTTAATTAAGGTTTCGGGTTACATAGGAGGGTTATAGTTCAGCTCATATTCGCGTCTCGGGTCAGCCTTTTTGGGTCCGGTCGGTCTTGCCGGGGTCTAGTCTTAAATGAGAATTTGTATCCTATAGTGTACTTGTTACATTGCTTCTTAAATAAATGATATCCGTCACAAACTTCCAACAAGTCAAGTATCTCTCATTTGAGTAGATAAGACAAATTTAGAGAATCAGAAACGACTCATCATAAACGTAATACGTGACCCGTCAGAAATCTACGACAGATAAATGAAAATATTTAATGTTTCAAATATTTTGAAACAACGGAGAGCCACCCAATAAAAAGCACATAAATCTCAAATCATCTAACAGCCACAAATAATATATCCTTCCATAAATATAAACATAAATAAAATTAACCATCTCAATTCTGAGCCACACAACTCATTCACTTCCCCCAAAACACCTAATAACCTCTCATACTGACACGTGTCTGGCCAATAAAAAACCAATAAATAATTTCCTTCTGTCAAGCAAAGTAACCTCCACGAAACATCCTCAAGGGTATTTCCGTCATTTCACACCTCATACAGCTAGGTTTTCAAACCCTATATAAACACTACTACCTTCGCCTCATTATTATCCCATTATTATTATTTTCTATCAAAAATAATTTCATCATAATCTCTTAATTTATCCCCAAATTGATTTTCTCTCTCTTAGGGTTTCTGTAATTTCGAGATTTTTTGCTGAAATTTGGGATCTTCATTTCTTTGGTTCATATAATTTTTTCCAGATCTAATTGTAAGTTTCTCGATCTTAAAGTTTTTATCCTTTTGTTATTTTTTTTGAATGTATTTTATCCAGATTTGTTGAAATCAATTGATTTAGGGTTTAATCTAATTACATGTTGATTATTAATGACTTTTTATTATAAATTTAGAACTTTTATTGATAAGATTGTTGATGTAAATGAGACTATTGTAGAATTTCTAGCATAAATTCAATGGTTAATCGTAATTTTGTTTAATTTATTATTAGTTTATTAATATTCCAAATTTGTTCTTTATGTTGATTTGTTCAATGTTATTAGCGTAAATTTAATTTTGTTTAATGGCTAGTCGTAATTTTGTTTGATTTATTTGTACAATTTTAATTAATGATAAACAAATGAGTGAGACGGAGACGGAGGTGTACTGTTAACAGATCTGATGATAATTTTTTGAAATTTGTTCTCTTTTAATGAATTTTTACAAATTAAATGTTGATTAATAATTTAAAAATTTAGATCTCAATTAATATTTATTGAAGGAGTTGATTGTTGTTCTAGGTTGTTAAATACTCCCTCCGCCCCATTCATTTAATTATTTGTTTACCCTCGATTAAAATACCGCTCACAATGAATATAAAAGCTAAACAAATGACGGAGTCAGAAAGTGTCTCTTTGTTGATTAATGAATCAACATTGCGAGTTTTAGGAGACAGAAATTGTCTTTTTGTTGATTAATGAGTCGATTAAAATACCGCTCACAATGAATATAAAAGTTAGACAAATGACGGAGACACAAAGTGTTTTTTTGTTGATTAATGAATCAAATTCGAGTGTAAAACCGAGTGATTTAAGACTTTATTCTAATTTTTGTCACTTCGCGGTTATTAATCCGTGTTTGTTATTTTCTGTTACTACAGATTGAATGAGCTAATGGAATCAAAAGGTGGTAAAAAGAAGTCTTCCAGTAGTAGTAGTAAATCGTTTTTCGCACCACTCGGTTACAGCATTGAAGACGTTCGACCAAAGGGAGGAATCAAGAAATTCAGATCAGCTGCTTACTCCAACGTTAGTTTCTTCATCGTTATACCTTCATTCTCGCTAATTAATCATTCTCGGCTTTTTAGTTCATTTAATTCATTGTTTAAGTTCAATGTTACTTATCGTTGTTTTGTTTGTTTGCTTGTTTATGCAGTGCGCTCGCCTTCCATCCTGATATAACTCAAGTTTTAACCCCGACGACCATACGTGGTCGATTTTTTTAATTTTCTGCTTTTAAATAATATAATTAGGTTTTTTAGTTTTCAGCTCCTTTCTTCTTCGTTTTCCCTCTTTCCTGCAACACTCACTTCCAGACGAGAAAACAATGACGGTCCCTATGATGGGAAACAACAACAACGACGAGAACAACACCATGGCCATTTCTGCTATTGGCTTCGAAGGATTTGAAAAGAGGCTTGAAATCAACTTTTTTGAGCCTGGTATTTTTGTTGACCCTGAAGGGAAGGGTCTCCGTGCTTTATCCAAGGCCCAATTGGATGAATTTCTTGACGCAGCTGCGTGTACCATTGTCGACTCCCTCGCTAACGAAAGCGTGGACTCTTATGTCCTATCTGAGTCGAGCCTCTTTGTCTACTCGTACAAGATCATCATTAAGACTTGTGGCACCACAAAGCTACTCAATGCTATCCCTCCGATTTTGAGGTTGGCTGCAACCCTGTCCCTTGATGTGAAATCTGTGCGCTACACACGTGGGAGCTTCATCTTCCCAGGAGCACAGTCGTACCCTCACCGATCCTTCTCAGAAGAAGTTGCTGTACTCGATAAGTACTTTGGAAAGCTCGGTTCTTCAGGCAGCAAGGCCTTTGTGATGGGCAGCCCTGCAAAACCCCAGAAATGGCATGTTTACTCCGCCACTGCTGAAACCAGCTACGATGACCCTGTGTATACCCTGGAAATGTGCATGACTGGTCTTGACAAGGAGAAGGCAGCGGTCTTCTTCAAGTCCCAATCGGCCTCTGCTGCTGAGATGACTGAAAACTCTGGAATCTGTAAAATCCTTCCAGACTCAACTATCTGCGACTTCGACTTTGAGCCCTGTGGTTACTCCATGAACGCTATCGAGGGACCTGCAGTGTCCACCATCCATATTACACCTGAGGATGGTTTCAGCTATGCTAGCTTTGAAGCAGTCGGGTACGATCTTGGTGTAGTTGACTTGAACCAAATGGTGGAGAGGGTCCTAGCTTGCTTCCAACCGAAAGAGTTCAGCGTGGCAGTCACTGTTGATACTGCCGACAGAGTGCTCGAGAAGAACTGTTCTGTTGATGTTGTTGGTTACAGTTGTGAAGAGGGTGGTATTGAAACCCTCGGCCTTGGTGGATCCGTCTTCTACCAGAAATTCTGCAAATCGGCGTCTATCTGCGCCCCAAAGAAGTCCCTTCCGAAACTGTGCAGGCAAGAGGAGAAAATAGAAGAAGAATAGGAGTACTAGTACTTAAGTTCTTCTATTATGTTTTACTACGATAAATAATCAATTCAGATGAACTGATGTTGTGTTTGTGGTTTACTTTTCGAGTGTACTATTGAGTCTGTGATAATAAGACTCGGTATTATTATTATTATTATTATGAACTAATGATGATTATTACTACTTTACTAGTATGATTGTTTTTGGGATGGTTCTTTTGTTGCTTAATTGCATCTGTAACATGCAATGTAGATTGGGAACCGATTGCGAACCATGTAAATATAGATTGGAGTTCGAGTTTCACTTCATATTGTTGGATAGGGTTTTGTGGAGGAATGCTGCTATGCTCGAAGAACAATTGGTCTTGCAAACACGAATACGCAGTTATCGTAGTGAGATTATAATGACGGAAGTGATTTCTACATAGGAAGGAAAGTAGAGATAACTTGTCAAAAAAATGACGGAGATAATAAAACTAGAGTTCACTATATATATAGCACTCGATAATAGAACGAGCACCATAACGTGTAATTTCAATTTATACCCAACGACTTCAGCAAGAGAAGAGGCATGTCGAAAACTTGCCAATTCTATCAGCAATCAGTATATCCAGTTTTAGTTTGGTATAGTATATACAAGGTGAAATAGTCATCTTCTGTTCTTGTTCTCTCAGACGGAGGAGCTTTCCCGGTAGAAATTTAATAAGCCATATCGATCATGTAGCGCCCTGCACATATCTTTATACTCCACATCCACATTTCAAATCCAAACAGTTAATTTTTTCCGGCATAATGTTTTAGTGATACGGATATGATAATTATTTTCCTTGAGGTCTTGAGTTCAAATCCAATCAGTTATATTTTTCCGGCATAATGTTTTGGTGGTAAGAAAATGATAAATTTTTTCATAGAGGTCTTGAGTTCAAATTAAATCCAAACAGTTAATTTCTATTTTTTCGTTGATGTTTCCAACACTTTTCTTTTAGTGTTTGCTATTCATCATCGACGAATTACCAATTATCGTTGACAATTTTATTCAATTGCCCAAACTATGCTCCCACCCTTACCACTTGATTTACAATATCGACAAACAATTTAATAGACAAATTGAAACCAACAACTAATCATAAATTGTTTTCCACTTTCGCGCCTAGGCTCAATTTCTAGGGAATAGCCGAATAGGGACTATGTAGGTGAACAAATTAAATGTTATTCCTTCTAAACTATAATAAAGGGGTCAATTTCTCATTTGTGAAGGATATTTTACACCACAAGCCTGTGACCTCTCACAAACTGTAAGTGTGAGAGCAAGTGGAAGAACTGCTATAATAGGTCACAAGCTTGTGACGGTCACAACAACTCAGTAACTCGCAAGCGAGAGTTTATGAATACATGGTACTATAGTCGCTTTTATAAACAAGTTTTGTATGAGAATGTATAGGCCATTAACAAGGAACTTGAAAGATCCTACCTCTAATTTCTCTTTTATCTAACCTTTGTTTGTGTGTAAAATTTTCGACTTTAATGCATGGCTGTTTTAAACATAAATGAAATTTAATATACATAAAAATATTGAATATTTGGTGCTTCTTATTTATAATCTTATGTTACTATCATTTCTGAATCATTTAAAAAAATTATAATAACATAAGAAGCAATAGAAACTGTTTGCATAATTGTATGTACATTTACTTTAATTTATGTTTAAAACAACCATGCATTAATTAGTTTTTATAAACTTCTTGTATTATAAATTGCACAATATTGATGTAACAAATCCAATAAATAATAAACACCAACATAATTAACACTAATTTTCACTTTAAGAGAGTTAATTAATTAATAATTAATTATACAAGCATCATGGCAGAAGATTTGCCATATATGGATTCTAATATAATCGATTTTTCTCTTTTATTGTCAACATCATCAACTGTTGCTTCTGAAGAACTAAATAAACTCAGAACTTATTTGTCTTCTTGGGGATGCTTTCAGGTGATGTTGATCATGTAGTAAATTTTCAGTTTTTCGAATATATATAAAAAATATTGCATTATTAATATTCGTCTTTTTTTGGTTAAATTTTCGGTTTTCTATGATATACTGAAAGAAAAACACGAAATTTCAAAAAAAAAATATTGTTGCACGACGGCTATTTGACAATTGAGGGGTACGATCAATAATTTTCATAGTCAAGGATATCGAACTGATTCTGTTCCATATCCTTGACTGTGAGTTTGTGATCGTTTTATTAGACCAAAATTCATCGTATGTCGTTTATTATCTCAATTGCAAAAATACGTTTTTTGTATAGTGTCTATTTAATCTTTTAATTCCGATATTTTAGTGGTTTAACAAATTCGTTTTTAATTTGTAGCTTATTAATCATGGTATGTCACTCGAGTTTTTGGATGAAGTTCGCAACATTTGCAAAACATTCTTTAGACTTCCTGAAGAAGCTAAAGAACATTGTGCAAAGACACCAGACAATTCTCAAGGATATGGAACTGATTATGTTCCTGATAAGGGTTCTCCGTCGAGCTATCGATTACTTCTCACAATTTACCCTGAAGAACAACGACATCCCGATCGTTGGCCTAATACTCCTTCTAATTTTAGGTATTTCCTTCGTTTTATATTATAAGTCGTTTTAGAAGAGAAAAAAAAACTTGTTTTTGTGTTATTTGTTGTGTTGCTCTCATAAAATTCTCCTTTTGCAAATCCTCATGCATCTAGAAACCATTATCAATTTTCAATGAATAGTTATTATACTCCGCATATATTATAACATTTGTAACGATTTTTTCTTATTTTTGTGTAACACTCTAAAATTATTTACAAGACGAATCAGATAACGTATTATACGGATTATTAATTTTTTGGTCATTAATTATAGATGGTTTATATAATATCATAAATCTTATTTGTAATCCTAATATAATTATAAAATATAAATTTGGTATAATTAAAATTTTAGATGAAGATGATAACGAAGTATAAATAACAAAAATCGAAAACTAAATAAACTTTTGAGTTTCATTCTTTTGTGATAAATCATAAAAAAGGGATCACTTCGGATTGTTTACGAGAGTTTACCTTCAAAGTGAACGATATTTTTTCAATATAAAATACATAAATTATTTGGTATCGGCTAGTGGCAGATCGGAGCCAGGGGAGGAGGATAGAAATTTCAAAGTTTTTAGTTAACATTTTTGAACTTTTCAAATTTACTTTATACTACTCTATCTTTAACGCATTCATATTCTGGCTCCTTCACTGGTCCCAGACGTATTATATATAAATGTTGACGATGATTGTTTCGATACATGTAGGAATATTATGTGGGAGTACACCTTAAAAGCAAAGACGGCACATGACCACGTAGTCCAAGCAATGGCAAAATCCTTGAATTTGGAAGACAATAGTTTTCTTGATGGTTATGGAAAAAATTATCAAATAACAGCACGAATTAATTATTATCCACCATTTCCATTTGCTGAACTTATTCGTAAAGTTAGTAAACATGCAGACATTTCTGCAACAACTCTTTTGCTTATTGATAAGGAAGTTGAAGCTCTTGAATTTGAAAACAATGGTGATTGGTTTAAAGTTCCTATCATTCCTGAGGCCATTATGATCATTGTTGGAGATCAAGTTGAGGTACCATTTTATTACATTTTTTCGTCATTTTTCGATTTCAGATACGAGTACTATCCTTTGTTTCATTCGGAAAAAGGACATACGTGTGATATATTACATCAGATCTATTATATAACTGATTCCGTGTATTTTTTATGAGTTTTTTTTAGTTTATAAGTTGCATTTTAGTTTTTTTGATATAAAAAATCAAATTTACCTGAGGTTATATGTAATGTTTTTGAATTATATTGAAATTTTTTGAGCTTATTAATGTTTAAGTGTATAAACTCAAACTTTACTTTATAATAAAGCTTATATTCCTTCAAAAATACTCAAAAACTCATAAATTACAATACTAACAATAGTATATATATAAGATGTATACTCTCTTAATTGGTTTCATTTCGTTCTTCCAATTTTTTAAAATTATTATATGTGAGGATAATTTTGAAACTGTGAAAAACGAGAAGAGGAAGGAGGCTCCCTCTGTCCTTTTTCCTCTATCCAATTTTACGTTCTTTTTTTTTTTATTCTTTGTGAAAGATATATCACAAAAATGTAAACGAATGATATAATTAAGCTGAATAAAAAATAAGAATAAGAATAACAAAATGATTATATATTTATATTGTTAATTCTTTTGTTCCATAAAATTGTACCCTCTTTGTCCAAATCAACAAACGATTGAGATAGAGGGAATATAAGTTTTTCAAATTAAACGTGTACAATAAAAAAAGAATTTGAGAACGTGCTAATGTTCTTAAAGTTAATTAACAAATTGACGTTATTATGTAATATTTTTGTTTTTTGAAAAAATATGGGAAAAAGTCAATCTTTTTTTAATGAAGTTATCCTCAAAGAATTTCAAGTTTGCAACGGTTCAAAATATCGATAACACACGCATAAACACTTGAGAGTAAATTACGTTTTTAATTAAGAATCAGAATATTATTCTAAGCTTAAATAAACACATGAAATTTATTTATATATAATCAAAATAATAGATTAAATATCCATAATTTCTGATAAATTTAATTGATTTTCTTCACAGATAATGAGCAATGGAATATTTAAAAGTGCTGAGCATAGGCAAAACCCTAGTCCAGTGAAAGATAGAATGTCATGGGCATTGTTTTTTTCACCAGATCTTGAAAAGGAAATTGCACCACTTAATGAATTGGTCACCAAAGATCGTCCTGCTATGTACAAGCCTATTACACGTTACATCGACTTATTTGAGAAGTATTATCCTAAAGGAATTCGACCAATCACCGCGGTCAAGCTTTAATGTTACGCTTCGTTGTTAATTAATGCTAATTCCTATTTAACTAGTTGTTTACGTTTTATTCGTCTGTGAGACGTTTTTGATGAGATGTAAATAACCGGTTGAATTGGAATGTGGATTATATTTTGTTTTTCTTCTTAATCAAACTAATAAAGGGATGGATAATGTATTATGTGAGTTATCTTGATCTCGATGATACTATGATGTTATGCTTTGAATAATGAATGGAATTTTTTGTTGGCTTATTTGATGAAATTATGTGTCTAAATTTTCTTTAGCTTTATTTATTTAAAATATAATTAGTAAGATAAAAATACATTAGGTGGGTCTTGACAATCAACTTAAGATTTTGATTTAAATAGTTCATCATGTATGGTATCAGAGCCAGCGTGATCGAAGGTTACAAATTCAAATCATTGAAATTCTAACAATCTCCAATATTTCACAAAGTGAAATTTCAGTATATGATCATATGAGAGAGTCTATACAATCTCTTTGTCGTCTTAGTCAATTATATTGTGCCTCGTAGCGGGCCAAGTTATAACAACCTAGCCAGCCCGACATGGCGGCGTGGTCACCACCTCGGGACCAGGCTAGTGTCAGATTTACCTTGGCTTGACTCGATCCCAACACTAAAATTTTTTTAAAAACAAAGGTGGCACAACCTGGGCCGCTACTAAGTGGGCTGGGTGGGCTGGGCTCGGTCCTGACCTAACCAGGCCAACACTGGCATGGCCCAGCCTAGTCCTAAATTAGTACCGTGCCTGCTGTTTGCTAGCACTCAGTCTGGCCCGGCCCAACCCAGTGCACAACTCTAATTGTTAAAATTTTTGAAAGTTTTAATTGACATTACATACTTGAAATATTCTGGTAATGTGTGTTGTAAACCGGTCAAAATAATGAAATTCGTTAACTTGTTACTCGACAATCGATATTGGCTTAAGAAATCATGAATATCTCAAAAATAAATAAGACATACACTCTCTCGGTCTCCTTTATTAGATGTACTTACTTTAATATGGGATGTCTATCTTATTTGTTGCACTTTTTTAATTTTAGAGTGCTATTGATGTATAATACCGATAATTTTTCTACCTGTGAAACTCACGGTACGTTTTGTTAGAGTAAAAAATCATTGATTGCGCCTTATTCATCATTTTAAGGTTTTGGTTGAGATAGTCTTCTCACATGGCATCATAGCCAGTGTAATCAAGAGGTGCAATGCATCCACGCTTCAAGTTCAAAGGGTATGCCCACTTCAAGCCCAAAGGGCATCATTCGTGTGATAGTGTGTGTTAGAGTATAAGATAATCGTCAATTGGGCCTTGACTAGAATGTAATTTGATTTCCAGGGAGGTACAACTGCAGATTAAAAACAAAAGATGGTTGTGTTTAGAGAAAAACGTTGCTACTGTTGTTTTGTTAGCCAACTGGTATGCTATTTGGATGCAACGGAATAAGGCTCGACTGTTGCAGTTTAAAAAAAAAAGGTGGTTGTGTTTAAAATGTAGTAATTTTTTTTATTCACTCTTAAGGTTAAGACAAATACGCCCGTCTTAAACAAGAATTGATGTTTTTTTTCTCCCTAATTGTTTATTTTTATTTATCACTCCTTTACAAATTTATTTTCATAAAAATACAACATTATAAGAGTACAATCTTCCACAATTATAATAATTTTTATTTATTATTATAAAAATAGAGATTACATAATTTGAGTTAGATTCCTAGACCATGTTCACATCTTGCAGGGTGGTAAAGGAGCATCACAAAGGCCAGGATTTCCCAAAAACCCATCAACTGAAAGGTTAGCCTTGTGGGGAGGTATCTTCCCTGTTAGTCGATTTTTCGACACATCAAATCCTTTCAAGTTCTTTAAGTTCAGTATTTTCTTTGGTATACTTCCAGTTAAGTTGTTCGACGACAGTGAAATCGATTCTAACTCCAAAAGATGACCAAGTTCTAAAGGTATAGTAGAGTTGAATCTATTCTTGGATAGGTTGACTCTTGTCAAATGAAACATGTTGCCTAAATATGAAGGCAATGTTCCAGTTAGTTTGTTGTCTGACAAATCCAAGACTTTTAAATGACCTATATCAGCAACGCTAGAAGGGATCGAGCCAACGAGCTGATTCTTCGATAAATCTAAAGTAGAGAGACTAAGGTAGCCAATATTCGAAGGGATTTCGCCAGTAAAACGGTTATTCGAGAGGATCAAATCGATCATTTTATTGGGCCGATGTCCCAAAGTTGATGGAAGGTTTCCCGATAACATATTACCTTGCACGTCTAGCCGTTCCAAGTTACATAGCTTCGGTGGCAAAATACCAGTTAATTTGTTGAAAGCAAGCACCAAATTCAATGAAGGGATGTCGCCAATGGAAGGTGGTATGGATCCACTAATATTATTGATGCCCAAATTTAAGGTTTCGAGTTGTTCTAAATTTCCGATATTAGATGGTATGACACCGGATAGTTGGTTGTTATTAAGACGAAGCTCATTAAGGGAAGTACACTCGCTAATCGAAGATGGTAATGGACCCGACAATTTGTTTAGGCCTAACTTTACCTTCAACAATACTTTTGGTGTGTGAAGAAATATTTGTTCGGGTATAATTCCTGAGAGATTATTGTATGTAAGATCGAGTTCTTCAAGCTTAGCTAATTGACCCAAGGAAGACGGGATTGACCCGCTTAACTTATTTCCTCCTAGAACAAGACGTTTTAAGTTTGATAGTTTGCCAAGTTCAGGCGGGATTGGACCGGTTAGGTGCCTGAATTGAGCAAAATTGAGTTCTTCGAGATAAGTAAGATTGCCTAGGAACGGGGACAATGTACCTGATGAGACGCCTCTATCCAACGAAGAAATGATATTGATCACCCTTCCATGGTCGCCACATTCAACCCCCGTCCACTTGGTGCAACAGTCTGTGGTGGCTGACCATGTCTTGAATGTTTGGTCGTTATCGGTGGTCACGATCCTACGCTTGACATCAAGTAATGCTTCTTCGTCGACAGGATGGCATTGTTTCGCCGTTGAGATGGATAATGTATTTGACAAGAATAAAATGAACAACAAATGTAGTAGTACTGAATTTCTGAGATCTCCCATGGTGCTTAAATCACTATGTTGAACCGTAATGGAATAGCAGAGAATAATAGATTGCAAGGAATATATAAATGTATAATAATATATTTTGGGATGATTCAATTGTAGGATCATAGAAGACATTTTTATTTGGTGATCTACCCAATATAGATATCAGTAACTAAAATGGACCCAAAAAGAGTATGCTTGAGTTGCAATATACTCGAGACAAATTAAATCGCGAAAATTTGAGAGGCCCGGTTAAAAAAGTTAAAAAAGCTGTCACGACCTAGCCCGCCTGAAGCCCGATTCGGTTGAACCGAAACTGATCTGACCCGACCCGAACCCGATACTTGATAACAACCTTATGTTTTTCAACCCAAACTTGACCTAAACCGACTCGATCCGACCCGTGACCGATATTGACTCAACCCGTTGGATGACTCGATAATAAACTAGCTTTATAATGGTGTAAATAGCACTAAGTTGACATTTATAATAATTATTTTCACTTAAAACTACAATTAATCTACCTACACATTGTTTAATCATAAAATTACTCATCAAAACCTAAATATATAAGATCAAATATATGTTGATAGCCTGATCCGGTAATGACCCGACCTGACTTGCCACCCGCTGATAACCTGTCATGAACTGTAACCGACCCGACACAACTAGAACCTGATATGATCCAACCCGCTTTGACCCGACACGCTTTAACCCAACCCGTAACCAACCTGAGTGACCTGATTGCCAACTATAGGTTGAGGGCTTGTGGTAATTACTATAGTTCACTAGTACAGTACTCCGTAAAAGTTCTAGGAAGGCAATGACAAAGGTGTAGATCACTTTTTGGAAGACTTTTTAGCATGTTTATATTAGGACTCGCTCGGGCTGGGCAAAAAAACCGATATAAATTTATCCGAATTTCGAACAAAAATCTAAGAGTACAATCTACCATATTTATAATCATTTCTATTTATTATTATAAATAGAGATTATTACATAATTTGAGTTACATTACTAGACCATGTCACATCTTACCTTTTCCCTATTAAGAATCTTGTGACCTTGGTACTTTATAGTTTCATATTAGCACATTGGGGCCAATGTGATGTTTAACTTGGCAGAAAGAATTACAGTACATTTTGTTTCTAAAAAACATGTTCATCTTTATTTGTGCATATTATTATCCCATCATGTTCGGTTCCCCCAATTATTGCTTTTAAGCTTAATAACCTATTCTTTTTATGGAATTTCGCATACATGGGAGAGTCTTGGACATAGTAGGAAATGGATAAATCTAGAACTGAGTAGCTCGATCTCGACATTTGGCAAGATATAATATTGAAAGATAGAACCTCTTTAGACTGCTGCATCTATACCCTGTCTCACTTAGGTGTGAGTAGGTCTCCTTATGATTTGTGCTACATAAAAAAAGTATAAGTATGGTTCTTATTCCATTTGTTACAAGCATTTCATTCATTATTTGTTTAGACCTGAAGCCATTCACTTTAAAATCATGCCCAAAATTTCAAATCTTTTCTCACCTATTTCATTAGATACATACAAACATTGTCTACCCTTGTTAAGTTAGTAATATGTTAAAGTGTGTTCAGGTGCTCGTTTTGGATGCCATTTTAAACCTTGTCAAATATATTCGCATGTGAAAAAATAATTCAAATCACTCCTTTCTCATAAAATTAAATACAACTTTATATGATTACAACCTTCAATATTTATAATCATTTTTATTTATTGGTATAAAAATAAAGATTACATAGTTTGAGCCAGATTACTAGACCATCTTCACATCTTGCAGGGTGGTAAAGGAGCATCACAAAGTCCAGGATTTTCCATAAACCCATCAATCGAAAGGTTAGCCTTGTGGGGAGGTATCTTCCCTGTTAGTCGATTTTTCGACACATCAAATCGTTTTAAGTTCTTCAAGTTCAGTATTTTCTCAGGTATATTACCGGTCAAGTTGTTCGAAAACAGTGAAATCGACTCTAACAACACAAGATTACCAAGTTCTTCAGGTATAGTAGAATTGAAATCATTGTTTGATAAGTTGATTTCTTTCAAAAAAGTCAGTTTGCCTAACCATGAAGGCAGTTCTCCGGTTAGTTTGTTGTCCGACAAATTCAAGTATTTTAAATTAGGTAAATGAACAAAGCTAGGAGGGATCGAACCAACGAGCTGATTTTTCGATAAATCTAAACTCTCGAGATCAAGGTTGCCAATACTCGAAGGGATTTCGCCAGTAAAACGGTTATTCGAGAGGATCAATATGTTGTTGGTAGTATCCCTTGGTAGATTTAACAAAGTTGATGGAATGTTTCCCGACAACATATTACCTTGCACGTCTAGCAAAGAAAGGTTAGATAGTTTCGCCGGTAAAACACCAGTCAATTTGTTGTAAGAAAGCACCAAATGTTCTAATGAAGAAAGGTCGCCAATGGAAGGTGGTATGGATCCACTAATATTATTGACACCCAAATTTAAGATTTCGAGTTTCTTTAAATTTCCGATATTAGTTGGTACGACACCGGAGAGTTGATTGTTATTAAGACGAAGCTGAGAAAGAGAAGTACACTCGCCAATAGAAGATGGTAATGGACCTGACAATTGGTTATAGCTTATGTTTACTTTCGACAATGCTTTTGATTTTTGAAATAGTTGTTCGGGTATAATTCCCGAGAGATTATTGTCTGAAAGATCGAGTTTTTCAAGGTTACGTAATTGACCCAAGGAAGATGGGATTGACCCGATTAGCTGATTGCCTTCTAGTTCAAGACTAAACAAGTTTGATAGTTTGCCAAGTTCAGGCGGAATTGGACCGGTTAAGTACTTGAAATTATTCATTACGAGTTGTTCGAGATAAGTAAGATTACCTAGGAATGGGGAGAGTGTACCTGAGACGGTTCCTTTGGAATCCCAATAGATATGGGATACCCTTCTAGGGTCGTCATCGGAATCACAATGGATCCCCAGCCAGTTGTTGCAACAGTCTGTGGTGTTCGACCATGTGTCGAATAACTGGTTTTGTTCGTCGTCACTAATCCTACGCTTGAAATCAAGTAATGCTTCTTCGTCGATCGGATGACATTGTTTCGTCCTTCTGATGGATAATGTATTAGACAAGAATGCAAAGAACAACAAGAGTAGTAGTAGTAATGAATTTCTGAGGTCTCCCATGATGCTAAAATCACTATGTTGAACTGTATTGGAATAGCAGAGAACTATAGTTTGCAAGCTATATATAATGATAATAATAATAATAATTTTTTTTAATAATATTAATAATAATAATAATAATAATAACTTTTCTTTTTATTTTAATGAAAGCTGTGCGAAAAAAAATAATAATAATAAGGGGGTGGGGCCCAGATTGTCTCTCGGCTTTTCACCAATTTCATGTAAATTTTTATTTTTCTATTAATGAAAGCTGCGCGCATCCTTAAATAATAATAATAGTAGTAGTAATAGTAATAGTAATATGTAGCTTTATTAGTTTTGGGATGATTTAATTGTAGGATCACAAAAGATTTTTTTTTAATTGTGTGCTCTACCCTATATAGATATCAGTAATTAAAATGGACCTAAAAGAGTATGCTTGAATGACAATATACTCGAGACAAATTAAATAGCGAAACTGGATTGTCGAATAAATTTGAGAGGCCCGGTTAAAAAAGTGTACTTAAAGGTTGAGGGCTTGAGGCAATTACAATAGTTAATTGCAGGGTTAGTGGATTTGCTCCCCACCCCTCTGAATCGCGATTCGTTTTCGCTCCAATTCACTTGTAATTCGCTCAGATGAGCGAATTACAAGAAGTCGCTATAACCCACCAAATTCCAGAAAAAAAAATGAAGTATATGAAAGGAGATAAGGTAGTACATGATCAATTTTCTATTATTTAAACACTCATAGACTTTCTACAGAAAAATAATCAGTAATCAAGTGTTTTGTTCAAATATTATCTGTATTTTTTGTATACTAGGCGAATCTATACGAATTACAAAATTATAAATATTGTAACACGTTCAGCGATTCAAATTCGCTAAATTGAGTGAATCGCTTATTCAAATTACGAAAACGAATCGAGTGAATTATGAATCCGGTAACCTGGTTAATAGTACTCTGTAATAGTTTTAGGAAGGCAATGACAATGGTGTTGATCACTTTTGTAAGACTTTTAGCATGGTTTTTTCAGGACTCACCTGTTAGGGTTGAGAAAAAAAAAACCGATATAAATTGTTTATATATGAATTCTATCTGAATTCCGGCTTTAAAAATACGTACACGGTACATCCTGTTACCCTTTTAGTTGGATATCCGATCCGATTTTTTCTGCTTAAATCGGTTTGTGCGCCGGCGGGCCTCAGCTTCCCCTTTTTCCGATCGATTACCCTTGTCCGGACCCCCCCTCCTCCCACATGCTACTTCACTGCACTCCGCCTACGCAACCTGCTTTCCTGTCTGACCAAACCATGGCCTGTATAATTAGATGGAGCAGGGTAGGATTGATTGGAATTGAATGCATTCCCAAGTGCCCAGAAATCGATTCTAACTCATTGTATACCCTTCAATCCTTCATCACCAGATTAACACATTACGTTAAATCCATAAATTGATTCTAATCTGTTTTAAATAGCCCAAAAATTCATTATTACGCACGGGTTTCAGTTTGAATCCACAAATAATGATTAAATAGTTCATCAAACGAGGTTTCTTTCAGATTAATCAAGGATCCATTTTCACTCGTAGATAACCACCACCGCGTCTTTCATCAACAAAATTTATTAATAACTTCACTAATTGGAAACCCTAATAATTTCAAGAAAACATAAAAAATAATTGATATAAATGTAAATGATTTCATTTAATTCGAGAATTATGATCAATTGTTCAAGTGTTTAGACCAATTAAATTCGATTTTAGGGAAAGATACATATAACAGTTAATTTGTGGACATTTATACGGCGACACTCGATGCGGTCGAATCTCGTTAACATTCTTTTCACATGTTTTTATGTAGGTCTACTACCATTTTAGTGACCCCTTACATATAAGCCCACCATTTTAACGGTCCCGTACCCTATCATTGTCCTAATTTGTTTAGGTTACGAAAAAGAGCATGAGTGGAAAATTAATGAAAAAGAGTATTTAAAAGAGTAAAATACTAGTAATTCATCACTCATTTCTAAAAATAACACAACTTTATAAGTTTATATGATTACAATCTTCCATATTTATAATCATTTTTATTTATTGGTATAAAAATAGAGATTACATAATTTGAGTTAGATTACTAGACCATGTTCACATCTTGCAGGGTGGTAAAGGAGCATCACAAAGTCCAGGATTTCCCAGAAACCCATCAACTGAAAAGTTAGCCTTGTGGGGAGGTATTTTCCCCGTCAGTCGATTTTTCGACACATCAAATCCTTTTAAGTTCTCCATGTTGAGTATGCTCCCAGGAATACTTCCAGTCAAGTTGTTCGACGACAGTGAAATCGACTTTGATATTTGAAGAGTATCAAGTGCTTCTGGTATAGTAGAATTGAATTCATTGTTGGATAAGTTGACATCATATATTCTGCTTAACCATGAAGGCAATTTTCCAGTTAGTTTGTTGTTTGATAGATCGAGGTAAGCAATTTCCGGAGGCAACATTGGCAACTCTCCTTTAATCCCGCAATTCGCTAACCGTAGGCTAAATAGCTCACTGTTATTAAACCTGAGTAGCCAACTTGGTATTTCCCCAAGTTCAAGTTGGTTGTCTGACAAATTCAAGTCTTCTAAATAAATGAAATTAGCAAAGCTAGGAGGGATCGAACCAACGAGCTGATTCTTCGATAAATCTAAATATCTTATGAGGCCAAGGTTGCCAATACTCGAAGGGATTTCCCCTGTAAAACGGTTATCCGAGAGGCCCAACCCGGTCATAGACATATTGGGTAGATTTCCCAAAAATGATGGAATGTTTCCCGATAACATATTACTTTGCACCTCTATATTCCCAAGGTTAGATAGTTTCACAATTGAATCCGGTAAATTACCAGTCAATTTGTTGTAACAAACCATCAAATTTTTCAATGAAGAGAGGTCGCTAATGGAAGGTGGTATGGATCCACTAATATTATTGTCGCACAAATTTAAGGTTTCGAGTTTCTTTAAATTTCCGATATTAGATGGTATGACACCGGAGAGATGATTGTTATTAAGAGAAAGCTCAGTAAGGGAAGTACACTGGGCAATAGAAGATGGTAATGGACCCGACAATTGGGCCCATCGTAAATTTACTATCGACAATACTTTTGATGTTTGAAATATTTGTTCGGGTATAATTCCCGAAAGATTATTGTTTGAAAGATCGAGTTCTTCAAGCTTAGGTAATTGACCTAAAGAAGACGGGATTGACCCGCTTAGCTGATTGTAGCCTAGAGAAAGACGTTTCAAGTTTGATAGTTTGCCAAGTTCAGGCGGAATTGGACCGGTTAGGTTCTTGAAGTTATCAAAGCTGAGTTCTTCAAGATAAGTAAGATTGCCTAGGAATGGGGAGAGTGTACCTGAGACGGGTCCATGGAAGGGCCAAAAGATATTGGTCACCCTCCTACGGCTGCCATCGGGTTCACAAAGGATCCTCGCCCAGTCGGTGCAACAGTCTGTGGTGTTTGACCATGTGTCGAATAACTGGTCGTGTTCGTCAGTGATCCTATGCTTGACATCAAGTAATGCCTCTTCGTCAACAGGATGGCATAGTTTCGCCGTTGAGATGGACAATGTATTTGACATGAATAAAATGAACAACAAGAGTAGTAGTATTGAATTTCTGAGATCTCCCATGATGCTAAAATCACTATGTTTATTGTAAGTGAATGTTAGAGAACAATAGATTGCAAGCTATATATAATACTCGTAATATTTTGGGATGATTCAATTGTAGGATCACAGAAGAGTGTATTATTATTAATTTTTTTTTTCTTTTTTGTGATCTACCCAATATAGATATCAGTAACTAAAATGGACCCAAAAAGAGTATGCTCGAGTGGCAATATACATGAGACAAAATAAATCGCGAAACAGGATTGTCGAATAAATTTGAGAGGCGCGGTTAGGCGGTTAAAAAATTTACGGAGTTTATTTTCGCAGTACGATTTTTACTCATTATAGTACTTTTTGTGTAGTATTTTCCATTTGCATGCCCTTAACCAAAAAAACTCGAAAAATCAAATTTTCTCCCTTAGTACACCGTCTCTCAAATTATATCTCAAGTTTATCAAAGACAACATCTCAAATCAATAAATTTGCAATGAAAGACAACATCTCAAATCAATAAATTTGCTTCATTAGGATCTACGAATGATATTTATCATTAGTTACAAATCTATTGATCAATTTAATGTTATGTTTAGGACTATCTATTTTCTTAATAATTAGGGTTTATGATTGATTGATAATTATAAATCAAGTATAGTGAATGGAAGTTTGGTGGTGGGCTGGCGGCAGGGATGGAGGCATCGTCGACGACACAAGAAGGTGGGGTCATCGGTGGAGGGAAGTGGGGAAAAGGGGTTCAATAATGATAGACTTGATAGGTGGTATGTGAAGCAGGTCGTTGAGCGAAATGTGTAGACGGTGGCCATCAAGATGGTGAGGGGTTGTCGTCGTCATCGAAGCGTCGATGAGGGCATTGTTTTTTTTTTTCCAATCATAATAAATGTACGACCCGAAATTTCACTGAAAAACGAAAATAAGAATTCATAAAATTACATAGTATTATGATTATTTTTCATAAGTTATGATGCATTGTTTAAAATTTGCAATACGATATGCAATATTAATCTCGCAGTCAGGGCCGGCTAAGGCCCGGTTCAGGCTGAGCCCAAGAACCGGGCCTCCACATTGTAGGGCCTCATTTACATATATTCTAAGGATATATAATATCAACATTGTAATAATGACATAAATACAATTGGGTGTAGTGGTTGAAGGCTTTTTCTATAGAAACTAAGTTCCAGCTAGCCCTGGTTCAAATCCCAATAACTTCGCTTTTTCATTTTTTTTACTTTCTTTTCTAGCATGTTTACCATGTATTGTATGGTCATATTTTTTCCATCTTTCCATTTTCTCTTTTCCCTATTCTAAATACTAGATTTCATGCTCGTGCGATGCACGGGTCTACGTTAATGTCATTTTTGTAATTTTCCTATAATAGTTAACTTATAAAAATAAACTTTTGAAGTTTTAAGACTATAATAAAATATACTCCGTAATTTTTTAAAAAATAATATTGATATATTGATTCAACTTCTATTTTAAACATATGTTACCAACCTTGTCGGGACTCAAGTTATATTTGATCTATATTTATGACTCGAAAAATGATCCAAAGTACCTAAGAATTAAGCTCTCTAAGACAATGTTTAAGAAACTCAAAAGATATTGGATTGATCACCTCACCTTATGCTAATTGTTCAATATGAGGCAATTCTATTATTTATAGGTATTAGTGTATTCACCACACATACATTATTTTTCAACGTGAGATATATAACACACTAAGAAATACACAAAGTATAGGGGAATAATATGAAATTTTATACTGTAATGATAACATTTTTTTTACCACGAGTCTAATTATATTATTTTTAAATTAATACAAAATTTTTAGAGCTCTCTACAACAATACTCTCTCCGTCTTAATCATTTGTTTGTCTTTGATTAAAATACTCCTATAATAATATGTATAATTTATAGTTTCTTTTATAATTATATATTATAATATAATGTTACCCTTCATATATATCATCCTCAAACTCTCTCTATCTTCAGTAGCATTCAGTCGTAGTTATATCCGGCTTTTCCAACAAATCGATAAATATTCATCAAATTAACTTTTTAATAGATAACATGTATCCAACAAATATTACTGTATTAAGATGCCATCACCATTTAACAAAGTAAAACAAATACTTGGCTGACATCAACACTTAATAACATGTATTAATATATTAATGGAGTATGTCAAGGTTGATAAAATATGGTTAAAATAAAAGTTGAATCAATATATCAATAATATTATTTTTTTATAAATTATATTTTATTATTGTCTTAAAACTTCAAAAGTTTATTGTTATAAGTTAATTGTTATAGAAAAATTATAAAAATGACATTAATGTAGACCCGTGCATCGCACGGGCATATTGTGGGTTTATACCTAAGTTCAAGGATGACTCATATTTATAATCATATGATCACCCTATGTTATAATAATTTTTCAATGTGGGCCAATTTATAATTTATAGGTAATATATTCACCACACATGCATTATTCTTCAATGTGGGACTAATAACAAACGAAGTAGTACACCATCATTTTTCATATAGTATTTATTTCTTAATTGTTACCAAACTATTATATTAATATTAGAATAATAAAAAATATTTTAAATGTCATTTATTAAATTTTTAAAATCATTTATTAACATAACAATATAAAAAAAATAGTTTAAAATCTCGTGCAATGATCATATTTATGATCACTTCACCTTATGATAATTTTTTAATGTGAGACAGTTTTAATATTTATACGTAGTATATATTCACGAGTCACCATACCTACATTGTTCTTTTCAATGTGGACAAATAACACATTAAATAGTTTACCATCAAAATTATTATTTATAATACTTTTCTAAATTAATTTTTAATGATGTAAATTTTACTATAGTGAAGATTATAGTACAAATTTTAAGAGCTTTGTAAGATAATACGTAAGAGGCTCAAAAGATTTTGGGTTGAAACTTTAGTTCCAAATATGATTCCTATTTGTAATCATAAGATCACCCACCTTATGATAATTTTCTGATGTGAGACAATTCTACTATTTATAGGTAATATATCCACCACGCCTACATTATTTTTCAATGTAGGACAAATAATATACTAAAAATTACACCATGTATGTGCAAATAATATAAGTTTCTATACTTTGCAAGGTTTTTTTTTTCACCGCGAATCTAATTATATTATCTTCATAATTTTTTTTTACAATACATAAATTTTTTTGATAATAATTTTTAAAATAAAATTTTGATAGTGTAAATTTAACAACTGTGAAGATAATAATAGACAAACTTTTAAGAGATCTCTAAGACAATACTTAAGAGCCTTAAAATATTTTAGTTTGTTATATAAGGTGCAGGAATGATTCCTATATTTAATCATAGGATCACCCACCTTATGTTAATTTTATGATGTGGGACAATTTTACTATTTATACATAGTATATTCATCACATCTAGAAATTTTTAAGAGATCTATAAGACAATATTTAAGAGATTCAAAAGGTTTGGGTTGATACATAAGGTTTAAGGATGACTCCTATTTATAATCATAGGATTACCCACTTTATTATTTTTCCGATGTGGGAAAATTCTACTATTTATATGTAATATATTTACCACATCTATACTATTTTTCAATGTAGGTCAAATAATAGTTATGAATTTAATTTTTATTTAAAGAGTTTCTAAAAAGTTGAAAGGTTGATAATATTATTAGGAAAATAATTAATTTAAAAAATATAATCAAAATCTAAGAATTCAACTATAACTTGGAAAGTATATGTATGAATTTAATGTTAAAAAGTTGATAATGTTATTAGGAAAATAATTATTTTAAAAAATATAATCAAAATCTAAGAGTTCAACTATAACTTGGAAAGTATACGTATGAATTTAATTTTTATTTGATGGTGTAAATTTAACAACTGTGAAGATAATAATAGACAAACTTTTAAGAGATCTCTAAGACAATACTTAAAATATTTTAGTTTGTTATATAAGGTGCAGGAATGATTCCTATATTTAATCATAAGATCACCCACCTTATGTTAATTTTATGATGTGAGACAATTTTACTATTTATACATAGTATATTCATCACATCTAGAAACTTTTAAGAGATATCTAAGACAATAATTAAGAGATTTAAAAGTTTTGGGTTGATACATAAGGTTTAAGGATGACTCCTATTTATAATCATAGGATTACCCACTTTATTATTTTTTCGATGTGGGAAAATTCTACTATTTATATGTAATATATTTACCACTTCTACATTATTTTTCAATGTGGGACAAATAATAGTTATGAATTTAATTTTTATTTAAAGAGTTTCTAAAAAGTTGAAAAGTTAATAATATTATTAGAAAAATAATTAATTTAAAAAATATAATCAAAATCTAAGAATTCAACTATAACTTGGAAAGTATATGTATGAATTTAGTGTTGAAAGGTTAATAATATTATTAGGAAAATAATTATTTTAAAAAATATAATCAAAATCTAAGAGTTCAACTATAACTTGGAAAGTATACGTATGAATTTAATTTTTATTTGATGGTGTAAATTTAACAACTGTGAAGATAATAATAGACAAACTTTTAAGAGATCTCTACGACAATACTTAAAATATTTTAGTTTGTTATATAAGGTGCAGGAATGATTCCTATATTTAATCATAGGATCACCCACCTTATGTTAATTTTATGATGTGAGACAATTTTACTATTTATACATAGTATATTTATCACATCTAGAAACTTTTAAGAGATCTCTAAGACAATAGTTAAGAGATTCAAAAGTTTTGGGTTGATACATAAGGTTTAAGGAAGACTCCTATTTATAATCATAGGATTACCCACTTTATTATTTTTCCGATGTGGGAAAATTCTACTATTTATATGTAATATATTTACCACATCTACATTATTTTTCAATGTGGGACAAATAATAGTGTTATGAATTTAATTTTTATTCAAAGAGTTTCTAAAAAGTTGATAATATTATTAGAAAAATAATTAATTTAAAAAATATAATCAAAATCTAAGAATTCAACCATAACTTGGAAAGTATATGTATGAATTTAATGTTAAAAAGTTGATAATATTATTAGGAAAATAATTATTTTAAAAAATATAATCAAAATCTAAGAGTTCAACTATAACTTGGAAAGTATATGTATGAATTTAATTTTTATTTTAAAAGTTCCTATAAAGGTGGAGCCACTCACATGTCTCGAAAAAAGCCTCTTTTATATATATATATTGATTTTTTAAGAGAGTTATACCCTCGATTTTTACCCATTTTTATATAATGATGAGTTAAGAAAACATTATTTGCTTATTTAACGCATATTCAAAATACTTTATAAATGAGATGCGTATTATCATAAAACGTTAAAAAAAGTACGCCACCCGACATCGTTTAAAATTTACATATATTTGCGTTATGAGTTTCAAAACTTTAGGCGTAATGGGTATTATCTTAATAAGGTGGATATATAAGGACACATATTTTGCCTTTTAAACATTCAGCGTTAAAATCAATTTTATGACTCACATCGACTTTCTAGCACCGGGCCTCCCAAAATTTTAAGACGCCCCTGCTCGCAGTACGTAGTATGTTGGAGAAGAGAAGGAGAAGAAAAAAGATGTGAGAGAATGAGAGGAGTTTAGGGGAAGATTATGAGAGGGTTATTTTTGTCAAAATCGTACTATAATGAGTAAAATGTGTACTGCGAAAATCAGAACCCAAAATTTAACTTGACGTTAGAGTTCTTAAGGCAATTACTATAGTTAACAGTACTCCGTAACAGTTTTAGGAAGACAATGACAAAGGTGTATGTAGGTCACTATTTATACGAGTTTTAAAAGGTTTTATTAGGACTCGCAGTTAGGACCGAGCAAAAAAAAATCGATACAAATTGTTTTTAAATACTCCGTATAAAATAAGAAGTTGGCGACTAATGTCACTCGGCAGTTGGCTAACTTAGTCGCCAATTTTTCGATATGACGATATCTAATTGCGGTTGCCCGATCCATTAATTATTATATTGTGTGTATGTTGACCGAGGTCGGCGTACACGAAGAGCATCGACGGTGGTCAAAGTCCGACTAGAGAGAATTTGTTGGTTAACTTAGCTGCTGATTCACGGAGATAATCGTATAACATTTGTATTAAGAAATATTTGATTGTTTTGTTAACGAAATCGAAAGTAGCGATTAGCCCTCTTTACTTTGATCAATTGTAAAATTAAGCTCATAAGTTATAGTTGTAATAATTAGGCCCCATAACTTTGACAAAATGTGAAATCCAACTCAATTTCTCTTTTCTACTTAAATTATATCATTAAATCATTTTATATATAAGCTCATTATATACAAAATAATTATATATACTCTAAAATGTATTTATATAATTTATTAGCGTAATTTTATGAATATGTTTAATATTTTTTTACTAATTTTAATTATTTCACATACATATAACAGATTACGTTTACAAATTTTCAATTTTTTCTGATGTATTAAAATATTTTTTTCACAAAATATGTAAATAATTGCGTACACCATTTTTTGATTTATAATAAGTTTTATTATATGTTTATAGATTATCTAAATGAATGAAATATACTTTTTTTTATGCAATAATTATGGTTAAAAAAAATCGGGTTGAATTCCAGTTTATATTAAAGTTATGGGGGTTAATCACTACATTTGAAATTTAAGGGTTCAATCTCACAATTGACGAAAGCTAAGGGGATAATCACCACTTTAATGAAATTGAATTTTATTTGGTTAAATTTTGGTTGAAATTTAGTGGCTAATATCACACTTAACAAAAGTAAAGGGTGCTAATTATTACTTTGGTGATTATCTTCCAATCTTATGTCAACAATATAGATGACATTATTTTAAAAAAATTATGAATTAGTTTATCACATAATTCACAGCATTTTATATGAGTAAAATATTTATTTGAATGTGCC
Source organism: Heliosperma pusillum (assembly GCA_022085475.1). Lineage (NCBI taxonomy): Eukaryota > Viridiplantae > Streptophyta > Magnoliopsida > Caryophyllales > Caryophyllaceae > Heliosperma > Heliosperma pusillum. The sequence goes on along the minus strand of JAIUZE010069927.1, from coordinate 916,036 downwards.
AGATATTTTGACCTCTAGAATGTAGTCATTTCTTTTTATCTAGTTAATCTTCTATAAAATGGACACCGTTAAAATCATAAAAACAGGCCAAATATCGTTTCACTTACACATATAGGTCGACAATTTTCATCTCCTAAAAATATAACTTTATAAGATTACAATCTTCCATATTTATAATCAATTTTATTTATTGTTAAAATGGAGATTACATATTTTGAGTTAGATTACTAGACCATGTTCACATTCAACTTGGAGGGTGGTAAAATAGGATCACAAAGTGCATTATTTATAATAGTATGATATTGTCCGCTGCATCCTCCCCTTAAATCAAGGACCATCATCTTGACACGGACCTTGACCTCTATGGAGAAGACCTCCCCACAACCTGCAGCCCCAACTTCTAAACACCCTGCATCACCAAGTCTTGATAACTCCCTCTTAACCGACACACCATGTGTCCCACTAGGGGTTCATCTGTCCCTTCACGGGACTTGTGCTGCACTTGCGTATCAAAATCCTCTGCATCCAATATACCTTGAACTGGGTCCGCACAAGCTCTCCTTTGAGCTATAGGAGTTCCACACCTTATAGTGTACGACACCCTTCAAGTCTTGGGCCTGTTGCTTTTTTTTTGTGCTTAGCCCAACTTGGGCTATGATACCACTTGTTGTGCGAAAGCGTGAATACATCATGTTGGGCTTCTGCTACATCAGTGTCCATTATTTATAATAGTATGATATTGTCCGCTTTGGGCCAAACTCTTACAGTTTTACTCTTGGCCTCCTTCCCAAAAGGCTTCATACTATTATATTTGTGGACACTTATAAAAATCTTATTTCACCTTTATTGTACCGATGTGGAACATGAGTCCTAACATATACATCATATGTATGCAAGTTTATTTGGAATTGTTCAATGCTAGGATCATAGAAGATGGTTTATTTTTAATAGTTGGATCTACCCGATATAGATATTAGTAATTAAAATTGACCCAAAAATGGTTTCAGTGAGAATATAGTTGAGACAAATTACGTGCATTTTAAAACAGGGTTGTAGGTTGCCGCAAAAAAAAAAAAAACAGGACTGTCGAATGAATTTGCAAAAAACCCGTTGAAAAAGTTAGTTTGAGGCAATGACCAATTAGTAGACTATACAAGCAGTTGTATACAACTAGTTATATATATAGATTTGGAGCTTTATAATAAAGAAATTGAGTTTATATATACATTTTACGAGCTTTATTGAAAAGAATATGAGCACCTTTATACAAGTTTTAAACTCAAAATATTATAATAAAACTAAAACACAATACATATAAGATCACTTAGATTTTAATTTTGACACTCAAAAAATTAAAATGTAACTAAAAAATTCTAAAAGCTCAAAAATATTGCATATAAGCTCAATTAGGTTGACATTAAATGTACCATACTCATGTACATCTGGTGATATGGTGTTATTTGTGGGCAATGACAATAGTAGACGACTAGGACTCTTGTAAAATTATAGGAAGACAATGACAAAAGGTCTAAAATTCAAGAATATAGAGGTCAACAAGGAGGGTGTTGTGCGCGAAAGATAGATACTCATGTGGGGCCTCGGGGCAGCACGATATTGTCCGCCTTAGCCAAGCCCTCACGGATTTCCTCTTGGGCTCATTTCATAAAAGCCGCATTTTATTATATTTTGTGAACACTTATAAAACACTTTTTTCACATTTATTCAATCGATTTGGGACATGCCTTTGCATTCTAACAGAAGGGATATTTAAGTTGGAAAACAATTTTTTTTTTTATTTTAAAATGTTTTTCTTTCGTCAAGAAAATCATTATATTTCTAAGAACATTCCTCTTCTATACAAAATCTCTAGGTTGTCAAAATTACATACATATGTTTTTAGATTTTTTTTTTCATTTTAAAGTATATTTCAACTTTTGATAATTCTTTTTTATGAATTGTTGTCTTTGGAATTTGTTTTAAAAAAAACCTAATATTTTGATTTTTTTTCCTAATTGATGATGTCATTCTTTTGAATTCTTGATTACGTTTTTTTTTTCCTAGAATGATGGTAGTTAAACAAAAAATTATAACCAAAATTATCTTATAATAATACTATGAAACATTGAAATTTTCGTGAGATATTCACCAAAAGGTTTTATTTCAATTTTGAGATAACTTAAGAGTTTAATGTCTCCTTAAATTTCACAATTAGACAAACTTAAGGGTTTGAAGTTTTGAATACCACTTTTGCAAAAGCCAAACTAAAAATGGGAATAAATTTCTCATATTTGGATGCCTACAAGACTATATTTTTATTTAAGGTAACATTATATTTCAAAATTCTCTTCATAGAAAAACAACTTTATTATAGTACAATCATCCTAATTCATAATTTTTGTATTTTTTTTCTTTTTTTGAAAATAGAGATTACATAATTTGAGTTTCGATAACTCCCTAGACCATCTTGCAAGGTGGTAAAGGAGCATCACAAAGTCCAGGATTTTCCATAAACCCAGCTGCAGGAAGATTAGCCTTGTGTGGAGGTATCTTCCCCATTAGTCGATTTTTCGACACATCGAATTCTTTCAAGTTCTTCAAGTTCAGTATCTTCTCAGGAATACTTCCGGTCAAATTGTTCGATGACAGTGAAATCGACTCTAATAAGTTAGAATTCCCAATTTCTTCCGGGATAGTAGAGTTGAATCGATTGTTGGATAAGTTGAGTTGTAACAAATGATGCATATTGCCTATCCACGAAGGCAAATTTCCGGTTAATTCATTGCTCGATAAATCGAGGAAACGAAAACACATTGGACGCAATAATGTCAGCTCTCCTTTGATTCCGGTATTAGCCAGCTCTAGCCTATCGAGTAGTAATACATCTAACTTCGAAAACAAACTCGGTATTCTCCCTATCTCAAGTGGGTTGTGTGACAATATCAAGTTTCGTAGGGTCGGAAGTTTAGCAAGGTTAGGAGGGATCGGACCAACGAGCTGATTCCTCGAAAAATCTAAAAGAGTAATCTCTTTAAGCTTGCCAAAACTCGAAGGAATTGGACCTTCAAATCGGTTATTTGCGAGGTACAAAACTTCAATTGACGATAAGTTTCCCAAACTCGACGGAATGTTTCCTGAAAACATATTATCTCGCAAGTCCATCGACATAACGTTAAGATTTCCAATTGAATCCGGTAAAACGCCCGTGAAGTTGTTGTGATCAAGTAGCAAAGTGCCTAATCTATAAAGATTACCAATTGAAGGCGGTATGGATCCAGATATACTATTATAACTCAACGATAAGTCTTGGAGATATTCTAAATTTCCGATAGTTTCTGGTATGACACCAGAGAGTCGATTGTTAGTAATATAAAGCTCGGAAAGTAAAGTACAGTTTCCAATAGAAGATGGTAATGGACCCGATAATTGGTTTTGGGATAAATTCACTTCTGATAATAATTCCGATTTTTGAAATAATTGTTCGGGTATAATTCCTGATAGCTTATTGTTTGAAAGATCGAGTTGTTTAAGCTTCGTCAATTGACCAAGCGAAGAAGGAATTGACCCACTTAGCTGATTGTTTTGTAAACGAAGTTCTTTCAATTCTACAAGTTTGCCAAGTTCAGGCGGTATTGGACCGGTTAGGTTCTTGAAGTCATTAAGGTTCAGTTCTATGAGAGACGTAAGATTGCCGAGAAATGGCGAGATTGTACCTGAGACGGTTCCATTCTTTACCAAATCAAATTTGATCACTCTTGAATCATCGTCATCATAGCAACAACAAACAACTTCGGCCCACTTACAACAGTCTGTGGTGCTCGACCATGTGTCGAACGTTTGTGGGTGGTCTGAGGTGAGCCTATGCTTGAAATCAAGTAATGCTTCTTCGTCGACAGGGTGACATAATTTCGCCACTGAGATGGATAATGTATTGAAAAAGAATAGGATGAAGGTTAAGAGGAGTAGTGAATTTTTGAGATTTTTCATGATGGTTGTATGAGTATGGAATGACTTAGAATGTTGGGTTGTAAGTTAATTATATATAGGATGATCTACCCAAAATAGATGTCAGGAATTAAAAGGATCCAAAAAGGGCAGGAGTTATTCCAAGGCAGATTTCAACTATCTAAGTTGCTAATGTCATGAGAGACCGAGAGGTGATATTCATGACCTGAGTTGGTTCAAATCCCGTCAGCACAATCGCTCTTCTGGCTCTCCTTAAAAAAGAAAAAAAATATCGGCGAATGAATTTGAGAGGCCCAATGGAAAGAAGTGAAGATTCAAGATTATTGGGTCATGTAAACTAGGATTAATCGTCTCTTCTTAATGTGGGACCTGATACTAATATATACTCTCTCCGTTCCGGTCAAATGATACTAATATATACTAATATATACTCTCTCCGTTCCGGTCATGTAAACTAGGATTAATCATCTCGATTACAAGTTTCGAAAAGTGGCTATTTTTTTTCTTTCCTAAAACCATCTTTATGATAACTTTAATTTGGGAAAAAAGTTATCATTTTCTAAACTCGTAACCAAGAATTATAACTAGTCAATTTCTTTATTTATTTTTAAAGGAAGAGGTATATAATTGAGAAAATAAGTTAGTGTAAAGTATTCTTAGCCATATCCTTTGTGATTCCTTTTTATTTTATGTTCATAATCTGGGTGGATCTCGTGACATTAAAATTGAAGCAAAAACCGACATTGATGTGAACAATGCTCCATGTATATATATGTATACTTGTATATTTCAAACATAGTATCCCCTACAATTCCTTACAATTGAAATATATTTTTTCAATCATGGAAAATGTCAGAAATTCACTAACATTAATCTTCCTTGCATTCTTGTCTACTACATTATGCACCTCACTAGTGAAATCATGCAATCCAATCGACAAAGAAGCATTGCTCGATGTCAAGCGTAGGATCACTAATGACCCGACAAGCCTCTTCGGGTCATGGTCACCTACGACGGACTGTTGCACTGCGTGGGAGGGTGTCACTTGTGATCCCGACAATGGAAGGGTAGTCAACGTCTCTCGCTCGAAGTTCATGGCCTTGACTTCCAACTTTAGTAATGGTTCGATCTCAGGTACTCTGTCCCCATTCCTAGCCAATCTTACCGATCTCCAAGTACTCGACTTTAGCGGCCTTAAAAATCTAACCGGTGAAATTCCTCCTCAACTTGGCAATTTATCGAAATTGACCCATCTTTTGCTATATATGAACCAGCTAAGTGGGTCGATCCCTTCTTCGTTTGAAAACTTTCTTAACCTTAAATATCTCGATCTTGGATACAATAATCTAACTGGAGTAATAACCCAAGAAATTTTTGAAAAATCATCATTATTGTTGGAATTGGATCTATCCATGAATTACTTATCGGGTCCATTACCGTCTTCTATTGGGAAGCTTACTTCGCTTACCTCGCTTAATCTTGATTTCAATACGTTCAGTGGCGTAATACCAACTAGTATCGGAAATTTAAAGAACCTCACATCGTTATCTTTGACTAACAATAATTTTAGTGGATCGATACCATCTTCCATAGGCGACCTTTCTTCGTTGTCCTCTTTGTCGCTTTCTGACAACCAATTGAGCGGTGAACTGCCAGATTCAATTGGAAATTTACCTAAGATTAAAAGGATCGACTTGATTAACAATACAATTTCAGGAAACATTCCATCAAGTTTAGGAAATCTTAGTACAATCGAAGTGTTGGTTCTCTCAAATAACCTCTTTAAAGGCCAAATTCCTTCGAGTTTTGGCAACCTTAAAAATCTCAAGGAGTTACATTTATCAAGGAACCAAATCGTTGGACCGATTCCTCCAAGCCTAGCCCAACTGGCTAATCTCGTATATTTGGCTATGTCATACAACCCACTTAAGCTTGTGACGATACCGGATTGGTTGCTAAAGTTAAAGAATTTAGAGGGGTTAGAGTTAGCCAGCACCGGGATCAAAGGAGAGCTGCCAGTGTTGCCGATTTCTCTTCGTTATTTTGATCTATCGAGCAATGAAGTAACCGGAAACTTGCCTTCATGGATAGGCAACATGCTTTATTTAGTGGAACTCAACCTATCCAATAATGGATTCGACTCTAGTATCCCTGAAGAACTTGGCAAGGCTGTGTTGCTACAGTCGATTTTACTGTCGTCGAATAACTTGACTGGAAGTATTCCTGAGAAAACACTGAACTTGAAGGACTTGTACGAATTTGATGTGTCGAAAAACCGACTAACGGGGAAGATACCTCCACACAAGGCTGATCTTCCAGCTTCTGGGTTTCTAGGAAATCCAGAACTTTGTGATGCTCCTCTGTCACCCTGTAGCAATCAAGTTGGTCTACCAATATAACTAGATATACTCATATACATCAATACATGCGTTAAATCTAGATTATCAATAAATGAAAGTAAAAATAAAAAGGTGTAGTAAACCATATTGCAAATGATGTATACAATATGTGTGATAAATAATGATAATTAATGCTCACTAACTAAAAAGGTTGTATCAAGACTGTTTTCATTATTGGTGTTGTACCAGTGTGTCAAGTCAACAAGTGGCAAGTGGGTCACTCAGGTCGAGTTTGGGTTTGGTCAAGTCTATCGTGTCGTATAGGGTTCGTGTCGAGACGGGTTTTGGCCGGTTGTTCTCGGTTCAGGTCTTTTCGGGGAAATTGATTTATTGGGTCATTATATCGGGTCTACTTACTTTATCGCGTTACTTAAATATTTGACCTTTAGTTAGTTTTCGATCGTGATCTTGGTCTAGTCACGTATCAAGGTAAACAATAAATATCTTCCGTTTTCATTATTAAGCTTAATGATTTCCGGGTCATCAATCTTATTTGGTCGGGTTCAGGTCAGTGATCTCCGGGTCATATTATTTGACTATTCCATGGGAACAAAATGAAAAAAAGTATATGGTAGAGGTGGTCAAACGATCGGGCTGGACCGAATGATTAGAGGGCGGGTCGGGCTTGGCTAGGCATACTCAAGATCGGCTCAGTGTAAGGGGCGGGGAAATTCTTAAATACATATTTTACATGATTTTATACATTGTTTTCATAGTACTTTCGGCTCCTTGTTGCGTAGTTTTAGGCTATTTCGGTAGATGCTGCGTTTTGGTATGTTTGCTCTTGTTTTCAGGTCAAAATTTGTTGTCTTTGTGACGCAGAACTTACTTGTCGTGGTAATGTGGTTTCTCCGGCAAGATTTTGTGTGAAGTGCGTAGATTATAAGTGCCTAGGTAAGAAATGAGGAGCGTGAGAAAAAGGAAGGCATTTCAGGTTGTTATTTAGAAGAAACGTCAAAGAAAGACGTCGCCCGAGCGGGAGAGAATTGCGCCCGAGCGAGCAGAAAGTTACCAACCAATTTAGTAGTGGCCGAGATGATGCGCCCGGGCGGGCGAATCGCGTTTTTCAGCAATTTTGATTTTTGAAAAGAATCCAACTTAACCGGCCTAGATCTATTAAAAAAATAAAAAGAAGTCTTATATATACTTCTTTCTATGAGATTTATTATGCTCTACACTAAAAACACATAGAAATCTTAGATTAAAACTTTTGTTATCAATTTATTGCATCGGATTTACAATTGTTCTTTGGATTATTGTTCTCTACTCTTCAAAGGTTTATTAATTCAAGTAAAATTTCTGCTTCCTTATTTCTTTTGTTGATTATGTTTATTGTTTATCTAATTATGAATTGCTTAGTTTTCATTATCATGAGTGAGTATATTTAATTTAGGGTTCGTACAATTGTTAGCAAGAAAACAAACATGTTTTAATCGTCAAACTTAATTGCCTTATTGTTATTTGAATTCGGTTTGAATACATATTGAATCAGGTTATAAAATTGAATTGGGTATAATATAAATCAAACTATACTATCAACGGGAGTTGGGTAGAATTTGTTATACATTTTATCTCTCAATTTTGTTATACTTATCTTATTCGGACCATTCAGACCATTCAAACCAAATTATCCAATCTTGTTATAAAATTGAATTTGTTATACTTATCTTATTCGGACCATTCAAACCAAATTATCCAATCTTTTTTGGGTAATAAATAAGACCAACTACTCCTAATTACCCCACTCACCCAACTAACATTAAATACTCAAGTGGTCTTATTTCAATTTGGATCATCTCCATTTCCTCTCTAATACACTTATATTATACTATATATCTTTTTCCCCTCATTTACCTTTTCTTATTCAAGTTAATTTACAATCATCCGATCTATACCGAATTAAATCCGAACCATTGAAAGGAACTTACCTCTCCATTTCTTTTAGGAAATAGAGAGGATCTTGACTCGTCTTATTTTCATTTCAATACTACCCTTCCCTTTTCTATATTTTCTTAAAAATTGTACTCCCTCTCATGTTACAATTGGTTTGGATGGGAGGGAATATAACCTTATACTCCCTCTGTCCCGGTCAATTGTTATCCTATTCTTTTTTAGGGTGTCTCAGTAATAAATTGTTATCTTTTCTATATCAGGTTTTTTATGAGTAATGTGTTCATCCAATGAGACTATTGTCCACTTGTCATCCATTAAGTGAAACAACAAATGATCCCCCACTCTTTCCTTGATGTTTGTGCCAAAATGAAATGACAACAATTTACCGGAACATGAGAGTAGTATTTTACTAATTAAGTGATCATCCCCTCATAAACGATTAATTACAACATACATAAAGCACTACTCCATATATGAAAACAACTTTATTATTGAAACGATTAAGTACTACATACATTTTTTTAATTTTAAAATAGAGGTTGCATAATTGAAGTTAGATTACTCCTTAGACCACCTTGTAGGGTTGTAAAGGAGCATCACAAAGTCCAGGATTTCCCATAAACATTTCAGCTGAAAAGTTAGCCATGTGTGGAGGTATCTTCCCCGTTAGTCGATTGTTCTGTTGGGAATAAGAGATGAAAGAAGGCAAAACAAAAGAAATATATTTGGAAATGAATAACTAATGACTTTGAATTGCAAAATGAACCCTACATATTTAATGCCTATTATATAGGCTAAGTAGCTAACTAGTTCCTAAACTTAAGCTAATTAGTAGGACTACATGCATTGACCACTAACATAGGAACTAACCCATGAAACATGAAACATAATATTAAACGGGAGTTGCTTTTTGTCGCCCGTGTTTTACTAATATCGCCCGAATTTGTGCTTCGACTTTCCAATTTTACCCCTTCTCTATCTTATCTCTTTATTTTCCAATTCCATCTCCTCTCTTGTTTATCTATAAACTTAGTATCTCAACTACATAACTTAATAATTTTCAATCATGAAGGACAACAATTAACCAGTGAGAAACGAGATAGATTAATCAAATTCGATCATACACTTTCATAAGTTCAGTAGCAAATTTCCAATTTGATACAATCTTACAATTTATGCGTATAAACCGTAGAAGGCGTAGAATTATAGAGCGTAGTTGGACTTTGTACTCGTTTGCCGTCTCCGAGCTGTTCCGGTGATCGTACCATCATAAGCTCAACAGTTTTAAGGGTTGTTCGTGCGTATCAGTCAACACATCCATCGTCAATTCGTTTCCTGAGCACGGCACAGTCACCGTCCGTTCGTTTCCCAAGCACGACAAAGCCGCATGGGTAACGTCACTCCTACACGAAGCAATGCAAGGTGAGTGTGCTATACACGACAAAACGAAGACTATAACGTCTGATTTACGCGACATGACCACTGCATGGTCGTCAGACTTACACGTCAGTACCGCGGCTCTGTCATCTGATGCCGGATGCCATCCTTTCGTCGTATCTTAATTGTTGAAAATTGAAGAGAGTAGTTTGATTGTTGTCGTTATCGTCGTAAATTGGCAACTGGTTAAACAAAGGTGAATTTGAGAAATATGATTGGCAGAATTTTAGAAGTATGGTACTACGGTAGTAGATTTTGATGTCTGATGCAAATGGATTGTTTAATGTCTAAGGGAAATTTTATGATTGTGTAATTATATTAAGGGCAATTTTGTAAATAACTCGGGCGATATAACTAAAATTCGGGCGATAAAAAGAAAAAGTTTATTAAACGTGGGTATAATGCTACACCCACTCACACTACATGTAACTAATTAACAAATTAATAGACTAGATAATTTGACTAATTTTGAATCAATAATTCAACACACTCCCTTGATTCAAAATGTCTTTCTTGTTGTAATGAAGACGTCTTTTTAATGAACTTGTGAAGCACTTCTCTCCACCTTGTGATGCACTTCTCATCAACTCTTCTCGGTGCACATAATCACCGCTGTCTTGGTGCACATAATCACCAACATTCATTTGGAGCCCTTCTCTCCAATACTCTTGTTAGAGCACTTCTCTCCAACTTCACTTATGGTGTATTTCTCACCATTCCCTTAAAATAGAATTTCTTCTTCAACAATTTGAGCCATATTTGGCTTCTCTCCGGACCAACAATGTTTTGCTAAATGACCATATTTTTTGCATTTGTGACACTGGGGCTTGCCCTTATGCCAACAATCATCTTCACTATGACCAAATTTCAGACAATGGTTACATTGGACTCCTTTACCTTTCCCCTTAGAAAATATTTTTTTGGCTAGAAATGCCCCTTCACCTTTTTCATATTCTTCCCCCCGCATAGACCTCCTTTGATCTACGGCACTAAGAGCATTAACTAACTCTCCTAAAGATATTTTGGAAAGGTCTTTGGAATCTTCAAGTGAAAAATTTTAGACTCATAAATTTCCGAAACCGAGACTAAAATTTTATCAACTATCCTTTCATCGGGAAAACTTTCACTGAATAACCTAATTTGATTAACAATGGCCATAAGCTTACCCACATACTCTTTGATAGTCTCTGATTTTTTCATCCTTTGCATCTCGAATTCCCTCTTAAGATTCAATACTTGCATTAATTTTGTCTGCTCATTGCCTTCAAACTCTTGCTTTAGCACCTCCCATGCTTTTTTTGGTGACTCACATGCCATAATAAAAGAAAAAATTTCTTCGGAGACAGCGGAATGGATACATGAGAGGGCTCTTGGCGTCTTTGCCCTATCCTCATCATATTTTTTTATTTGGATAAGAGTAGGATTTTCTGGAAGAGGATTAGGCTCATAATCACTCTCGATAACCTCCCATAAATTCAAGGCTTTCAAATGAGATTTCATTTTGATAGACCAAGATTGATAGTTGTCTCTCTTAAGAATGGGATATGAAAGAGATAAATTATTGGATGCCATTAAAAAAAATAGGTCAAGCCCTAGGAATGAACCTGGTGCTCTTGATACCACTTTGTTGGGAATAAGAGATGAAAGAAGGCAAAACAAAAGAAATATATTTGGAAATGAATAGCTAATGACTTTGAATTGCAAAATGAACCCTACATATTTAATGCCTATTATATAGGCTAAGTAGCTAACTAGTTCCTAAACTTAAGCTAACTAGTAGGACTACATGCATTGAGTCATTGACCACTAACATAGGAACTAACCCATGAAACATGAAACATAATATTAAACGTGGGTATAATGCTACACCCACTCACACTACATGTAACTAATTAACAAATTAATAGACTAGATAATTTGACTAATTTTGAATCAATAATTCAACATGTTCGATACATCAAATTCTTTCAATGGCCTCAAGTTCATTGTATTCGCAAAACTCGAAGGAATTGGGCCTTCAAGACGGTTATTCGACAGCAATAAACTTTCGATTATGGGTAGATTTCCCAAATTCGATGGAATGTTTCCTGAAAACATATTATCACGCAAGTCCATCGATAGAAGGCTAGGTAGATTTCCAATCGACTCCGGTATGGCTCCACCTATACTATTGTACCTCAACGACAAATCTTTGAGAACCAATAAATTATCGATATCTCTTGGTATGACACCAGAAAGATGATTGTTATTAAAACGAAGCTCATAAAGTGAAGTACACTCGGTAATAGAAGATGGTAAGGGACCCGACAATTGGTTTTGGTATAAATTCACATGAAATAAATCTTTCGAGGTTTGAAATATTTTCTCGGGTATAATTCCTGAAAGATTATTGTTTGAAAGATCGAGTTCCAAAAGGTGAGGAAATTGATCAAAGGAAGAAGGAATTGACCCGCTTAGCTGATTGTTTTCTAGATGAAGATATTTCAAGTTTGATAGTTTGCCAAGTTCCGGCGGAATGGGACCGGTTAAGTTCTTGAAGTCACCGACATTGAGTTCTTCGAGATAGGTAAGATTGCCTAGGAATGGGGAGAGTGTACCTGAGACGGTTTCACGCGGATAAAAAAACAGGTTGTTTACTCTTGATTGGCTGCCATAGCGACATCTAACTCCGTCCCACTCTTTGCAACAGTCTTTGGAGCTCGTCCATGTGTTGAACTCCTTTAAGTGGCCACCAGTGATCCTATGCTTGAAATCGAGTAATGCTTCTTCGTCGACAGGATGACATAATTTCGACAGTGAGATCGGGAATGTATTAAACAGGAATACAATGAACAGCAGGAGTAGTAGTAGTGAATTTCTGAGATTTCCCATGATGGTAGAATGGGTATGTAATGGCTTAGAAATTAGAAGTTAGGTTACAAGTTAATTATATATCTAGTATGATCTACCAAATATAGATATCAGTAATTAAATGGATCCAAAAATGGTAGGAGTGACTAGGTATATAGCACGAGCACACCTCTTAATCAGCCTGCCCATGTTCGACACGATATTTGTGGGACACGCGCCTAAATATGTCGAAAACCTATAAAATTAATCGTGAATTGGCATCCTATGTACATTTTAAGTAGTACTTACTAATAAGTTTTTATAGGTTTTAGTTTTTATAATGGTTTATGCACGGTATATAAAATTCCTTGATAAATTGTTGAAGATCCGCCACCACATAGTCATATACGGGTATCATGTAAAATATCTCAATAAAATAAGTATAGTAGGATAAATAAAGTATAACGGCAAATGAGGTAATCAAGCCCCTTTACTTTGTACAATTGTGAAATTCAACTCCTCAAGTTTTAGTTGGACGGATTAGGCCCCATAAGTTACACAATAAGTGAAATTTAACCCCTTCCCCAAAATCTCACGAGAAATTCAATTTATCATATCATATAAATATTACTGGTTATGCTTTTATAAAAAAAAAGTTTAAATGAATAAATTAAGCCTAAATGTTCGCATTAATTAGAAAAATAAAATCAAAATTATTTTATGAAAATCAAAATATTTATTTTTTATATATAAAATATGCCGAGTATATAAATAAGTCAATGTTTTACCTATTTAACAAAAATTAAGATTTACAAAATGTTTTGTTAGTTAAAATTTAATTCGAAATAATAGATTTTCGTGGCAATAAATACAAAAAATATAAAAAAGATATGCAAAATATAATAGCAAATTAAAAAAATTGTGCAAAACTATTTACTTTTTCATCATTTCAAAATACTTCGTACAATATTGTTAATTGTTTTTTTTTAAATAAAAAACATATTTAATTTTAGTTTTGTTTTATTTATTTACGAGATAATAAATTTCTCGCGAGATTTTGTTAAGGGGCTTAATTTCACCTTTTACATAAATTAAAGGGCCTATTTACTACAATTTAAACTTAAGGAGGTGGATTTCACAATTAACCGAAATAAAGGGGTTCGATTACCACTTTCGCAAAAACGTATAAATATGTATATCTCCCTATCAAATTGGCATCCTAAGTACATTCTGTAAGATATTGAGAAGTTTATGTTTTATTGTATAAATAATTCAATGATACATCATTGGTGTTTATACTAATAAATTAAATAGATCTATTTAGAAAATGAGATGACGATACCGGGTGTTACTCAAATTGAGCGACACCCGGGGTATTAGCATAATTTACATATGGATTTTGTTTTCCTTCCATCAAATTTCAAATTTCAAACTAGTTAGTGCTAAAGGGTAGTTTAGGAAGTTAACTATAATTAATGAATTTAACCTTAAAGTTAATAACAAATGTTTTTAAAAAAAATAAAGATTTGAGCGATTTTTTCATGCGATATTGATTGAAGTGTGGAACAATATATGTTCACCAAGAATCTTGCTTCTTGTATTGCCTTTGTCCTTTGACATTGATTCTACTTTCATCAATTAATAATAGAACAAGAAGTTCTTTATTAATCAGTTAATTATCACACATAATACATTACATAAATTTATCATTTGAAACAGGGTTTACTACAACTTTTTAATTTATGTAAAATATATTTATAACTTAGATTTAATACATGTATATCTAGTTATATTGGTGACCATCTTGCTGCTTGCTGCAGGGTGGCAGAGGAGCATCACAAAGCCCTGGATTATCTAAAAACCCATAAGCGCGAAGATCGGCCTTGTGTGGAGGTATCTTCCCCGTTAATTGGTTTTTCGACACATCAAATTCGTCCAAGTCCTTCAAGTTCAGTATTTTCTCAGGAATACTTCCAGTCAAGTTATTCGACGACAGTGAAATCGACTGTAGCAACACAGCCTTACCAAGTTCTTCAGGGATACTAGAGTCGAATCCATTGTTGGATAGGTTGAGTTTCGTCAAATGAATCATGTTGCCGATCCATGAAGGTAAATCTCCTTTTAATTTGTTGCTCGATAGATCTACTAATCGAAGAGACAACGGCAACTCTGGAAGCGATCCACTGATCCCAGTGCTGGCTAACTCTAACCCTTGGAGATTCTTTAACTTGAGCAAACAATCTGGTATCGTCACAAGCTCAAGTGGGTTGTATGACATAGCCACATACATGAGATTAGGAAGTTCAGCTAGGTTTGGAGGAATCGGTCCAACGATCTGGTTCCTCGATAATTGCAACACCTTGAGATTTGTAAGGTTGCCAAAACTATAAGGGATTTCGCCTTCAAACCGGTTATTTGAGAGAGCTAACACTTTGATTGTAGTAAGATTTCCTAAACATGGTGGAATTTTTCCTGAAATCTTATTATTTGTCAAGTCGATCATTTTAATCTTAGGTAGATTTCCAATTGACTTCGGCAGATCATCGGTCAATTGGTTGTCAGATAGCAACAAATATTGCAACGAAGAAAGGTCGCCGATGTCATATGGTATCGATCCACTAAAACTATTTTTTGCCAAATATAAAGTTGTGAGGTTCTTTAAATTTTCTATACTACCTGGTATTACACCACTGAATCTATTGTCATGAAGATTAAGCGAGGTTAGCGAAGTAAGCCTCCCAATCAAAGACAGTAATGGACCCGATAAGTAATTCGTGGATAGATCCAATTCCAACAATGAAGACGATGGTTGGAAAAATTGTTCTACTAAAACTCCGGTGAGGTTATTGGATCCGAGATTGAGATATTTAAGGTTCAGAAAGTTACCAAACGAAGAAGGGATCGATCCACTTAGCTGATTCATATGTATATCTAGCCGGATCAATTTCGATAAATTGCCAAGTTCAGGAGGAATTTCACCGGTTATATTTTTGAGGCCGCTAAAATCGAGAACTTGGAGTTCAGTAAGGTTGGCTAGAAATGGTGACAGAGTACCTGAGATCGAACCACCATTATACTTGAAATCCAAGTCTCTAGACTTAGAGCGAGAGACGTTGACTACCCTTCCATTGCCGGGATCACAAGTGACACCCTCCCACGCGGTGCAACAATCCGTCGTGGGTGACCATGACCCGAAGAGGCTTATCGGGTCGTTAGTGATCCTACGCTTGACATCGAGTAATGCTTCCTTGTCGATTGAATTGCATGATTTCACTAGTGAGGTGCATAATGTAGTGGACAAGAATGCAAGGAAGACTAATGTTAGTGAATTTTTTAGCTTTTCCATGATTGAAAAATAAAATTTCAATTGTAAGGAATTGTAGGGAATACTATGTTCGGAACAACCTATACATAATAATACATTTATATACGTATAAATGAAGCATTGTTCATGGTTTTTTATGTGATAGGATCATATCAAATGTGGGTTTTTTTTTTTCAACTTTAATTTCAAGTGATCTACCCAGATATGAATACTAAATATACTAAATAAAATGGATTAGAAAGGATATGACTAAGATTACAATTAGTAGACTATATAACCAGTTGTATATAAGTGGTAGTACATATTTGGAGGTTTATTATAAAGGTTTTGAGCTTATATATACATTTTACAAGCTTTATTGAAAAGAATCAGAGCACCGTTATATAAATTTTAAAATCAATATATATTAATGAAACTCAAATATAATACATATAAGCTCAATTAGATTTTAATTTTAAACCTAAAAAAGAAAAGATTGCATATAAACTCAATTAGATTTGTATTGGCTGTACCATACTCATAGACATCTAGATGTAAAATATTTTTTGTGTATTTCTGACTCATCCACTAACCTTGAGCCGTTTTATGTTTAAGACCGATATTATCGTCTTAAATAGAAATTTGTCCTCTTAATTTTGACGAGGTTTTACACAAATTCTATTGTAAGATTGTTGTACGTGCGACGAGAAAAAATGCCTACTTTTTGATAAATAGTGACAACGTTTGTAATACCGACGTACATGCGCGAGAAAAAAGTGCCTACTTTTCGATAAATAGTGACCGCGTTTGATAAATAGACCACTTTTTTTCAAAGTAATCACTATTTACCAAAAGATAGTCACTTCTTTGCAAAAGTAAACGCAAAAAACAATCGAGAGAACTGCGGGTGTTCTTAACTTTCTATTACGGAGTATATAATTAGATGGGTAAAGATCCTGGACATGGTTGATGGATTGTATAATACGAGTATGAATTAACCTTTATTTTTGGATGTCTTATTCATTTGTTTTATTTATTTATATTATGTATCATTGTAATACGTTATTTGATAAATGTATTCTCAGTATTGTTTATGTTATAACAGAAACGAGAAAGAACAAATAAAGAACAATAAAGACGATAACACACAGATTTACGTGGTTCACTAACGGTGTGTTAGCTACGTCCACAGGGCAGAAGGGAGGAGAGTTTTATTAATGTTGATGAGTATTACAGATTTTTCATATTCAGAATTCAGATTGTTATGATAGCAAATATAACTGTTAGGGTTAGACTTAAAGAGTTTATATAGTACTCTCTAAGACCTAGTACTTAAAACCTAAAAAGACCCAATAACATGCCATAGGCATTGTCACTCGAAGTGACAACTAAACTGATTCAAGATATTATTCCAACAGTTTATTTGTCATCCAATAACACTACTCTAAAATAGTCCCCTTACTTTTTCTCGATCTTTATGTCAAAAACAAAGATTACCAAATGACCGGTACCGGGGAAGTAATATTTATTTTGGAGGTGCATGTAGCTAGTTCACTGACCAAAGATGTTTAGTTGACTCATTGCTACAAAACTATCAATAATAACATTATGTCACAGTCTTAATTTCCATATAATTTGAAATCATCTCACATGTATATGAGTATATCAACTTATTCAAATTAAACAGGGTAATAAGCATGGGAACTACCTTATTTTCTTACATTTTAATAACTTGATCGAAAACGAGATATTATAAATGTATATCTAATGATATTAATCGACAAATTCGGTGCAGGTTGGTAGAGGAGCATCACAAAGTCCTTGATTTCCCATAAATCCAGATGCAGGAAGGTTTGGCTCATGGGGAGGTATCTTCCCAGTTAGTCGATTTTGCGACACATCGAAAACTTGCAAAAACTTCAGCTGCAACAATTTCCCAGGGATACTTCCGTCCAAGCTATTCGACGATACTGAAAAACTCTCTAACGACTTGAGATTACCAAGTTCTTCAGGGATAGTGGAATTGAATCCATTATTTGAAAGATCGAGGTTTTTAAGCTCCGACAATTGACCAAGTGAAGAAGGGATTGACCCGCTTAGATGATTGTTTCTTAGATTAAGAGTGATCAAGTTTGGTAATTTACCAAGTTCAGGCGGAATTGGACCGGTTAAATTCTTGAAGTTACCAAAGTTGAGTTCTTCAAGAAATGTAAGATTCCCTAGGAATGGAGACAGTGTACCTGAGATGGGCTCATCACCATCATCATTATCGAGTCTGGCTAACAAAAGGCCGTCATTCTTTTCCAAAAGCCAAGTTAGTTTGATCACCCTTCCATTGTCGCGATCACAATGGACCCCTAACCACGCGGTGCAACATTCTTTGGTGTTTAACCATGTGCTAAACGCGGGTGCTTGGTCGGTAGTGATCCTACGCTTAACATCAAGCAATGCTTCTTCGTCGACTGGATGACATGATTTCGCCAGTGAGATGCACAATGTATTTGACAAGAATACAATGAACATCAAGAGTAGTAGTACTGTATTTCTAATATTTGCCATGTTTGTAAAGTGAGTATGTTAACTGTAAGTGAATTGCAAAGCATATATATATATGTATGTATGTATGTAACAAATGTACTTTGTTTTGTGACTCTTTAATGCTAGTAATATAGTATCATAGAGGATATATTTTTATTTAGTCTTGTGATCCACCTAATAAGGATATTAGTAACTAAGAGGGACTCATAAAGGATATGAATGACCATATGTAAGGGATAAATTACATCATCTTTAAAATCATCTTAGCTCAGAAGTATTTTTCGTTTCAGTCATTTGTTTACCTTTTATATGAATCGTCAGAGATTTTTTAGAGCGAGTTTTGTATCTTAGTAGTATTTTACGTTACGAGAAATGCTAGGGCATACTGAGTGTATGAAATGATCCTACGCCAAATTAATAAAAATATTAGTATAGAACCCGTGCAATGAATGCACGGTATAAATAAGTTTTTTACTTTTAGTATATTATTGTTTATAGAAAAACATATTTTAAATTGATAATTCATATTTGAAAACCAAAATTAAAGGCATAAAAATTCATAAAAATGAGTAATATTGAATGAACTTTTTATCATAAACTTCTTGTAAAAAAAACTGTTTTTTTTATCACCATAAAAAACTTGAGGTAAACATGTGTAAATTATAAAGTATTAATTTTTTTTGGGATTTTCTCACTTGTACCCGTCAACTTTGTCATTCTCTAACTCGTACCCCTCGTTTTTTGAAAAAAACTTTGACCGACAATTACTCTTGGCTACAATTTCAGAAAACGCTAATTTTTTTTTTGAAACTGTACGTCTGTACGAGATCTTCGACTTGAAAAAAATAATTATTGTTTTTAAATTTTGTAGTTAGGAATTATGATCGGTCAAAGTCTGTTGACACGGAATAAACTTTGACTGATGAGAACTACCGAGGAAATATTCTGAATGCAATGATTTTTTTTTCGAATTCATTGTCTTAACGAGATATTCGACTTCTGAAATCGTAGCCATAAGTTATTTGCGGTCAAAGTTTTTTTCTAGAAAAAAGAGGGGTATAAGGGAGAAAATGAAGAAGTTGAGGGGTACAACTAAAAAATTCCTAATATTTTATAGATATTTCAATCTAAAAGATTACGTCACCTCTACTTAACATACTATAGACTACAAATGTAAAGTCCAACCGAATTATAGGCTTTATGTTTTAAACGGGAAAATTGGAGCTTCCCTTAATCTTTTAGTCTTAGGGGGATTGGAATCCAGAATGGCGGAGAACTAACACTAGATTTCATCTTAGTAAAATTGGACCTCAACCGCGAATTCAAATCTTCGACTAAGAATGGTTGGAGATCCCTGGTTAAACATTGATCACCTTAACGATTCATGGTTATGATATGCGTTAACATCTGCACTATCCAAATTCCAACCTACGGTTTAAACACTTGTCCATGGATTGGTATATAAGATAGTAGTAATATCATTGATTGTTAAAAAAGGGTTACCGGATTCGCTCCCCCACCCTCTGAATCACGAATTGATCATTAGTAATTCGCCTAGTTAGAGAGACTTGTCCATGGATTGGTATCAATTTGTGATTTGTTTTTGTCTTAATTCGCTCGATAGAGCGAATGCTATGACTTTGGTAAAACCCACAAAAAATGCGGAAAAAATTGAAGTATATATAATATCTGATTATTTTGACGCCAATAATGATACTCAACTTGATGATATAGGTTTTTTATGATGCTCATTTAAAGTATATGCAAGATCCTTTAGGCGAATCGATATGATTTAACGAATTATAATATGTTTAGCGAATTGGATTCGACGAATTACCAGATTATAAATATTGTAAACACGAATCGGATTCGACGAATTATTGATTTATAAAAATTATAGATTCGCCCCAGCGAATCAGATTTGCTAGATTGAGTGAATCGCATATTTGAATTACAAAAACGAATCGTGCGAATTCTGAATCTAGTAACCCTGGTTTAAATTTTGGTCGAAAAGTTCTTTCCCTGTTTTTGATTGATTTACATAGTCTTGTAATATTGATTTTCATTTATGTTAATATTTTTATTAATGAAATCAATTTCCATGTACAAGAATATGCTCTTTACTTGTAAGGAAATTTCTCTATCTTGAATTTATGCCTAAAAATCTGTCGGTTGCCATTTCAAATGACTAGCACGGGGCTCTCGCCCTGTCAATGTCGCTAACACGCCGTTAATGAACGATGACGTAAACATGTGTATTGCTTTCTTTACGCTTTTTTTTTAAATCTTTTACCGCTTCTTTGATCCGATTAATTTGAAAATTAATAAAGCTCTGCAACTGTTGCTACCTCACTAAACAGAGATATTGACTTGATACAATGGTACAAAACCAACAATAAAAAAGTCTTAATAAAGTTTTTATTAATGAACATAAATCATCACACATATTGCATATATTATGTTTTGAAATAGGGTTTAGTACACCTTTTAGTTTTATTTTAGTTTAATTATAAACTAGATTTAACTTTGTATATCAACTTCCTACTTGTTGCAGGGTGGCAGAGGAGCATCACAAAGTCCTGGATTTCCTTGAAAGCTAAAAGCCGAAAGATCAGCCGTGTGTGGAGGTATCTTCCCCGTTAGTTGGTTGTTCGACACATCAAATACGCCCAAGTACTTCAAGTTCAGTATTTTCTCAGGAATACTTCCAGTCAAGTTATTTGACTTTAGTAAGATCGAATTTAACAACACGGGGTTACCTAGTTCTTCAGGGATATTGGAGTCGAACCCATTATTGGATAGGATGAGTTTCTGCAAATTTAACATGTTGCCTATCCATGAGGGCAACGGTCCTGTTAGTTCGTTGTTCGATAGATCTAATATTTGTAGAGAAATCGGCAACTTTGGCAGCTCTCCTTTGATCCCCGTGCTGGCTAAGTCTAAATTTTCGATATTCTTAAACTTTACCATCCAATCTGGTATCGTCACAAGCTCAAGTGGGTTGTATGACATAGACAAATCTACGAGATTAGTCAGTTTAGCTAGGCTTTGAGGAATCGGTCCATCGATCTGGTTCCGCGATAAGTCTAACTTCTTTAGATTATTAAGATTGCCAAAACTTGAAGGGATTTGGCCTTTAAAACGGTTACGTGAGAGAAGCAACACTTCAATTGTACTAAGGTTTCCTAAACTTGATGGAATGTTTCCTGAAATTGTATTGCTCCACATTTCGATCTCTTTAATCTTAGGTAGATTTCCAATTGAATCCGGCAGTTCACCGGTCAAGTTGTTCCTATAAAGCCACAAAGAGAGCAATGAAGAAAGGCCACCTGTGGAAGATGGAATCGGTCCTCTAAAATTATTTGTGGCCAAATTTAGAGATGTTAGGTTCTTTAAATTTCCGATACTAGTTGGTATTTTGCCACTGAACATATTTTCTTGAAGATTAAGCAAGGTAAGCGAAGTGAGCTTCCCTACAGAAGACGGTAATCGACCCGTTAAGTTATTTAAGGATAGATCCAATTCCAACAATAACGATGAAGTTTCAAAAATTTGTTCGGGTATTACTCCGGAGAGTTGATTAAATCCAAGATGGAGATATTTAAGCTTAGGAAAGTTACCAAACGAAGAAGGGATCGTCCCACTTAGGCTGTTCATATATAGCATAAGATGAGTCAATTTCGACAATTTACCAAGTTCAGGAGGAATTTCACCGGTTAGATCTTTGCCACTAATATCGAGAACCTCGAGATAAGTAAGATTGGCTAGATATGGGGACAAAGTACCTGAGAATTGAACATCCCTATTATCCTGGTAAGAGAGAGAGACGTTGACTACTCTTCCATGGTCGGGATCACAAGTGATACCATGCCACGCGGTGCAACAGTCCGTCGTGGGTGACCATGAGCCGAATAGGCTTATCGGGTCGTTAGTGATCCTACGCTTGACATCGAGTAATGCTTCTTTGTCGATTGGATTGCATGATTTCACTAGTGAGGTGCATAGTGTAGTAGACAAGAATGCAAGGATGATTAAGGTTAGTGAATTTTGGAGATTTGTCATGCTTGAAAAACTAAATGTCAATTATAAGGAATTGAAAGAAATACTATGTTGGAAATTGCAAAGTAGACATATACAGTATATATATGCAGCATTGTTTAGGTTTTCGAGTGCTAGGATCATAGCAGATTGTCACGAGATGATAACTTACACCCAAAGATCACACTCGTGTGCTACCTAACTTGCGGTCCGTTGCAAGCTAAGTCAAGCAAGACCCTTTGTGCTAGGCAATGCCTAAGTCGATGGACAAAGAAGTGTTAGCTTGAGAACAAGAAGACTAAGACACTTAGAGTTTGGAAAGATTGCTTTTATTAAGAATGCTTGAATATACAAGTGAGTTTGTGTGAATGCTTTGTGATGATCCCAAATGAATGCCAAGGACCCCTATTTATAGGACTCCTAGGAAAGTTCTAGTCTCTACAAGTCCTAGCATGTTCTAGACTATTCTACTAGTTACAAAGCTTCCTAGTATATACAAGACTTGTCTAGAATACTCTAGTATGTACAAGATATGCCTAGAGATATCTAGATAGTTCCGCCATGTCCTAGCTTGTTCCGGAATGGTCCGGAATGTTCCAGAGATCTCCGGTCCATGCTAGAATCTCCTTTGTGCCTCTGGAAGTTTCTAGAAGTTTCCGGGCTAGTCTAGATTAGTCTTCACATTTCCGAAATTCTCTAGACAACCTCCTTATGCTTGAAAGTGTAGAAAATTCTAGGGAAAGAAGCCATCCGTGACATTCTCCCCCACCTGAATCGTTGACGCCCTCGTCACGGAGTTCCACCGAAGCGCTGGATTAAGTCTTTGAATTGCCAAAGGTCTGCCTCATTTTCCCATGACGCCTCGCTGTCGGGTTGTCCCTTCCACTTGATTAAGAATTCTCGTTGCCTTGGGACTCCTCGCTTTCGTATGACTCGGTCCGCCAAGATTGTTTTGACTTCCTTGTCATAGGAAGTCACAACTGCTGTGGGAGCCCTTTGAGACTCCCCTCGGCTTGGATCCACCTCGTCTCCATGGTATGGTTTAAGCATGCTCACGTGGAACACGGGGTGAATCTTGAGTTTAGGTGGCAACTCAACTCGATACGACACCCTTCCGATCCTTTTGATGACCGGGAACGGTCCTTCATATTTTCGTACTAGTCCCTTATGCACGGATCGGAAGGCCTTGAATTGTTGCGGCAACAACTTCACCATGACCAAGTCGCCTACTTGGTACTCCACGTGTCGGCGATGCTTGTCTGCCCATTTCTTCATCTTCTTTGAGGCCTTGTCCAAGTACGCCTTGGCTATGTCGAGTTTCTCGTTCCATTCTCTAGCCATCCGAAATGCTGTTGGGCTTTGGCCTGAATATCCGGTTGCAATGGCTTGAGGAGTTAAGGGTTGATATCCCGTCACTATCTCGAACGGGCTCTGTCCGGTTGACTCGGACTTTTGAAGATTATAAGAGAATTGGGACACATCCATAAGCTTCGCCCAATCCTTCTGATTGGCACCCACAAAGTGTCGTAAGTATAACTCGAGAAGGGCATTGACTCTCTCGGTCTGCCCGTTCGTTTGTGGGTGAAAACTTGTCGAGAAGTGCAAACTTGACCCCATCAATTTGAAAAGTTCCGTCCAAAACTTGGCTGTGAATCGAGGATCACGATCACTTACGATGCTTCGTGGTAGTCCCCAATACTTCACCACGTTTTTGAAGAATAGTCTTGCCGCTTCTTCACCCGTGCAGTCCCTAGGTGCTGGTATGAACGTCCCATACTTCGATAGTCGATCCACCATGACTAAGATAGAACCGCACCCATCTGACTTGGGTAAGGCCGAGATAAAGTCCATTGATATGCTTTCCCACGGCTTCTCTGGAGTCGGCAAGGGTTGTAGTAATCCGGCTGGGACTCTTTGCTCGTTCTTGTCTTGTTGGCATACAAGGCAAGTCTTTACATACGCCTCTACATCGTCCCGCATCTGTGGCCAATAGAATGATTGCTCGATCAAGGCCATTGTCCTTTGGATCCCCGGATGTCCAGCCCACTTGGAGTCATGACACTCCTTCATTGCTTCTCGTCTCAAGTTTCCCCACTTTGGCAAGTATACGCGATGTCCCACCGTATAGAGGACACCGTCTTCAACCCAAAACCTTCGGGTTTTCCCCTCCTTAGCCAAATTCACCAAGCTCTTGGCTAGGGGGTCTTTGTCAAGTCCCTCCCGGACTTTCTCGATCATGTTGCTGGCCACACCACTAATGGCAGCTAACATGGTCTTTCGGCTTAGGGCATCGGCAACCGTATTGATCTTGCCCGGCTTGTACTCCATAACATAGTCAAATTCGGCCAAGAAGTCCTGCCATCGTGCCTGCTTAGGAGTGAGCTTCTTTTGATTCTGAAAGTAGCTTGTAACAACATTGTCAGTCTTGATCACGATCCGGCTCCCAAGTAGGTAATGCCTCCATATCCGCAAACAGTGAATGATCGCAGTCATCTCCTTGTCATGCACTGGATATCTCCTCTCTGCGTCATTCAACTTCCGAGATTCAAATGCCACTGGGTGACCGTCTTGGACGAGCACTCCTCCAATAGCATAGTCGGATGCATCTGTGTGGACTTCAAATGGCTTGCTATAGTCGGGTAACGCCAACACTGGTTCCTCGGTTACCGCTCGTTTAAGCCCATCAAATGCCTCCTGGCATTTAGCGTCCCACGCCCATGGGACCTTCTTCTTCAATAGGTCGGTCAAGGGAGCAGCCTTGGCCGAGTAGCCTTGGATAAACCGACGATAGTAATTTGCTAGCCCAAAGAAAGAACGTAGCTCCGACACGTTCTTTAGCGCTTCCCAGTCATTGATCGCCTTGATCTTGTCAGGCTCCATCATGATTTGCCCGCCCCTTACTCGGTGCCCCAAGAAAGACACATCTTCTTGTGCAAAAGAGCATTTTTCTAACTTGAAATAGAGTTCCGCCTCTCGTAAGACTTGGAACACTTGTCGTAGGTGTTCGACATGCTCTTGCAAGTCATTGCTATACACCACAATATCATCAAGATATACCACCACGAACTTGTCGAGGAAAGGGTGAAATATCTTGTTCATTAGAGTGCAAAACGTTGCTGGGGCGTTGGTGAGGCCAAACGGCATCACTAGGAACTCGTATGACCCATACCGAGTCACACATGTAGTCTTCGGCTCGTCACCCTCAGCGATACGCACTTGCCAATAACCAGATCGAAGGTCAAGTTTAGAGAAATACCTTGCCTTGCCCAATTGATCGAAGAGATCGGCTACCAAAGGGATCGGGTACTTATTCTTGACGGTGACCTTGTTCAAAGCCCGATAGTCGATGCACATGCGTAAGGACCCGTCATGCTTCTTCTGGAACAAGACTGGTGCGCCATATGGGGCCTTCGACAGCCTGATAAAGCCGGCATCCAAGAGTTCCTTGAGTTGTCTCCGCAACTCTTCCAATAATGGTGGTGCCATTCTGTACGGACCCATGGCTGGCGGTTTAGCTCCTGGCTCCAACTCGATCTCATGGTCCACCTCCCTCCTAGGTGGAAGTCTCTTAGGCAGCTCGGGCGGCATCACGTCTTGATATTCCTTCAAGACCCTTTGAACCTCCATCGGCATCTCCGATGTTGATGAGGGTGTCTCCTCGACCATCGCCACCAAATATGTTGCCTCACCATGCTTTATACCCTTCTTGAGCTGGAGTGCGGACAACGTCTTCGCCTCAACTTGCTCACGTGTGACCGGAATTGTTCGGGCATTACCTCGACTAGTGATAGTCAAGGACCCATCCTTCTCGAACACCAACGGTCGCACTGAGTCGATAAACTCCATGCCAAGCACCATGGCGTAGTCATCCATGTTCACCACCGTGAAGTCGGCATTCCCCTCCCATTCACCCAAACGAAGGGGTACCTTCCGAGCTACTCCATGAATAGGCATCGATGAGGAGTTTACAGCCTTCATCGACCCTCCTTCCTTATGATATTTGAACCCCAACCTTGTGGCCTCCTCCTTGGTCACAAAGTTGTGGGTGGCACCACAATCAAACAACGACTTGGTGCGCTTCCCATTTACGACCGCCTCTACAAATATTAAGCCACTTGAACGAGGAAGGACATCGAGCTTGGTAGGCTTACCTTCCACTTTCGGTTTCTCCTTGGCGATCTTGTTTAGCAACCGAAGAGATCCCATCCGTGCTTCGTCTTTGGAGCTAGTCTTCTCATCGTACGCGGACGCCATTGCATTCAACTTCTGCTTTTGTGGGCAATCCCATACAAAGTGCGGCCCTCCGCACAGAAAGCAATCCCGGTTCTTAAGCTTGCTGTCCAAGAAAGACGTCTCCTTTGCCTTGCCCTTGTCCTTATACTTCGAAAACCTTGAAGTAGATGCGCCGCTAGACGAAGGAGTAGTGGCTCTCCCACCTTTATCCTTGTTACCACTCTTCTTAACAAACCGATCGCGCCTTAGCTCCGTCTTTAGCTCGTATAGAGATTCTGCCACATTGATGGCCTCGGCTAAAGTCTTGACATTTCGACGCTTTAACTCTTGCTCGGCCCATCTTTGTAGTCCATCCATGAAGTATAGGAACGATAAGTGCTCGGGCATGTCCTCGATCTCTAGCAAGAGGGAGGAGTATTGCTTTACGTACTCACGAATCGATCCCATATGCTTCAAGGCTCGCAATTTCTTCAAGGCTATCTCCTCGGCATTGTCTGGGTAGAATTGCTTCTTGAAATCTCCCTTGAAGTCATCCCAAGTATTAATGTGGCACAACCCCTTCTTCTCGTCGCCTTGTCGTCTCCTCCACCAAAGGATGACATCCTCGGCTAAGTACATTGTGGCACTCTTGATCTTCATGTCATCCTCGGTGATTTTGAGGGCATCAAAGTATTGCTCGAGTCCCCACAAGAAGTTGTCGATCTCCTTCGAGTCTCTTTTGCCATTGTACTTCGTTGGTTCAGGAACTCGAATCTTTGGTGCCTCCCGAATGGTGGTCGTCCCTGCCACAGCAGCTCGATATAAGGCAAGGTCGGTCTTCGCCTCGGTAAGTTGGCCCGTTAGGGCTTGAACTTGGCCACGCAGTTCAGCCGTTTGCTTGGCCACTTCCTCCTGGACAATGTGAGCCATCTGCTCACGAAAAACATTTGCGAACTCCCCTCACAAAGAACCAGCAAGCTCATTGATCAAGCCTTGGACCTCACCCTTGAGGTCTTGATGATCCTGCTCCAAACCCTTAACCTTTTCTTGAAGGTCTTCCATACTCTCCACGATCCCGGATAAGGCATCTTGGTGTTCCCCCACAGCGAGTTCCACCCGTGCTATCCGAGCATTAGTAGTCTCCTTCTTTTAAGGGTTAGTTCCCGTAGCCGTACCCCCAACCATCACGTCCTCCACCACGCTAGCACTTGCGTCATGTCCCGACATATTCCTCAACTATGGTCTTCGCAGGCGAACCTGCTCTGATACCACTTGTCACGAGATGATAACTTACACCCAAAGATCACACTCGTGTGCTACCTAACTTGCGGTTCGTTGCAAGCTAAGTCAAGCAAGACCCTTTGTGCTAGGCAATGCCTAAGTCGATGGACAAAGAAGTGTTAGCTTGAGAACAAGAAGACTAAGACACTTAGAGTTTGGAAAGATTGCTTTTATTAAGAATGCTTGAATATACAAGTGAGTTTGTGTGAATGCTTTGTGATGATCCCAAATGAATGCCAAGGACCCCTATTTATAGGACTCCTAGGAAAGTTCTAGTCTCTACAAGTCCTAGCATGTTCTAGACTATTCTACTAGTTACAAAGCTTCCTAGTATATACAAGACTTGTCTAGAATACTCTAGTATGTACAAGATATGCCTAAAGATATCTAGATAGTTCCGCCATGTCCTAGCTTGTTCCGGAATGGTCCGGAATGTTCCAGAGATCTCCGGTCCATGCTAGAATCTCCTTTGTGCCTCTGGAAGTTTTTAGAAGTTTCCGGGCTAGTCTAGATTAGTCTTCACATTTCCGGAATTTTCTAGACAACCTCCTTATGCTTGAAAGTGTAGAAAATTCTAGGGAAAGAAGCCATCCGTGACAAGATGCTACTTTATGTTTTTCTTGTGATCCACCTCGATATGAATAATTTTAATTAAAATGTATCAGAAAGGATATGAGCATATGGCCAAGATAATGTTTCGGATCATGGGATAAAGAATTTTTTTTTTGTTTCAAATGAGCGCACTTATATCTCGGGTGAGAATCAAACTCCAATTTGAGAATTGGAGTAAGAGAGTTTTACCACTTGAGCTAACTCTTAATCTTCCAGAATAGAAAATAAGAACAATCAAGATTTGAACATTTAATTTATGGTTAAATACTCAACAATTAAGGGGGACAAAATGAAATTTCTTCAATAAAATGTATATGGACTAAGAACTCAACGGAGTCAGCCTTAAATCCCGCATAACTAAGATCCTCTATTGAGCTTTATGGACTTCCTCGTGTGGTCGTGCCTCATATAATGTACGAATCGACAACTATGTAATACTCCGTAAAGGGTAGGGGTTTTCTCACTCGTATCTTTTGACTATTTCATTTTCTTACTTGTATATCCCTCTTTGATTTTTGGGGGAAAAAACAACTTTAATTTGCCAAATTCTTAGCTACGACTTCACAAGATGTTAGTAAAATGTTTTGTTTTTTTGAAAAATTTTATGTTGTACCTCTAAGTTTTTAGGGTTTCTTAGTTCTACTCTATGTCATTTTAAAATTCTATGTTGTACACTTAGCTTGTACCTAGAGCTGGCAAGTCTGACCCAACCTAGTTGACCCAACCCAAACATATTGCAGCCCGAAACCGACTTGACCCGACCTTATCCATGATGACTCAAAACCAATCAAGGCCAACCCAAAACGAATCCCACCCCGACCCGAAACCCAAACCAAACTGATACATGCTTTAACATGACTCGACCAGGAAGGTCACCCGACTCTAAGGATAACCCGAAGTTAACCCTAAAGCTAACCTGAAAGTTGGCCCAAACCTGAATATAACTCAACATTAACTTAAAATATAACCTCGTAAAAAAGAAAGCCAAGGCGTTAAAGACCAAAATTATTATGAACAACTTTTGTAAAGTATTTAAATTAGCTGACTCGATAATGACCCGGCCCAAAAATAAGCCTGATAATGACCCAACCCACCCAAAACCTACCCCGAAAGATCTATCTAAATTACCCATTCCGACAATGACCCGAACCTGAACCCGAGCTAAGAATTAACTCTACTAACTCGACTTGTAAGCGACCTAAACCTGACCTAGACGTTGACCCAATGTGACCCGAACCTGTCATTTTTTTTATTAAAGTTGCGCGTCAAAATTCATAGATCTTAGCACCGAAATAAAGGGCCGTATTAGGTTACGTTTACGGGTCTTTCAGATGTAGAGTGAATCCTGTGAATGTAGATATTGAAAAAGTGTTGATGGCTGAGACCAGGTTTCGGCTCGGTTTCATCCTTTCGGGTTACAAAATCGTTTTAGTTTTATTATATTCACCCTAGGTCCGGTTTGACATAAAAAACTAATAGGTTTGTTTACCCTTAGTTATGTGTTAATTGGGCTGAATTCCGAAACAGAGAAAAACAGGGGAAGTGGGGAGTCCTCAGTACAAAGTTTACAGGAGTCAAGAGGTGTTTTCAGCAGTTTGTAGACCAACTTGTGTATTATTACTAGACCAACTTGCAAGGTATAATCCATTATCGGTTCGAAACCGGTACATAAAATGAGAAAGCGTCACCAGGTGACGAGTATCACAAAGTTAAAGATTCAATTTTTATTTATTTATTTATTTTGGTTTAAAATAGATAGCATACATATATATCTACTTAGATTGTTAAACCAACTTGCAGGGTGGTAAAGGAGCATCACAAAGTCCAGGATTGTCCATAAACCCAGCAGCAGGAAGGTCGGCCTTATGGGGAGGTATCATCCCAGTTAGTCCATTTTTCGATACATCGAAAGCTTTCAAGAATTCCGAGTCCAACAATTCCATAGGAATACTTCCGTACAAGTTATTCGATGACAATGAAACGCTCTCTAACAACTCGAGATTACCAAGTTCTTCAGGGATAGTAGAATTGAATCCATTGTTGGACAGGTTGAGTTTCGCCAAATCATGCATGTTGCCTATCCATGAAGGTAATTTTCCCGTTAGTTCATTGCTCGATAAATCGAGGTAATTAATAGACAAGGGCAACACTGGCAGCTCTTCTTTGATCCCGGTACTAGCCAGCGCTAGTCCCGTTAGTGTCTTTAACTTGAGCAACCAATTTGGTATCTCCCCAAGCTTAAGTGGGTTGTGTGACAAATCCAAATATCGTATCGTACATTCTCCTAGGCTAGGAGGGATTGGACCAACAAGCTGGTTCCTCATTAATTCCAAGGTTTCGAGATTTTTGAGGTTACCAAAACTCGACGGAATTTGGCCTATCAAACGATTATTCGAGAGTTTTAAAGTTCGGAGTGTACTTAGATTTCCCAAACTTGACGGAATATCTGCTGAAATCAAATTGTTTTCCAAGTTAATCATTTCAATCTTAGGTAGATTTCCATTTGAAAAAGGCAAAACACCGGTCAATCTGTTGTCGTCAAGCTCCAAATTGTGCAGTGAAGCAAGGTCGCCGATAGAAGGTGGTATGTCTCCCTTGATTATATTTTTGCTCAAAACTAATTCTTCAAGGTTCTTTAAATTTACGATACTACTTGGTATTACACCAGAGAGAAGATTGTTACTAAGACGAAGTGTAGTAAGTGAAGTAAGCTTCCCAATAGAAG
Source organism: Heliosperma pusillum (assembly GCA_022085475.1). Lineage (NCBI taxonomy): Eukaryota > Viridiplantae > Streptophyta > Magnoliopsida > Caryophyllales > Caryophyllaceae > Heliosperma > Heliosperma pusillum. The sequence continues at coordinate 884,805 of JAIUZE010069927.1, read as the reverse complement.
ATGGCAATGGACCCGACAACTGGTTTTCGGATAAATCCAATTCCAAAATTGATGTCGATGATTGTAAAATTTGTTCTGGTATAATTCCCGTGAGATTATTGTATGCAAGAGAAAGGTGTTTTAGCTTAGGGAAGTGACCAAATGAAGAAGGAATAGAACCATTTAGCTGATTTCTATCTAGACGAAGATGAGTCAAGTTCGATAAATTGCCAAGTTCAGGCGGAATTGGACCGGTTAGTTTCTGAAGGGCACTAAAGTCGAGAACTTGGAGATAAGTAAGGTTGGCTAGGAACGGAGAAAGTGTACCGCTTATGAAAATGCTAAAATCAATTACCACGATATCTTCTTCTGAATCATAATGTATGCCAGAGCGAGAGACGTTGACAACCCTGCCATGGTCACACGTGACACCCTGCCACACGGTGCAACAGTCTGTGTCGGGTGACCATGAGCCAAGTAGGCCTAATGGATCGTCCGTGATCCTATGCTTGAAATCGAGTAATGCTTCTTTGTCAACGGAATTGCATGATTTCACCAGTGAGATGCATAATGTAGTTGATAGAATTACAAGGAAGATTAAGTTTGTGAGATTTGACATGATTATATTGAAAAAATAATAAATCAGGTTGCAAATAAAATGTGCATATATATGCAATTTGTAAGATGTTAGTACTTTTTTAGTCTCCTGTGATCTACCTAGATATGATCAGTAGCTAAAACGAACCCAGGAAGGGTATGTGTAAGTGTGTAACAATATGGTGGACAAATCTCATTCTCGTCCGAAAAAAATCAGTTCTACGGACACCCTCGTAAGGTTGTAGGATTAACATTGTGTTTTCTGTTGTAGATGTTGTATGACTTTATTAATGAATAAATAAATAAACTGAGAAATTCTACAATGTAATCTTGATAATATAACTCTTGCCTGCTCGGCCACCTTTGACCGTATGTGTATCCATCACAACTACATCTGATATTCGACATAAATGAGAAGCCATAGCCTTATTTTCAATTTTTCTAGCTAAACGTTTATATAAGAACTTAATACAGAGTATCCACATATTGATATCATCGTATAAAACGTACATCAGGTCTTGAACTAAAAATAACTCATTATGATAGCAGTATTCGTGTTAGGCGATTTTATACAAATATTATGTAGAATAAGTCTACTCTATACGATTTCAGGCGATTTTATACAAATATTATGTAGAATAAGTCTACTCTATACGATTTCCAAGCTTACAAACTGTGTTTATTGACTGATTTGCAAGGTGTAATGTATCACTGGTCTGTAACCATAACAACTTATAAAGAAGAAACACATGTAGTGTGTTGGTTTTTGTTTAAAACTGGATGTTAGTATATAGTACTTCTTCCGTCTCGTTCATTGTTTGCCTTGTATATTCTTTGTAGGAGTAATGCTTCTTTGTCAATGGGATTGTATGATTTCACCAGTGAGATGCAGAATATTGTAATTTCTAAAAAATAAAAGAAAGATAAATATTGCAAGATTTGCCATGATTTAAAAATGAATAAATCAATTCTAAAAGAAATTTACAGATTATATTAAGTTGCAAATTATATATATACACACACTAAAATGTAGGCGATTTTTTTCGTTTCCTTTGTGTTCCACCTAGAAATCATCAGTAGGTCTCATCCTTGTGACTTACATATATCAGTTTTATGAACTAATAGAATATAACTATAATATATGAACCTTAACCATCACATTAAGGTTTTTATTGAGATGATTCATCTATCATGGTATCAGAGCCAGTAGGGGTGTCAAACTGTAAATGCGCTCAGCCTTACTGAAATGTCAAGCTTCTTAATGTAATGACAGCATTCGATCATGGACAACATGGGTAACGAATTGGCAATAGCGTGAGTAGCCCCTTTAGAGTTATACTCCCTCCTATTCTCCTCAACTTCCCTATTTTCTTTTTTTGTCAATTCGGTTGATGAAAACAGTGAGATCGGATTTGTTGTTAGGATTAAACCTCTGACCTTAATTTCGGTTCTTGCGTCTCTAAGATTTCAAATATTACGATGTCAGTGGAATTTGCAATGATTCAAAAATAACCGTACAAAATTTAACTCTTAGTCTAACCATCTATCACCAACCCAAATATCTAGTCCTGACCCATTTTATACTTAGGACGGATACCCTACGTCTTAAACAAGACTTGTTTGTTTGTTTTTGTTTATTGCTCCTTATTGTAGTGTAGGGTTTACATTCACACAAACATAAGTAAAAGGATTACAGTACTCTGTAATCATTTGTGTTCATATATCACGATTAAAATCTTATTTACGCGTAATGATTAAAATCTTTGAGTAGCAGATACATAAACATTTCAAAGTAGAGTCTCATCATCCCATCTTCGTCACCCGAAAATACAATTCAGCTCACTAGTTATGCTGAATGTTGTAGCAGTATGGGAAGCTTGGTTGCATACTCTTATGTATCGAGACAAACAAGCCATGCCTTTGGAGATGCTCTAAGGGAACCTCATCAGCACTCTTGACATCTTTCGCTCCATATCAGTATCACATTTATAAGACTTGAAGAACAGATTTTCGAGGGAACCTGAAATGGCAAACAGATATTCAACATTTCAACCAATTTCAGTTCCACGCTTGATCCTGTGACAAGATCACGTCCTTCATTACGACCTTGTACATACTTAATAATGACCTCGCGTAGGTGATCCAATTTGTAGTCGTAATTGAAGTCGAATATGTGCAAGCCAACATTTTCACCTGGAAGTTGAACCTACAGTAATAAGTAAATTCATGTAAGTAAAAAAAAGTATATGACAGATGCTTGAGTAATCTCAGAAAGAACTTATTTACTTACTGAAATGTCGAGCTTCTTAATGTAAGGACAACATTCGATCATTCTATCATGGACAAAAAGTAACGGAAGACATCAAAATCACTCAATTCCAGATCACTTGGACGAAGTTCACTGAGGTAATTGAAAGTTACAGGAGGAGATCTCAAGACGCGACCTGCAGCCAAGAACATAGTAATTTGATCATTCAGGGGAACTATTATCCACTTGTCATGGAATGACACTACCGGCAAATGGTCTCCTCCCCTCTCCTTGGTCTTTGTGCCAAAACCAAAGGTAAACAAATGACCGGGACGAATGAAGTATTAAATTAGAACATCGTAGTAGTATCATCTTTACCTTGCACATGTGACCATTAAATTCGACGGACTGAACTTGACAGGAACTTGCAAGAAGATTGACAGCATCAACTGTTTCAACTGTTATGACTTTTTTCGGCATTCTGTTCAACCACAATGTTACGTTTTTAAGACTGAGAACATTTCCGAAAGCTAGAGACTCAAAACCGCCTTTCAATACCAAGGTTTGGAGACTAGGTGCATCTATTACAACATGATCCATACCACTCCACCCCACAACTTTTAACGTTTCAAGAATTCTACAATTTTCAATCGAAGTAAGAAAAATGTTTGGTTTACTAAACTTAATATTCAGCAGCTCAAGGTGCTTGAGTTTCGCAAACCCATGGAAACAAGCAGGCGGAGGATCTAAAGAGAATTCGTCGAGATATAGGTACACTAACTTGCTGCGACGCTGCAACAGAAGATATAAGAAGTAATATACAAATCCCAATCCCAATAGATAGTTCTGAGAAATCGGACTCCTTTTTTGGATAGAAAATAGACCCACTGGCTGAGAATCTGATTCAAATCTGCATTATCTGGAATTAAAAGATCAAACTTTTGAACGGGACCGTTGTGATGGAGTAGTATACTGTTAATAATGCGGCTGCTTTCTAGCCAATTAATAGTTTCATCGTCCTTATTAATTTCTTGCCGCTTCTGGAATTCATAACCAAAGACGAGATGCTGTGGTGATAACCAAGCATTTCTCCATTGTTTGGACAACACGGTTGTCCGTGCAGTCATGTGAATCGGCAACTTTTCAAGGATTTTATCAATTACAAGATCCAGAGCATTGCTGAAAAAATCCACCATGGTTTCCGAAGACTCGGAACAAGCCATGGACTGCTATAAAGGGTAGAAGTTGAGTTCTTCAATCTTCAATGTTTGCTTTGAGATAAAATTACCTAGCCAAAACCCGGTCCTAAATAGTCACAAAAAGCATATGGTTATTTGATGGTTTAACCGAACATGGTAACTTCTACCACGGCCCAGGACACATGGTACAAAAATCGTGAGAAACTGAAACGCGGCCCAATACAACCTCCCGAACGACCCAAATTACAGCCTATAATACACTGTTTTTCGGTATTTTATGGCCCCAGGTCAGAAATGGCACTAAATCACACAAACATTTTATTGACTCAGATAAAGCTTTTACACAAATTTTGAGCATAAACGGAGGAGATTTGATGGTGTCGGTATACGATAAATGTTTTTCGGATGTACCATTATTTATCGTGAACATGGATAAATACTTGTTATCTGTTGATTTAATCGAACAGGATAACTACTAACATAGCCCAGGACACGTGGTACAAAATTCGAGAGAAAATGAAACATGACCCAATACGACCTCCCGAACGGCCCAAATTGCAACGTATAATACACGGTTTTCGGTATTTTGTGGCCCCGGGTCAGAAATGATTGTAAATCACAAAAACATTTTATTTTCTCGGATAAAGCTTCCACACAAATTTTGAGCATAAACGAAGAAGATTTGAGGGTGTCTGTATGCGATAAACATTTTTCGGGGTAACTCGGTTTATCTAGAAAATGGATAAATACTTATTTTCTGATGGTTTAATCGAACATAGTAACTTCTACCACGGCCCAGGACACATGCTACAAAAATCGTGACAAATTGAAACGCAGCCTAGTTAGACCTCCTGAACGGCCCAATTTACAGCTTGTAATACACGGTTTTTGGTATTTTGTGGACCCGGGTCAGAAATGGACGTAAATCACACAAACATTTTATTGGCTCATATAAAGCTCCCACGCAAATTTTGAGCATAAACAGAGGAGATTTGATGGTATCGGTAAGCAAAAACGTTTTTCGGAGGTACCTCTGTTTATCGTGAAAATGGATAATACTTGTTATCTGTTGGTTTAATCGGACATGATAACTACTAACACAGCCCAGGACACGTGGTACAAAATTCGTGAGAAAATGAAACATCACCCAATATAACATCCCGAACGGCTCAAATTGCAACCTATAATACACGGTTTTCGGTTTTTTGCGGCACTGGGTCAGAAATGACTGTAAATCGAAACAACATTTTATTGACTCAGTTAAAGGTTCCACACAAATTTTGATCATAAACGGAGGAGATTTGTGGGTTTCGGTAGGCGATAAACGTTTTTCGGGGGTATCTCGGTTTATCAATAAAATGGATAAATACTTGTTATCTGATGGTTTAACAGAACATGGTAACTTCTACCACGGCCCAGGACACATGGCACAAAAATCGTGAGAAACTGAAACGTAGCCCAATACGACCTCCCGAACGACCCAGATTAAAGCCTATAATACACGGTTTTCGGTATTTTAAGGCCCCGGGTCAGAAATGGCAGTAAATCACACAAACCTTTTATTGACTCAGATAAAGCTTCCACGCAAATTTTGAACATAAACGGAGGAGATTTGATGGTGTCGGTATGCGATAAACGTTTTTCGGTTGTACCTCTATTTATCGTGAAAATGGATAAATACTTGTTATCTGTTGGTTTAATCGGACATGATAACTACAAACAGAGCCCAGGACACGTGGTACAAAATTCGTGAGAAAATGAAACATGACCCAATACGACCTCCCGAACGGCCCAAATTACAGCCTATAATACACGGTTTTCGGTATTTTATGGTCCCGGGTCAGAAATGGCAGTAAATCACACAAACCTTTTATTTTCTCGGATAAAGCTTCCACACAAATTTTGAGCATAAACGGAGGAGATTTGATGGTGTCGGTATGCGATAAACGTTTTTCGGAGGTACCTCTGTTTATCGTGAAAATGGATAAATAATTGTTATCTGTTGGTTTAATCGAACAAGATAACTACTAACACAAATTAAGACACGTGGTACAAAATTCGTGAGAAAATGAAACATGACCAAATATAAACTCCCGAACGGCCCAAATTGCAGCTTATAATACACGGTTTTCATTATTTTGCAGCCCCGGGTCAGAAATGATTGAAAATCACAAAAACATTTTATTTTCTCGTATAAAGCTTCCACACAATTTTTGAGCATAAACGAAGAAGATTTGAGGGTGTCGGTATGCAATAAACGTTTTTCGGGGTAACTAGGTTTATCTTGAAAATGGATAAATACTTGTTTTATTCTGATGGTTTAATCGAACATGGTAACTTCTACCACGGACCATGACACATGGTACAAAAATCGTGAGAAATTGAAACGCAGCCCAGTACGACCTCTTGAACGGCCCAGTTTACAGCCTGTGATACACGGTTTTTGGTATTTTGTGACCCCGGGTCAGAAATGGCACTAAATCACACAAACATTTTATTGGCTCGGATAAAGCTCCCACGCAAATTTTGAGCTTAAACAGAAGAGATTTGAAGGTGTCGGTGTGCGATAAACGTTTTTCGGAGGTACCTCGGTTTATCGGAAAATGGATAAATACTTGTTATATGATGATTTAATCGAACATGATAAATACTAACACAGGCCAGGACACGTGGTACAAAATTCGTGAGAAAATAAAACATGACCCAATATAACCTCCCGAACGGGCCAAATTGCAGCCGGTTTTCGGTATATTATGGCCCCGGGTCAGAAATGGCAGTAAAACACACAAACCTTTTATTGACTCAGATAAAGCTTCCACACAAATTTTGAATATAAACGGAGGAGATTTGATGGTGTCGGTATGTGATAAACGTTTTTCGGTTGTACCTCTATTTATCGTGAAAATGGATAAATACTTGTTATCTGTTGGTTTAATCGAACATGATAACTACAAACAGAGCCCAGGACACGTGGTACAAAATTCGTGAGAAAATGAAACATGACCCAATACGACCTCCCAAACGGCCCAAATTGCAGCCTTATAATACACTGTTTTCGGTATTTTGCGACCCGGGTCAAAAATACTGTAAATAACAATAACATTTTATTATTTCGGATAAAGCTTCCACAAAAATTTTGAGCATAAACGGAGGAGATTTGATGGTGTCGGTATGCGATAAACGTTTTTCGGAGTTACCTCTGTTTATCATGAAAATGGATAAATAATTGTTATCTGTTGGTTTAATCGAACATGATAACTACTAACACAAATTAAGACACGTGGTACAAAATTCGTGAGAAAATGAAACATGACCAAATATAACCTCTCGAACGGCCCAAATTGCAGCTTATAATACACGGTTTTCATTATCTTGCAGCCCCAGGTCAGAAATGATTGAAAATCACAAAAACATTTTATTTTCTCGTATAAAGCTTCCACACAATTTTTGAGCATAAATGAAGAAGATTTGAGGGTGTCGGTATGCAATAAACGTTTTTCGGGGTAACTAGGTTTATCTAGAAAATGGATAAATACTTGTTTTCTGCTGGTTTAATCGAACACGGTAACTTCTACCACGGACCATGACACATGGTACAAAAATCGTGAGAAATTGAAACGCAGCCCAGTACGACCTCTTGAACGGCCCAGTTTACAGCCTGTGATACACGGTTTTTGGTATTTTGTGGCCCCGGGTCAGAAATGACACTAAATCACACAAACATTTTATTGGCTCGGATAAAGCTCCCACGCAAATTTTGAGCTTAAACAGAAGAGATTTGAAGGTGTCGGTGTGCGATAAACGTTTTTCGGAGGTACCTCGGTTTATCGGAAAATGGATAAATACTTGTTATTTGATGATTTAATGCAACATGATAAATACTAACACAGGCCATGACACGTGGTACAAAATTCGTAAGAAAATGAAACATGACCCAATATAACCTCCCGAACGGGCCAAATTGCAGCCTTTAATACACGGTTTTCGGTATTTTATGGCCCCGGGTCAGAAATGGCAGTTAATCACACAAACCTTTTATTGACTCAAATAAAGCTTCCACACAAATTTTGAACATAAACGGAGGAGATTTGATGGTGTCGGTATGCGATAAACGTTTTTCGGTTGTACCTCTATTTATCGTGAAAATGGATAAATACTTGTTATCTGTTGGTTTAATCGAACATGATAACTACAAACAGAGCCCAGGACACGTGGTACAAAATTCGTGAGAAAATGAAACATGACCCAATACGACCTCCCAAACGGCCCAAATTGCAGCCTTATAATACACTGTTTTCGGTATTTTGCGACCCGGGTCAGAAATACTGTAAATAACAATAACATTTTATTTTCTCGGATAAAGCTTCCACAAAAATTTTGAGCATAAACGGAGGAGATTTGATGGTGTCGGTATGCGATAAACGTTTTTCGGAGGTACCTATGTTTATCGTGAAAATGTATAAATAATTGTTATCTGTTGGTTTAATCGAACATGATAACTACTAACACAAATTAAGACACGTGGTACAAAATTCGTGAGAAAATGAAACATGACCAAATATAACCTCCCGAACGGCCCAAATTGCAGCTTATAATACACGGTTTTCATTATTTTGCAGCCCCGGGTCAGAAATGATTGAAAATCACAAAAACATTTTATTTTCTCGTATAAAGCTTCCACACAATTTTTGAGCATAAACGAAGAAGATTTGAGGGTGTCGGTATGCAATAAACGTTTTTCGGGGTAACTAGGTTTATCTAGAAAATGGATAAACTTGTTTTCTGATGGTTTAATCGAACATGGTAACTTCTACCACGACCCAGGACACATGGCACAAAAATCGTGAGAAACTGAAACGCAGCCCAGTACGACCTTCCAAACGACCCAAATTACAGCCTATAATACACGGTTTTCGGTATTTAATGGCCCCGGGTCAGAAATGGCAGTAAATCACACAAACCTTTTATTGACTCAGATAAAGCTTCCACACAAATTTTGAACATAAACGGAGGAGATTTGATGGTGTCGGTATGCGATAAACGTTTTTCGGTTGTACCTCTATTTATCGTGAAAATGGATAAATACTTGTTATCTGTTGGTTTAATCGAACATGATAACTACAAACAGAGCCCGGGACACGTGGTACAAAATTCGTGAGAAAATGAAGTATGACCCAATACGACCTCCCAAACGGCCCAAATTGCAGCCTTATAATACACTGTTTTCGGTATTTTGCGACCCGGGTCAAAAATACTGTAAATAACAATAACATTTTATTATTTCGGATAAAGCTTCCACAAAAATTTTGAGCATAAACGGAGGAGATTTGATGGTGTCGGTATGCGATAAACGTTTTTCGGAGTTACCTCTGTTTATCATGAAAATGGATAAATAATTGTTATCTGTTGGTTTAATCGAACATGATAACTACTAACACAAATTAAGACACGTGGTACAAAATTCGTGAGAAAATGAAACATGACCAAATATAACCTCTCGAACGGCCCAAATTGCAGCTTATAATACACGGTTTTCATTATTTTGCAGCCCCGGGTCAGAAATGATTGAAAATCACAAAAACATTTTATTTTCTCGTATAAAGCTTCCACACAATTTTTGAGCATAAACGAAGAAGATTTGAGGGTGTCGGTATGCAATAAACGTTTTTCGGGGTAACTAGGTTTATCTAGAAAATGGATAAACTTGTTTTCTGATGGTTTAATCGAACATGGTAACTTCTACCACGACCCAGGACACATGGCACAAAAATCGTGAGAAACTGAAACGCAGCCCAGTACGACCTTCCAAACGACCCAAATTACAGCCTATAATACACGGTTTTCGGTATTTTATGGCCCCGGGTCAGAAATGGCAGTAAATCACACAAACCTTTTATTGACTCAGATAAAGCTTCCACACAAATTTTGAACATAAACGGAGGAGATTTGATGGTGTCGGTATGCGATAAACGTTTTTCGGTTGTACCTCTATTTATCGTGAAAATGGATAAATACTTGTTATCTGTTGGTTTAATCGAACATGATAACTACAAACAGAGCCCGGGACACGTGGTACAAAATTCGTGAGAAAATGAAGTATGACCTAATACGACCTCTCAAACGGCCCAAATTGCAGCCTTATAATACACTGTTTTCGGTATTTTGCGACCCGGGTCAGAAATACTGTAAATAACAATAACATTTTATTTTCTCGGATAAAGCTTCCACAAAAATTTTGAGCATAAACGGAGGAGATTTGATGGTGTCGGTATGCGATAAACGTTTTTCGGAGGTACCTCTGTTTATCGTGAAAATGGATAAATAATTGTTATCTGTTGGTTTAATCGAACAAGATAACTACTAACACAAATTAAGACACGTGGTACAAAATTCGTGAGAAAATGAAACATGACCAAATATAAACTCCCGAACGGCCCAAATTGCAGCTTATAATACACGGTTTTCATTATTTTGCAGCCCCGGGTCAGAAATGATTGAAAATCACAAAAACATTTTATTTTCTCGTATAAAGCTTCCACACAATTTTTGAGCATAAACGAAGAAGATTTGAGGGTGTCGGTATGCAATAAACGTTTTTCGGGGTAACTAGGTTTATCTAGAAAATGGATAAACTTGTTTTCTGATGGTTTAATCGAACATGGTAACTTCTACCACGGCCCAGGACACATGGCACAAAAATCGTGAGAAACTGAAACGCAGCCCAGTACGACCTCCCGAACGACCCAAATTACAGCCTATAATACACGGTTTTCGGTATTTTATGGTCCCGGGTCAGAAATGGCAGTAAATCACACAAACCTTTTATTGACTCAGATAAAGCTTCCACACAAATTTTGAACATAAACGGAGGAGATTTGATGGTGTCGATATGCGATAAACGTTTTTCGGTTGTACCTCTTTTTATCGTGAAAATGGATAAATACTTGTTATCATTTGGTTTAATCAAACATGATAACTACAAATAGAGCCCAGGACACGTGGTACAAAATTCGTGAGAAAATGAAACATGACCCAATACGACCTCCCAAACGTCCCAAATTGCAGCCTTATAATACACTGTTTTCGGTATTTTGCGACCCGGGTCAGAAATACTGTAAATAACAATAACATTTTATTTTCTCGGATAAAGCTTCCGCAAAAATTTTGAGCATAAACGGAGGAGATTTGATGGTGTCGCTATGCGATAAACGTTTTTCGGAGGTACCTCTGTTTATCATGAAAATGGATAAATAATTGTTATCTGTTGGTTTAATCGAACATGATAACTACTAACACAAATTAAGACACGTGGTACAAAATTCGTGAGAAAATGAAACATGACCAAATATAACCTCCCGAACGGCCCAAATTGCAGCTTATAATACACGGTTTTCATTATTTTGCAGCCCCGGGTCAGAAATGATTAAAAATCACAAAAACATTTTATTTTCTCGTATAAAGCTTCCACACAATTTTTGAGCATAAACGAAGAAGATTTGAGGGTTTCGGTATGCAATAAACGTTTTTCGGGGTAAGTAGGTTTATCTAGAAAATGGATAAATACTTATTTTCTGATGGTTTAATCGAACATGGTAACTTCTACCACGGACCATGACACATGGTACAAAAATCGTGAGAAATTGAAACGCAGCCCAGTACGACCTCTTGAACGGCCCAGTTTACAGCCTGTGATACACGGTTTTTGGTATTTTGTGGCCCCGGGTCAGAAATGGCACTAAATTACACAAACATTTTATTGGCTCGGATAAAGCTCCCACGCAAATTTTGAGCTTAAACAGAAGAGATTTGAAGGTGTCGGTGTGCGATAAACGTTTTTCGGAGGTACCTCGGTTTATCGGAAAATGGATAAATACTTGTTATTTGATGATTTAATCGAACATGATAAATACTAACACAGGCCAGGACACGTGGTACAAAATTCGTGAGAAAATGAAACATTACCCAATATAACCTCCCGAACGGGCCAAATTGCAGCCTTTAATACATGATTTTCGGTATTTTATGGTCCCGGGTCAGAAATGGCAGTAAATCAGACAAACCTTTTATTGACTCAGATAAAGCTTCCACACAAATTTTGAACATAAACGGAGGAGATTTGATGGTGTCGGTATGCGATAAACGTTTTTCGGTTGTACCTCTATTTATCGTGAAAATGGATAAATACTTGTTATCTGTTGGTTTAATCGAACATGATAACTACAAACAGAGCCCAGGACACGTGGTACAAAATTCGTGAGAAAATGAAACATGACCCAATACGACCTCCCAAACGGCCCAAATTGCAGCCTTATAATACACTGTTTTCGGTATTTTGTCGACCCGGGTCAGAAATACTGTAAATAACAATAACATTTTATTTTCTCGGATAAAGCTTCCACAAAAATTTTGAGCATAAACGGAGGAGATTTGATGGTGTCGGTATGCGATAAACGTTTTTCGGAGGTACCTATGTTTATCGTGAAAATGTATAAATAATTGTTATCTGTTGGTTTAATCGAACATGATAACTACTAACACAAATTAAGACACGTGGTACAAAATTCGTGAGAAAATGAAACATGACCAAATATAACCTCCCGAACGGCCCAAATTGCAGCTTATAATACACGGTTTTCATTATTTTGCAGCCCCGGGTCAGAAATGATTGAAAATCACAAAAACATTTTATTTTCTCGTATAAAGCTTCCACACAATTTTTGAGCATAAACGAAGAAGATTTGAGGGTGTCGGTATGCAATAAACGTTTTTCGGGGTAACTAGGTTTATCTAGAAAATGGATAAATACTTATTTTCTGATGGTTTAATCGAACATGTTAACTTCTACCACGGCCCAGGACATATGGCACAAAAATCGTGAGAAACTGAAACGCAGCCCACTACGACCTCCCGAACGACCCAAATTACAGCCTATAATACACGGTTTTCGGTATTTTATGGCCCCGGGTCAGAAATGGCAGTAAATCACACAAACCTTTTATTGACTCAGATAAAGCTTCCACACAAATTTTGAACATAAACGGAGGAGATTTGATGGTGTCGTTATGCGATAAACGTTTTTCGGTTGTACCTCTATTTATCGTGAAAATGGATAAATACTTGTTATCTATTGGTTTAATCGAACATTATAACTACAAACAAAACCCAGGACATGTGGTACAAAATTCGTGAGAAAATGAAACATGACCCAATACGACCTCCCAAACGGCCCAAATTGCAGCCTTATAATACACTGTTTTCGGTATTTTGCGACCCGGGTCAGAAATACTGTAAATAACAATAACATTTTATTTTCTCGGATAAAGCTTCCACAAAAATTTTGAGAATAAACGGAGGAGATTTGATGGTGTCGGTATGCGATAAACGTTTTTCGGAGGTACCTCTGTTTATCGTGAAAATGGATAAATAATTGTTATCTGTTGGTTTAATCGAACACGATAACTACTAACACAAATTAAAACACGTGGTACAAAATTCGTGAGAAAATGAAACATGACCAAATATAACCTCCCGAACGGCCCAAATTGCAGCTTATAATACACGGTTTTCATTATTTTGCAGCCCCGGGTCAGAAATGATTGAAAATCACAAAAACATTTTATTTTCTCGTATAAAGCTTCCACACAATTTTTGAGCATAAACGAAGAAGATTTGAGGGTGTCGGTATGCAATAAACGTTTTTCGGGGTAACGAGGTTTATCTAGAAAATGGATAAACTTGTTTTCTGATGGTTTAATCGAACATGGTAACTTCTACCACGGCCCAGGACACATGGCACAAAAATCGTGAGAAACTGAAACGCAGCCCAGTACGACCTCCCGAACGACCCAAATTACAGCCTATAATACACGGTTTTCGGTATTTTATGGTCCCGGGTCAGAAATGGCAGTAAATCACACAAACCTTTTATTGACTCAGATAAAGCTTCCACACAAATTTTGAACATAAACGGAGGAGATTTGATGGTGTCGGTATGCGATAAACGTTTTTCGGTTGTACCTCTATTTATCGTGAAAATGGATAAATACTTGTTATCTGTTGGTTTAATCGAACAAGATAACTACAAACAGAGACCAGGATACGTAGTAAAAAATTCGTGAGAAAATGAAACATGACCCAATACGACCTCTCAAACGGCCCAAATTGCAGCCTTATAATACACTGTTTTCGATATTTTGCGACCCGGGTCAGAAATACTGTAAATAACAATAACATTTTATTTTCTCGGATAAAGCTTCCACAAAAATTTTGAGCATAAACGGAGGAGATTTGATGGTGTCGGTATGCGATAAACGTTTTTCGGAGGTACGTCTGTTTATCGTGAAAATGGATAAATAATTGTTATCTGTTGGTTTAATCGAACATGATAACTACTAACACAAATTAAGACACATTGTACAAAATTCGTGAGAAAATGAAACATGACCAAATATAACCTCCCGAACGGCCCAAATTGCAGCTTATAATACACGGTTTTCATTATTTTGCAGCCCCGGGTCAGAAATGATTGAAAATCAAAAAAACATTTTATTTACTCGTATAAAGCTTCCACACAATTTTTGAGCATAAACGAAAAAGATTTGAGGGTGTCGGTATGCAATAAACGTTTTTCGGGGTAACTAGGTTTATCTAGAAAATGGATAAATACTTGTTTTCTGATGGTTTATTCGAACATAGTAACTTCTACCACGGACCATGACACATGGTACAAAAATCGTGAGAAATTGAAACGCAGCCCAGTACGACCTCTTGAACGGCCCAGTTTACAGCCTGTGATACACGGTTTTTGGTATTTTGTGGCCCCGGGTCAGAAATGGCACTAAATCACACAAACATTTAATTGGCTCAGATAAAGCTCCCACGCAAATTTTGAGCTTAAACAGAAGAGATTTGAAGGTGTCGGTGTGCGATAAACGTTTTTCGGAGGTACCTCGGTTTATCGGAAAATGGATAAATACTTGTTATTTGATGATTTAGTCGAACATGATAAATACTAACACAGGCCAGGACACGTGGTACAAAATTCGTGAGAAAATCAAACATGATCCAATATAACCTCCCGAACGGGCCAAATTGCAGCCTTTAATACACGGTTTTCGGTATTTTATGGCCCCGGGTCAGAAATGGCAGTAAATCACACAAACCTTTTATTGACTCAGATAAAGCTTCCACACAAATTTTGAACATAAACGGAGGAGATTTGATGGTGTCGGTATGCGATAAACATTTTTCGGTTGTACCTCTATTTATCGTGAAAATAGATAAATACTTGTTATCTGTTGGTTTAATCAAACATGATAACTACAAACAGAGCCCAGGACACGTGGTACAAAATTCGTGAGAAAATGAAACATGACCCAATACGACCTCCCAAACGGCCCAAATTGCAGCCTTATAATACACTGTTTTCTGTATTTTACGGCCCGGGTCAGAAATACTGTAAATAACAATAACATTTTATTTTCTCGGATAAAGCTTCCACAAAAATTTTGAGCATAAACGGAGGAGATTTGATGGTGTCGGTATGCGATAAACGTTTTTCGGAGGTACCTCTGTTTATCGTGAAAATGGATAAATAATTGTTATCTGTTGGTTTAATCGAACATGATAACTAATAACACAAATTAAGACACGTGGTACAAAATTCGTGAGAAAATGAAACATGACCAAATATAACCTCCCGAACGGCCCAAATTGCAACTTATAATACACGGTTTTCATTATCTTGCAGCCCCGGGTCAGAAATGATTGAAAATCACAAAAACATTTTATTTTCTCGTATAAAGCTTCCACACATTTTTTGAGGATAAACGAAGAAGATTTGAGGGTGTCGGTATGCAATAAACGTTTTTCGGGGTAACTAGGTTTATCTAGAAAATGGATAAATACTTGTTTTCTGATGGTTTATTCGAACATAGTAACTTCTACCACGGATCATGACACATGGTACAAAAATCGTGAGAAATTGAAACGCAGCCCAGTACGACCTCTTGAACGGCCCAGTTTACAGCCTGTGATACACGGTTTTTGGTATTTTGTGGCCCCGGGTCAGAAATGGCACTAAATCACACAAACATTTTATTGACTCGGATAAAGCTCCCACGCAAATTTTGAGCTTAAACAGAAGAGATTTGAAGGTGTCGGTGTGCGATAAACGTTTTTCGGAGGTAACTCGGTTTATCAGAAAATGGATAAATACTTGTTATTTGATGATTTAATCGAACATGATAAATACTAACACAGGCCAGGAAATGTGGTACAAAATTCGTGAGAAAATGAAACATGACCCAATATAACCTCCCGAACGGGCCAAATTGCAGCTTTTAATACACGGTTTTCGGTATTTTGCGGCCCCGGGTCAGAAATGACTCTAAATTACAAAAACATTTTATTTTCTCGGATAAAGCTTCCACCCAAATTTTGAGCATAAACGAATAAGATTTGAGGGTGTCGGTATGCGATAAACGTTTTTCGGGTAACTCGGTTTATCGAGAAAATGGATAAATACTTGTTATCTGATGATTTAATCGAAGATGCTAACTTCTACCACGGCTCAGGTCACATGGTACAAAAATTGTGAGAAACTGAAACGCAGTTCAGTATGACCTCTTGAACGAACCAAATTACAGCCTGTAATACACGATTTTCCGTTTTTTATGGCCCCGGGTAACAAATGGTAGTAAATCACACAAACATTTTATTGGCTCAGATAAAGCTCTCACGCTAATTTTGAGCATAAACGGAGGAGATTTGAATGTTTCGGTATACGATAAACGTTTTTCGGGGGTAACTCGGTTTATCGAGAAAATGGATAAATACTTGTTATCTGATGGTTTAACCGAACATGGTAACTTCTACCACGGCCCAGGACACATTGTACAAAAATCGTGACAAACTGAAACGCAGCCCAGTACGACCTCCCGAACGGCCCAAATTACAGCCTGTAATACACGGTTTTCGGTATTTTGTGGCCCCGGGTCAGAAATTGCAGTAAATCACACAAACTGTTTATTGGCTCAGATAAAGCAGTAAATCACATAAACGGAGGAGATTTGAGGATGTCGGTATGCGATAAACGTTTTTCGGGGGTAACTCGGTTTATGGAGAAAATGGATAAATACTTGTTATCTGATGGTTTAATCGAACATGTTAACTTCTACCACGACCTAGGACACATGGTACAAAAATCTTAAGAAACCGAAACGCAGCCTAGTACGACCTCCCGAACGGACCAACTTTCAACCTATAATACACGGTTTTCGGTATTTTGTGGCCCTGGGTCAGAAATGGCAGTAAATCACACAAACATGTTTTGGCTCAGATAAAGCTCCCACACAAGTTTTGAGCATAAACGGAGGAGATTTCATGGTGTTGTTATGCGATAAACGTTTTTTGGTTGTACCTCTATTTATCGTGCAAAGAGATAAATACTTATTATCTGTTTGTTTAATCGAACATGATAACTACTAACACAGCCCAGGACACGTGGTATAAAATTCGTGAGAAAATGAAACATGACCCAATACGACCTCCCGAACGGCCCAAATTACAACCTATAAAACACTGTTTTCGGTATTTTGCGGCCCCGGTTCAGAAATGATTGTAAATCACAAAAACATTTTTATTTTCTCGGATAAAGCTTCCACACAAATTTTGAGCGTAAACGAAGAAGATTTGAGGGTGTCGGTATGCGATAAACGTTTTTCGGGGTAAATCGGTTTATCGAGAAAATGGATAAATACTTGTTATCTGATGGTTTAATCGAACATGGTAAATTATACCACGGCCCAGGATACATGATATAAAAATCGTGAGAAACTGAAACGCAGCCCAGTACGACGTCCTGAATGGCCCAAATTACAGCCTGTAATACACGGTTTTCGGTTTTTTATGGCCCAGGTCAGAAATGGCAGTAAATTACACAAACATTTTATTGGCTCAGATAAAGCTCCCACGCAAATTTTGAGTATAAACGGAGGAGATTGGATGGTGTCGATAGGCAAAAACGTTTTTCAGAGGTACCTCTTTTTTATCGTGAAAATGGATAAATACTTGTTATCTGTTGGTTTAATAGGACATGATAACTACTAACACATACCACGACACGTGGTAGAAAATTTATGAGAAAATGAAACATGACCCAATATAACCTCCCGAACGGCCCAAATTGCAACCTATAATACACGGTTTTCGGTTTTTTGCGGCACCGGGTCAAAAATGAACAAAACAACATTTTATTTGCTCAGTTAAAGGTTCCACACAAATTTTGAGCATAAACAGAGGAGATTTGAATGTTTCGGAATGCGATAAACGTTTTTCGGGGGTAACTCGGTTCATCGAGAAAATGGATAAATACCTCTTATCTGATGGTTTAACTGAACATGGTAACTTATCCCACGACCCAGGACACATTGTACAAAAATCGTGAGAAACTGAAACGCAGCCCAGTACGACCTCTCAAACGACCCAAATTACAGCCTGTAATACACGGTTTTCGGTATTTTGTGGCCCCGGGTCAGAAATTGCAGTAAATCACACAAACAGTTTATTGGCTTAGATAATGCTCCCACACAAGTTTTGAGCATAAACAGAGGAGATTTGATGGTGTTGGTATGGGAGAAACGTTTTTCGGAGGTACCTCTTTTTATCTTGAAAATGGATAAATACTTGTTAACTGTTGGTTTAATCAAACAGGATAACTAATATCAAAACCCAGGACACGTGGTACAAAATTCGTGAGAAAATGTAACTTGACCCAATACGACCTCCTTAACGGCCAAAATTGCAGCGTATATGATACACGGTTTTCAGTATTTTGCGGCCCCGGGTCAGAAATGACTGTAAATAACAAAAATATTTTATTTTCTCAGATAAAGCTTCCACACAAATATTGAGCATAAACGGAGGAGGTTTGAGGATGTCGGTATGCGATAAACGTTTTTCGGGGGTAACTCGGTTTATGGAGAAAATGGATAAATACTTGTTATCTGATGGTTTAATTGAATATGGTAACTTCTACCACGGCCAAGGACACATGGTACAAAAATCTTGAGAAACGGAAATACGGCCTAGTACGACCTCCCGAACGACCCAAATTTCAGCCTATAATACACGGTTTTTGGTATTTTTTGGCCCTGAGTCAGAAATGGCAGTAAATCACACAAACATTTTATTGGATCAGATAAAGCTCCCACGCAAGTTTTGAGCATAAACGGAGGAGATTTCATGGTGTCGGTAAGCGATAAACGTTTTTTGGTTGTACCTCTATTTATCGTGCAAATGGATAAATACTTATTATCTGTTGGTTTGATCGAACATGATAACTACTAATACAGCCCAGGACACGTGGTATAAAATTCGTGAGAAAATGAAACATGACCCAATACGACC
The DNA here is from genome assembly GCA_022085475.1 of Heliosperma pusillum. Classification (NCBI taxonomy): domain Eukaryota; kingdom Viridiplantae; phylum Streptophyta; class Magnoliopsida; order Caryophyllales; family Caryophyllaceae; genus Heliosperma; species Heliosperma pusillum. Next base: position 865,374 of record JAIUZE010069927.1, on the reverse strand, counting down.
TCCCGAACGGCCCAAATTGCAGCCTATATAATACATTGTTTTCGGTATTTCGCGGCCCCGGGTCAGAAATGATTGTAAATCAAAAAAACATTTTATTTTCTCGGATAAAGCTGCCACAGTAATTTTGAGCATAAACGAAGAAGATTTGAGGGTGTCAGTATGCGATAAACGCTTTTCGGGGTAACTCGGTTTATCGAGAAAATGGATAAGTACTTGTTATCTGTTTGTTTAATCGAACAAGATAACTACTAACACAGCCCAGGACACGTGGTACAAAATTCGTGAGAAAATGAAACATGACCTAGTACGACCTCCCGAACGACCAAAATTGCAGCTTATAATACACGGTTTTCGGTATTTTGTGGCCCGGGTCAGAAATGATTGTAAATCACAAAAACATTTCATTTTCTCAGATAAAACTTCCACACAATTTTTGAGCATAAGCGAAGAAGATTTGAGGGTGTCGGTATGCGATAAACGTTTTTCGGGGTAACTCGGTTTATCTAGAAAATGGATAAATACTTGTTTTCTGATGGTTTAATCGAACATGATAACTTCTACCCCGGCCCAGAACACATGGTACAAAAATCGTGAGAAATTGAAACGCATCCCAGTACGACCTCCTGAACGGCCCGATTTACAGCCTATAATACACGATTTTCGTTATTTTGTGGCCCCGAGTCAGAAATGGCAGTAAATCACACAAACTTTTTATTGGCTCAGATAAAGCTCCCACGCAAATTTTGAGCATAAATAGAGGAGATTTTATGGTGTCGGTAAGCAAAAAACGTTTTTCGGAGGTACGTCTGTTTATCGTGAAAATGGATAAATACTTCTTATCTGTTGGGTTAATCGGACATGATAACTGCTAACACACCCCATGACACATGGTACAAAATTCGTGAGAAAATGAAACATGACCCAATACGACCTCCCGAACGGCCTAAATTGCAGCTTATAATACACTGTTTTCGGTATTTTGCGGCCCCGGGTCAGAAATGACTGTAAATAACAAAAAAAAAATTATTTTCTCATATAAAGCTTCCACGAAAACTTTGAGCATAAACGGAGGAAATTTGAGGGTGTCGGTATGCGATAAACGTTTTTCGGGGGGAACTCGGTTTATCGAGGAAATGGATAAATATTTTTTATTTGATGGTTTAATCGAACATTGTAACATCTACGACGGCCCAGGTGTAATACCCTTAAAATCCGTCAATAAAATATAAAGGAATTCAAAAAAAAAATAGATAATAATAAAGATATTTATGAAGCTAAAATCAATAGGTGATAAAATGGAAATTTTGGTAACAATGCGATTATCGCGATCTTGAGTCGCTAAATTTAATAATAAACTTTATCGTTACACATTGAGAATAAATGATAGTAAAATACAATCCTTAAATAAATTCACCCATGATAAAACAAGAAAGAACATATATAATTCTGGTGTCGATAATTGGTGAAATTGTATTGCATTTCGAAGTTGCATAAATCACCGTCTCGCGCATATTTTTCTGTCGCGCAAAAACCCGACTCAAACACCAAATCCTAGCTGCCATAATGAGGGAAATAGACGCCCTTCCCCATGCTGGTGCCGCCCTACCTACACCTCCCCTTCCCAACAATTTTCTTTTTGTCTTTCCCATAACCACTCTACCTACACCTCCTCTTCCCAACACTTCTTCTTTTACACTTCCCCATAATTCCTCCTATTTACTTCTCACTTCACCTCCCACCAGATTACCATTCTAAACAAGCATCAAAAACAAAACAAAAAACAAAGTATAGAGAGAGGGAGAGCAAAAAAGAACCGAGAAAAGAGAAGAGGAAGAAGAAGAGGAAGCTAGGAGGAGGATCTTGCCTATACACAAAGATCTTCACCTTGTAAGGGCTAAAATACTAAACTCTTAGCATTTTATTCTCATTCAACACTTAATCTTGAGTAAAACAAACCCTTAACGAACTATAAGAGTCTTCATACATGCATGCAAGAACCTATACACATAACAATCATCAAAGTGTCAAATCCGGAGGTTGATAATTAACAGAATAAAAATCCAACTTAGACTAAAATAATATGTGCCGTAGGTCTTTCTGTCTATAATCATTGTACAAAATTTTCTCATAATCCCATGAGTCGTTTGCAAATGAAAAATCATACAAAAATAACATGATTCTGGACATTCGAATCTGCTAGAGCCAATGTTTGTGTCTTAAAAAGTAATTTAAAAGATTAATTAGGACAAACCCTTTTACCACAATGAACTATAATGAATATAGAGAATATTAGGCCCAGGAATCAACTCATTTGAATTTATAATCTTTGTAATCAGCTTAAGAACATTTTGTGACTCATATTCTGACCACTGGTTAATGATCCGACCAATAGTACATATTAAACCTATTTTTGGCTAACATTATATAAACATAAAAGTTGGTAGACTAAATACTAGACCTATTGGAGTTGGTTTAGTCCAAGAATATTAAGTATTTGATTTTATATTATTTTTGCAACACAAAATAACAATCTGGAAATCTGATAAAATATTGTTCTTTAGATCGATAGTTGAGAATCTACCTTTTTCGAATAGACCACTAGTAAATAAAGTTATACTAAAGATAAATTCTTGATATATAACTATGATAAACTTTAATGAAAGACATGCATTTTGGCCTTTTGTAAACCGATATTTCGACTATTAAAACACCCGAACCAGCCCAAAACTTTCTAAGACTCGGAAACCGTCACGTTTTGCTAAACAAAAATTTCAGAGGCCTTAGAGTCGTTTTTGGACTGTTAGTATTTGACACTTAAAGTTGTAGGACATCTTAAATAATCTAACCTCACTGATTTTACCCCCAAAAAGTTAAGTAGCAAAGGATTTATGACGTTTTGAAGTCACTGTTCAGAATCTGTAAAACCGTAAAGTATGTATAAGATAGTAAACTTGTGTAAACCAAGTGTATAAGCTATAACTTGTTAAACTAAAAGCACAAACTTGATAAAATACTCTTAAATATTCTGATCATGAACTTAGTTCGCTTTCTTAATAATAAAACTCGGAACAAAACGTTCAAAATGGAAACATAACAAAAACCGAGTAAAATGCATAAAACCAGTTGAACTAGTTAAGGACCGACTGGAATAATTTAGTAACAAGTACTTTATGTATATTGTAGACTCGGGATTTGTAGAAGAAGCATTTTAAACTTTTAGACCAGCTCATAAGGTAAGGGAAACGCTTGTCCATACACTATTCTTGAACTATTGAGTATTGTTTCAAATGTTATATTGTGTATAATGTTTATAATGGTTGTTATTATAAGTTTGGATTATTGTGATGAAATATTGAAAAATAATTGATGTTAGTCCATTCTTTGAAGTGTTGAAATATAATAAAGGACTCATAACTTTTAAGAGTTTGAAAACCAAAACCGTTTGATCTTTTGTACAAGTTATGAAGATGGTTAATCTCAAGAAATGGATTTAATTGTTTGGAAAGGGTTTTGATTTTTGTTTGAACGGTTTTGGTAGAGGGGTAGGTTGTTCCCAAATAATAAAAGGGGGTGTTTTAAGATTTGGAAGGACTAACTATTTTGGATCGGATTTCCTTATTAAGAAACTTGAACTTCTCAATGATATTCTACTTTCTTATGAATTCTAAATTTAAGTAAAACTCTTCTTTACTTTTAGACTGTTGACCTTACTCACCATTATTGTTGACCCTCTTTTATTTTTGTCCTTAATTGGACCTGCTATGACCACGATTGTGCGAGAAGAACGTGTGACAGGTACTCGGGGAAACTAAGATGTAGTATTATTGGGATAGCGCGCTAAATCAAGATTTTCGAAGATGACGCTCAAATAATTTATCTATTATAAGTTATTGAACTTTGAATTTTCGCTTCCGCAAATATTTTATTTTGGTTGTAATCAGAATTGAATTTCTTTCCTTTAATCTACTTAAATTTACACTCATACTTATTATATGATTTGGATGCAACTACTACATTTAGTTTAATGTGACCCACCCATAATCCGAGTTTTATCTAAAGTCGCTTTTCCGAAAAGAAAAGGATTATGGGGGTGTTACACCAGAACACTTGATACAAAAACCGTGAAAAACTGAAACGCAGCCCAGTACCACCTCCCGAACGACCCAAATTACAGCCTATAATACACGGTTTTCGGTATTTTATGGCCCCGGGTCAGAAATGGCAGTAAATCACACAAACATTTTATTGGCTCAGATAAATCTTCCACGCAAATTTAAAGCATAAACGGAGGAGATTTGATTGTGTCGGTGTGCGATAAACGTTTTTCGGAGGTACCTCGGTTTATCGGAAAATGGATAAATACTTGTTAATTGATGGTTTAATCAAACATGATAACTACTAACACAGGCCAGGACACGTGGTACAAAATTCGTGAGAAAATGAAACATGACCCAATATAACCTCCCGAACGACCCAAATTGCAGCCTTTAATACACAGTTTTCGGTATTTTGCGACCCCGGGTCAGAAATGATTGTAAATCACAAAAATATTTTATTTTCTCGGATAAAGCTTCCACACAAATTTTGAGCATAAAACAAAAAGTATTGAGGGTTTCGGTAAGCGATAAACGTTTTTCGGGTAACTCGGTTTATCGAGAAAATGAATAAATACTTGTTATCTGATGAATTAATTGAACATGGTAACTTCTACCACGGCCCAGGACACATGGTACAAAAATCGTGAGAAACTGAAACGCAACCCAGTACGACCTCCTGAACGGCCCAAATTACAGCCTGTAATACACGGTTTTCGGTATTTTATGGCCCCGGGTCAGAAATGGCAGTAAATCACACAAACATTTTATTGGCTCAGATAAAGCTCTCACGCAAATTTTGAGCATAAACGGAGGAGATTGGAAGGTGTCGGTAAACAAAAACGTTTTTCAGAGGTACCTCTGTTTATCGTGAAAAAGGATAAATACTTTTTATCTGTTAATTAATCGGACATGATAACTACTAACACATCCTAGAACACGTGGTAGAAAATTCGTGAGAAAATGAAACATGACCAAATATAACCTCTCGAACGACCCAAATTGCAACCTATAATACACGGTTTTCGTTTTTTTGCGGAACCGGGTAAGAAATGACTGTAAATCACAAAAACATTTTATTTACTCAGATAAAGCTTCCACACAAATTTTGAGCATAAACGAAGGAGATTTGATGGTGTCGGTATGCGATAAACGTTTTTCGGAAGTCCTCTATTTATCGTGAAAACGGATAAATAATTGTTATCTGTTGGTTTAATCGAGCTTGATAGCTACTAACACAGCTCAGGACACGTGATAAAAAATTCGTGAGAAAATGAAACATGACCCAATATAACCTCCCGAACGACCCAAATTGCAGCCTATAATACACGGTTTTCGGTTTTTTGCGGCAACGGGTCAGAAATGAATGTAAATCAAAACAACATTTTATTTGCTCAGTTAAAGCTTCCACACAAATTTTGAGCATAAACGGAGGAGATTTGAATGTTTCGGTATGCGATAAACGTTTTTCGGGGGTAACTCGGTTTATCGAGAAAATGGATAAATACTTGTTATCTGATGGTTTAATCGAACATGGTAACTTCTACCACGGCCCAGGACACATGGCACAAAAATCGTGAGAAACTGAAACGCAGCCCAGTACGACCTCCTGAACGGCCCAAATTTCAGCCTATAATACACGGTTTTCGGTTTTTTATGGCCCCGGGTCAGAAATGGCAGTAAATCACACAAACCTTTTATTGACTCAGATAAAGCTTCCACATAAATTTTGAACATAAACGAAGGAGATTTGATGGTGTCGGTATGCGATAAACGTTTTTTGGTTGTACCTCAATTTATCGTTAAAATGGATAAATACTTATTATCTGTTGATTTAATCGAACATGATAACTACTAACACAGCCCAGGACACGTGGTATAAAATTCGTGAGAAAATGAAACATGACCCAATACGACCTCCCGAACGGCCCAAATTTCAGCCTATAATACACTGTTTTCGGTATTTTGCGGCCTCGGTTCAGAAATGACTGTAAATAACAAAAACATTTTATTTTCTCAGATAAAGCTTCCACAAAAATAATGAGCATAAACGGAGGAGATTTAATGGTGTCGGTATGCGATAAACGTTTTTCGGATGTACCTTTATAAATATTTGTTATCTGTTTGGTTAGTCGAACAAGATAACTACTAACACAGCCCAGGGCACGTGGTACAAAATTCGTGTGAAAATGAAACATGACCCAATACGACCTCCCGAACGGCCAAATTGCAGCTTATAATACACGGTTTTCGGTATTTTGCGGCCCCGGGTCAGAAATGATTGTAAATCACAAAAACATTTCATTTTCTCGGATAAAGCTTCCACACAGTTTTTGAGCATAAACGAAGAAGATTTGAGGGTGTCGGTATGCGATAAACGTTTTTCGGGGTTTATTTAGAAAATGGATAAATACTTGTTTTCTGATGGTTTAATCGAACATGGTAACTTCTACCACGGCCCAGGACACACGGTACAAAAATCGTGAGAAATTGAAACGCAGCCCAGTACGACCTCCTGAACGGCCCGATTTACGGCCTGTAATAAACGGTTTTCGGTATTTTGTGACCCCGAGTAAAAAATGAAAGTAAATGACACAAACATTTTATTGGGTCAGATAAAGCTCCCACGCAACTTTTGAGCATAAACAGAGGAGATTTGATGGTGTCGGTAAGCAAAAACGTTTTTCGGAGGTACGTCTGTTTATCGTGAAAATGGATAAATACTTGTTATATGTTAGTTTAATCGGACATGATAACTGCTAACACAGCCCAGGACACGTGGTACAAAATTCGTGAGAAAATGAAACATGACCCAATACGACCTCCCGAACGGCCCAAATTGCAGCCTATAATACACTGTTTTCGGTATTTTGCGGCCCCAGGTCAGAAATGATTGTAAATTACAAAAACATTTTATTTTCTCGGATAAAGCTTCCACACAAATTTTGAGCATAAACGAAGAAGATTTGAGGGCGTCGGTATGCGATGAACGTTTTTCGGGGTAACTCGGTTTATCGAGCAAATGGAGAAATACTTGTTATTTGATGGTTTAATAGAACACGGTAACTTCTACCACGGCCCAGGATACATGGTACAAAAATCGTGAGAAACTGAAACTCAGCCCAGTACGACCTGCTGAACTTCACAAATTACAGCCTGTAATACACGGTTTTCGGTTTTTTCATGGCCCCGGGTCAGAAATTGCAGTAAATCACACAAACAATTTATTGGCTCAGATAAAGCTCCCACGCAAATTTTGAGCATAAACGGAGGAGATTGGATGGTGTCGGTAAGCAAAAACGTTTTTCAGAGGTACCTCTGTTTATCGTGAAAATGGATAAATACTTGTTATCTGTTGGTTTAATCGGTCATGATAACTACTAACACATCCCAGGACACGTGGTAGAAAATTCGTGAGAAAATGATACATGACCCAATATAACCTCCCGAACGACCAAATTGCAACCTATAATACACGGTTTTCGGTTTTTTTGCGGCACCGGGTCAGAAATGACCGTAAATTACAAAAACATTTTATTTTTCAGATAAAGCTTCCACACAAATTTTGAGCATAAACAGAGAAGATTTGATGGTGTCGGTATGCGATAAACGTTTTTCGGAGGTACCTCTATTTATCGTGAAAATGGATAAATAATTGTTATCTGTTGGTTTAATCGAACATGATAACTACTAACACAGCTCAGGTTACATGGTACAAAATTCGTGAGAAAATGAAACATGACCCAATATAACCTCCCGAATGGCCCAAATTGCAGGCACCGGATCAGAAATGAATGTAAATCAAAACAACATTTTATTTGCTCAGTTAAAGCTTCCACACAAATTTTGAGCATAAACGGAGGAGATTTGAATGTTTCGGTATGCGATAAACGTTTTTCAGGGGTAACTCGGTTTATCGAGAAAATGGATAAATACTTGTTATCTGATTGTTTAACTGAACATGGTAACTTTTACCATGGCGCAGGACACATGGTTCGAAAACCGTGAGAAACTGAAACGCAGCCCGGTACGACCTCCCAAACGACCCAAATTACAGCCTATAATACACGGTTTTCGGTATTTTGTGGCCCCGGGTCAGAAATTGCATTAAATCACACAAACAGTTTATTGGCTCAGATAAAGCTCCCACGCAATTTTTGTGAAAAAACGGAGGAGATTTGATGGTGTCGGTATGGGATAAACGTTTTTCGAAAGTACCTCTTTTTATCGTGAAAATGGATAAATACTTGTTAACTGTTGGTTTAATCAAACAGGATAACTAATAAAACAACCCAAGACACGTGGTACAAAATTCGTGAGAAAATGTAACATGGCCCAATACGACCTCTTGAACGGCCTAAATTGCAGCGTATATAATACACGGTTTTCGGTATTTTGCGGCCCGGGTCAGAAATGACTGTAAATCACTAATACATTTTATTTTCTCAGATAAAGCTTCCACACTAATTTTGAGCATAAACGGAGGAGATTTAGGGATGTAGGTATGCGATAAATGTTTTTCGGGGGTAACTCGGTTTATGGAGAAAATGGATAAATACTTGTTATCTGATGGTTTAATCGAACATGGTAACTTCTACCACGGCCTAGGACACATGGTACAAAAATCTTGAGAAACCAAAACGGAGCGTAGTACGACCTCCCGAGCGGCCCAAATTTCAGCCTATAATACACGGTTTTCGGTATTTTGTGGCCCTGGGTCAGAAATGGCAGTAAATCACACAAACATTTTATTGGATCAGATAAAGCTCCTACGCAATTTTTGAGCATAAACGGAGGAGATTTGATGGTGTCGGTATGCGATAAACGCTTTTCGGGGGTACCTCTATTTATCGTGAAGCTAGATGATGTGACGCTTATATACCGTCTTTACTAACCCAATTATTAGCTACTTTAGCCTTGATATATGTTATTTATAGTTATTTTAGCTCTATAATGCATTTTGGTGGTAGTTGCATTGTTAGGATGTGTTTCTACGCAATTTCGGTTTAATGTGTAGGTATCATGTTAGAGAATCGCATTCCGAGTTTGGGAAGTGACTTGGACATTTTTACACTTATGTCTTGGACTAAATTCATGTCAAATAATGGGTTAATAAGAGTTAAAAGATTGTGAATTAAAGACAAGTCAAAGCCCAAAGATCAAGTTCAAAGCGCAGAAGCAAGTGAAGAAGAGGAAGCGTCGCACAAGAAAGCCGCGTGGCGCGGGGAAAAGCCGCGTGGCGCGTTAAATATTGCTGTTCCACTAGCCGCGTGGCGCGGCAAAAAGCCGCGGGGAGCGGCTCAGCATTAGAATCCGACGACTCTTCTAATTTTTCTTTAATTCGGCAATTATGCTCACATTTTATAAGGCTTTAATAGGCTTTATGAAGATGCTCTTTGAAGACCTATATAAGAAGATGGTATTGCTCAAATTACACACACTTCATCCACCTTTAAATCATTAGAAACATCAACACAAGTTCTAGCTTATAGTTTGTTTACTTTTTGGATGGAAGGCTAACTTCCTCATCTTGGGTCAAGTAATTGAAGCAAATGAACTAGTATTTTGTAAGACTCTTATATTCTTTGTTATTATCTCTTGAATATTGATTTTTATTCTCAACTCATTGTAAGATTATTGATAGTTCTTGCTAGTTTGATCACCTAGTTTGTCTAATCTCTAATCTATTGCTAGTTTATGAATTTGAATCTTTTGTTCTCTTGCCTAGACATTGGTAGCAACTATAGTTCATCAATTTGTATGCTTTTCATCATTGTTGAATTGTAGGAGAATATTTATCATATGAATTAAAGTGTAGAACTGCTTGTGTATTCATTTGTTCATCTTTGTTGGCTTCTCTAATTATAACCTCTGATATGATTGAATTTAGATACGCTTGGACTAGATTGTCATCACCATAAGGGTTGTTTATGTGCGCTTTTCGCAGTGAATAACTAAAAAGTAAGGAGAAGTAGAAACATATGTTTTCACAATAAAGTATTTAAGAGTATTAGAATCTAAAAGAGTCAACGATCAAACCTAACTCATTTGTGGAAATGGTAAGACCCAAGATCTTTTTATAATTTGATTTACTTCAATCTTTTAATATTTTACTTTGCTAGATTAGACTCAAACCACAAATACCCCCCAATTTGATTACCTTAGAACTATTTACATAACACACGTTAAACATAGAGCTTCCTTGTGGGATCGAGCGCTACTTACCCTTGCTATTGTTAGAGTTAGTAGTGGATAAAAATATTAATTTGGAGACTCACGACAAGTCTAGCCACTAGACGAAACTTTTGGAAGGAAATTCAAGAGGCGGAAGATTTGAGTACGCTTGACACAGTTTACGCCGAATTTGTCGCAGAAAAATCATCCTTAAAAGAGGATACACATATTTCTGCTACCACCACTACAACCATGCCTACTATAGCCAGCCATTCAGAGCCTACCGTTGCATCTATTCCCAAGGGATTCAAACTCCCTACTACGGGTAATGGAACCTTTGAGATTCGCCCATCTTATATCTCTTTGGTGGAGCGGAACATGTTTGGAGGAAGCCCCACTGAGGATCCTGCGAAGCATATGGAAAAACTCACCAACTATTGTTGCTCTATTCTTTTAACGGGTGGGGTAACGCAAGATCAAATCAAGTTGTTGTTATTCCCCTTTTCGCTATGAGACGGGGCATAAGATTGGTTGGGTGAGTTAGATGTGGATGCACTTGGCATCACTGATTGGAATTCTCTGGCTCTTGCATTCTACAAAAGATACTTCCCGCCACAGAAAAGCAACGCCATCCGAAGTCAAATCACAAGTTTCAAACAAAGTCCAGTGAGAACTTTAATGAGGCATTGGTTCGCTTCAAGAAGCTTGTCAAATCCGCTCCACATCATGGTTCTGATACTTGGTTCCTATGCAACAAGTTTTACAACGGGTTATATGATGATCAGAGAGCATTGCTAGATTCTGCTGCTAATGGAAGATTCCAAAATAACACTACCGATGCTAATGCTTGGAAATTGATTGATGAGATAACTACTCACACTGCTGAGTATGGCAATCCCATGGGTAATGCGAGGCGCGGAAGTTCGGACAATGTCGTTGCAGCTCAGTTGGAGGCATTAACTGCTAAAATTTCCGAATTACAAACTTCCAAATCTCTGGATAAACAAACGGTCCAGGCATTGAAAAAAAATTGAAGACCTAGTTAAATTTTTTGAATTTTTTCGAGTTCACCTTATAAACTACTATTACAAATTAAAAAAGTTCTAATAGTAGAGGCTATCCATAAAAGTAGAACACTCATTTACCAGTTAATCTAAATAGTCATATGCAGCATATACGGAGTAAAAGATAAGTTGATTGCTAGACCAGCCTGCAAGGTGTAATCTATCATGGATCTGAAACCACAACTTATAAGAGTATAATTATCGAGTTATATTTATTTATTTTTGTTTAAAACTGGATGAAGTATACACGAATATATAATTAGTTCGCTAGACGAACTTGCAGGGTGGTAAAGGAGCATCACAAAGTCCAGGATTCCCCATAAACCCAGAAATAGGAAGGTCAAACTTATGGATAGGTATCTTCCCAGTTAGTCGATTTTTCGACACATCGAAAACTTGCCAGTACTTCAAGTTTAACAATTTCCCAGGGATACTTCCGTGCAAGCTATTCGATGACAGTGACATCCTGTCTAAATACTCGAGATAACCAAGTTCTTCAGGGATAGTGGAATTGAATTGATTGTAAGACAGGTTGAGTTCCTGCAAATCACGCATGTTGCCTATCCATGAAGGTAACTTTCCGGTTAGTTCATTGCTCGATAAATCAAGGTAATTTAAAGACAAGGGCAACATAGTCAGCTCTCCTTTGATCCCTGTACTAGCCAACTCTAGCCCCTTCAGATTCTTAAACTTGAGCAGCCAATTTGGTACTCCCCCAAGCTCGAGAGGGTTGTATGACAAACCCAATACCGTAACTTTGTCTAGGTTAGGAGGGATAGGACCAACAATCTGGTTCCTCATTAATTCCAAGGTCTCAAGATTTTTAAGGTTACCAAAACTCGAAGGGATTTCGCCTATAAAATGGTTATCCGAGAGTTTCAAAGTATAGATTGTACTAAGATTTCCCAAACTTGATGGAATATGTCCTGTAATCATATTGTTTACTAAGTTAATTGTTTCAATCTTAGGTAGATTTCCAATTGAGTCAGGCAAAACACCGGTCAATTTGTTGTCGCCAAGCTCCAAAGTGAGCAATGAAGCAAGGTCGCCGATAGAAGTTGGTATTACACCAGAGAGATGATTATTACTAAGACGTAGTGTTGTAAGTGAAGTAAGCATCCCAATAGAAGAAGGCAATGGACCTGACAACTGATTTCGAGATAAATCCAATTCTACCATTAATGTCGATGTTTGGAAAAAAAGTTCCGGTATAATTCCCATGAGATTATTGTCTGATAGAGAAAGTAGTTTTAGCTTAGGGAAGTGACGAAATGACGAAGTAATTGAGCCACTTAGCTGATTTCTGTATAGATGAAGATGAGTTAAGTTCGACAACTTGCCAAGCTCAAGCGGAATAGGACCGGTTAGGTTCTGAAGGGCACGGAAGTCGAGAACTTGAAGATAAGTAAGGTTGGCTAGGAATGGGGAAAGTGTACCACTCATGAAAATCCTCATATCCATTACCATGTCATCTTCTTCTGAATCATAAACTATGCCAGAGCGAGAGACGTTGACAACCCTTCCATTGTCACAAGCAACACCCTGCCAAGCGGTGCAACAGTCGGTGGCGGGTGACCATGAGTCGAGGAGGCCTAATGGATCGTTAGTGATCCTAAGCTTGAAATCAAGTAATGCTTCTTTGTCAATGGGATTGCATGATTTCACTAGTGAGATGCAGAATATTGTTATAAAAAATAAAAGAAAGATTAAATTTGCAAATTTTGCCATAATTAATAAATCACATTTTTAAAAGGGATTTGCAGAATATTAGGTTAATTATACATAAATGTGATAAGATCACATTGATGTTGTTTTTTCGTTTCCCCTGTAATTCACCTAGAAATCATCAGTAGGTACCAAACACTTTATGTACACCCCATTAGAATGTTGTAGGAATAGTTGTAAGAATAGATAACACAGAGTAAGGTTGTAAAAGTGCTCAGCCTGCTTGACAAGCACTCGGAATCAATTCGGTCAAAGATCGACTCGAGATTGATTTGACAGACATCAACTTTATCGCATTATTTCAAAATTTGACCATTAAATTTTGTTTTTAACCATTATTTGGTTTAGCTACTTCATTATTAAGTCATACATATGAAATATACACACCAAATCACTTCCATTTTGATCAATGTTAAGCTTAATAATTGTCAAGTCTATGGTTTGGGTCAGTGATAATCGGGTCGTGTCAGATTATGGGTCAGCATCTGGCTAGGTCGGTTTCGGTTCGGCAAAATTTCCTACTTCTAACGGGCCGGCTTTGCTCGGGTTCGGATCGGGCCAGACTTGCCAACTCTAATCGTCCTCTTTATATGTTTTTTCGTTCAATTGTAAAATGGTATATCCTAAGAGCTTATTGGGAGAATGTTTCTAGGAGACATACTCAAAATATATTTCAATGATAATAGCATTATTTGTATTTTGCTTGGTAGATGAACATAGGAAGTATTTCTCTCTTTGAACTTCTGACAATCCAACTAAACATAGGTAGCAATCCATATTGTTTGAACTTCTTACACAACAAAAATGAGCAACTCAGATAAAGTCACCTCAGGTATGCATCATTTGTGCTATAAACCTTAGAATCATAGATTCATAGAAGACTGTTAAGTTGCAACACAACTTAATCTACTCATGCATTCATTACCCTGTAAATTCATAACCAAATAAACGATTCGACCATTTACATAAGCATATGTAACCCATCATATGCTTTGTTTCGTCTCTATCGAAACAAGTTCTTTCTTGATTTTGCGGGCTTGGACGCTTAGTTTCTCTACTATGCATCATTTTCCATTAATTACTTGCAACTAAGTAGCAATGTAAGCTAGGAAAATGGGCGAAATTACAAAGTAGGCCACAATATCCTCGAGAAAAGCTTCCTCAACATCTGACATAAGGCATTTTTCCAGCATTGTGAAGCATCATGCGTCCATCGAAATTACGAAAGGACATTATTTCCGATGAGACATTGGAACCTGTTTCATTTGCAACATCCTTAGAGATTTTTAAAGCACTTTTCCAACATTCGTCACCAAAAAATACCGCTCGGTGTTTAAATGACTTTTCGAAGTGCGTATCATTCTTAAAATCGAATCGAGAATACATATGAGCCATACTCGTACCCAAATAACTCGGACAGACACCCGAACTCAAGACTCGAGCTTGACCAAACCCGAATTGACACGACCCCATAGAACCCGACAAGAATGTTTGATATTGCACACTAATTATTTTTCATTAGAAAAATTTGATAATTGTTAGACTCTAGAATAAAGTCTCTTCCTTTCAATCCGGAGATTTATTAGTTTTGTTTTTCAGATTATATAATTTGCGGGCTTGCACAGACATGGGGTTGTCCTATCTTTGAAAAGTGTCTAACATGCCTAATTTTTATTGTCCAAACCCGTTAAACCGGGCTTACCAATATTGGCCATGTTCGCCTACTTTAAGCTAGCGGGTTTGTCCATGGGCTTGTAGGCTTGAATGTAAAATATACTCCCAGTGAATTGTTTACCCTCTCAAAGAATGATTAGTACCATGCTCGACTCATGAGCCGAGGAGGCTTAATGAGTCGACAGTGATCCTACGCTTGACATCCAGTAGTGGGTTTTTGTTTCATATCAGCAACTGCGACTCAGCTAGGATATCGGAGACACTCTCGGACAAATTTCATCTCTCTTTATAATTATTTCAGCCTGATAGACCTCCTTGTTAAAGGGTCTATAGATAGAAATCGAAGGGTACTGAAGCGCAGACGTTATGAGGTTGAGGATATTGAAGATGAAGCAAGGGTCGTAACTCATAACTCTTAAAAGATGACTGTCATAACCATAAACCATAAAGCTCCAATGCGAAGCATCCCGTCCTCTGCCAAGATAAATACCATTGTGAAGCAGGATGCGTCCACCAAAATTCCTTCACCAAAATTCCTTAAACATGGATCTTTTAATTATATTGCTCGATGTTATAATGACTTTTCTAAGTGCGTACCCTTCTTGCATACGAACCTAGAATACACATGAGCTAGGCTCGTGAAGAAACACAGAAAGGCCAAAAAATACTGAGAAAGTTATGCAGCAAGAGCAATTGCAAGTTCAACAGACACTGGTAATGCCCTAAAGAAGCACAGTAAGTAGAAGTCATAGCACCTAGCAGTACGGCAAAGTTGGCTTCATACCTAATTCTCTACAAATAAAAGACGCGCTTTTGGAGATGCTCTTGGGAACCCCATCAGCGCTCTTGACATCTTCGGTTCTGAATCAATACCAAGTTTACCAGACTTAAAGAACATGTTTTCGAGGACTGGTGAAATGGCAAGCAGGTATTCAACCAATTTGAGTTCCGCACTTGATCCTGTGATACCCTTAATACTGACCTCATGAAGCTGATCCAATTTGTAGTTGTAATTGAAGTCAACGATATGCTGGCCCACATTTTTACCTGATGTAACCTGCACAAACAAGTAATGTGTACGAAAAACAAAATAAATATATGACAGGTGCACAAGTTCAGAAAAAGTTCTATAACAGGATTCACTTACTGAAATGATGAGCTTCTTAATGTAGGGACAATGTTCAATCATGGACAGAACGTCACGGAGAACACCAAATTTACTCAAACATAGATTCATTAGAAAAAGTTCATGTAGTTGGTTGAATGTGACTGCTGAAGTTCTTATGATGCCACTTGCAGTAAATAACTTACATGCACGAACAGAAGGGAATTCAGGTTAGAGAGCAAAATAAACTATATAATCTACTTCTCAAAGTAAAAGAAACGCACTAACTTTCAGAGCCCTCGCACGCCATCATTACCTGACACAAGTGAGCATTAAACTTGACGGACTGAAGTTGACAAGAACTTGCAAGAAGATTTACAGCATCAGCTGTTTCACCAGTTCCGAGTTTTTCCGGCAATTTCCGCAAGCACATTGATATGCTTTTAAGAGTGCAAACATTTCTGAACGCTAGAGACTCAAAATCGCCTACTAAAGTCAAGGTTTGGAGACTAGGAGCATCTATTACAACATGATCCATACCAACCCAGTCGCATAGTATTAACGTTACCAGCATTCTACAATTCTCAATCAAACTACAAAAAGTGTTTTGCTTAGTAAACACGACATTCTGCAGCTCAAGGTGCTTAAGTTTAGGAAACCCATGAAAACAAGTAGGCGGAGGATTTATAGTGCCTTTGTCTAGTTCTAGGTACACTAACTCGCTGCACCAGAAGATATTTGAAGGAATATACATTTCACAATCCCAGTGATAAATTAGTATCATTTGGACCCCGTTTCTTGATAGAAAAGATATCCATTGGCTGAGATTCATATGATCCTCATCTGCATCTTCTGGAACAATCAGATCAAACCTACGAACGGGACCATTGTGATGGAGTAGTATCCTGCTAATAATGCGACTGCATTTTTGCCAATTACAACTTCCATCCTCATTTTCTAGCTGCTCTTGGAATTCAAAATCAAATATGAGATGCTCTAGTGATAACCAAGCACGTCTCCATTTTTTGGACAACACGCTTGTCTGTGCAGCCATGTGAATCGGCAAGTTTTCAAGGATTTTGTCAATCACAAGATCCGGAACATTCCCGAAAAAATCCTCCATTTTTTCAGAAGACTTGGAACAAGCCATGAACTGCTATAAAAGGAGAAAAGTTGAGTTCTTCACTCTTCAGTTCAAACTTCAAAGTGTGCTTTGAGATGAATTTTGTGCCGATAGCCTCAACATAAAGCATATTTTCAATTCATTGTTCCCTAAGAATGCTACCATAGTAATTACTCCGTAATCATTAGTTGTCACCAGAACTTCACTTAAGGTGACTTCCACAAGCAAATTAAATTAGTATGAATGCTGCTAAAGAAAAAAGGTATGCAATCTATTATTTTGAGAGTTTGATTAACAAACACGCATTGATAAATTCCTAATTGTTGCTGAGAAAATCCTCCATGTTTTGTGAAGACCTATAACAAGGTATGGACTACTATAAAGGGATACATGCTAAGTTTTCCACGCTTCAGAGTGTACTTGGGGATGAACTTTGTACTAACACCGTAAACACAAAGTATATTTCGACCCAGGACACTACTTCTCCTTCTCCTGGACAAAGAATATTCATAAATAGATGAATAATGTTGGAACTTCATGGGCAAGGTTCCTGGATTGGGTCGGATAGAAGGGGAGGGGCGGGGGAAATGAACTACCTACTCATTATTCGGGCCATATGACAAATTAACACGATAAGTCATTAACAACTACAACAAAAGTGTGCTATGATCTCAGATACAATACATTCAATACTCCTTCCAACTCGGTCCAATTACTACATTTGACCAAATACGTGAGCAAATATACGATGGCAAATTCAAAAATGTACAATGTAGTAAATTCGACTGAACGAAGAGTAACATAACTTCGTTTTCAATTCAAACCATGATCAGTGGCGGAACCAAGTAGACCCATCAGTCTGCTAGTAGCATCCCCCAGCCCACCCGAAAAATTTGATTTTTTTTTTCAAGTTTTGTAAAAAAAAATTCGATTTTTCTTTAGTTTGCCTGATTATTAATAGCTCACCCCCTAACTATAAATCCCGGTTCCGCTACCAGCCATACTAGTAACAAAAATACATTATACTAATTTTCTGAATTATTTGCAAACACAGTACAGCTAGATTCAATGGACTAGAAGTAGTTCGATTGAAATCAAGCAACAAAATAACAGCATAATCAAGATAAAATAAAATGGGTTTTACCCAGAACTTAAGGAGTGATCAAGTTATAAATTAGGGTTCATCTTCCTAAGAAAACCCCAAATCAAGATTATTGGGGAATATCAGCAACATTTTATCAGATTGCATGTGCATTAAATGTAATCATAGTTCTAAAATAAGATCATAGTAACAGAGAGAGATTGAACTTACAAAGAAGGGAGAGTTGAGAGTTGAACAATAAAGGGGAGACAATCAGTTTTACTGATAGTTTAAAATGAACACAATATAACCCGTCTTAAATAAGAACCCGTCTTAAAATAAGAACCATGTAGAAAAACTCTTTAATGTTTTATAGGTTTGATCATGGTCATTGAAATTTGTTTTGTTCAGTTTTTTTTGATTATATATTAAGAAAAAATTATTTATTGTGATTATATATTAAAAAAAAAAGTTTACAAAAATAAGACGGACTATTAATTTGAACAACACTAAACATGTGAGAGCGGGTCTAATTTTTAAGTTATTGAGATACCATTTTTCTATACTTTTTTATTTGGAACTACTCTTTAATTTCATGTACCTATTAAGCGTGTACTGATTTTATC
This sequence comes from Heliosperma pusillum, assembly GCA_022085475.1. Taxonomy (NCBI): domain Eukaryota; kingdom Viridiplantae; phylum Streptophyta; class Magnoliopsida; order Caryophyllales; family Caryophyllaceae; genus Heliosperma; species Heliosperma pusillum. The sequence goes on along the minus strand of JAIUZE010069927.1, from coordinate 846,708 downwards.
AATAATCTTAATTTGTACCTATTATTACCTATAATAATACTATTTTTCTTAAAATTATTAAATGGTCTCTTATTGAGAGACGGTCTCTAGGAGACTTACTCGGAATATGTTCCAGCGACGATAGCATTATTTGTATTGTGCTTGACTACTTGGTGGCCTTGGTGGATAGACATAGATATTGCAACACAACTTAATCAACTTATTCCATTACCCTGTAAATTCATAACCGAAGAACAATCGCGCCACAAGTCACTATACACACCAACATTCCATTAACCTGACTTTCCGAAACCACCTTAAATTCTCTTCTTACGTCTCTAAGATTTCAAACATTACGATGTTTATGCAATTCGCAACGATTCCAAAACAACTGTACATAATATAGTTCTGAGTTTCTGACAATCTATCAGAAACCCATATATCTAGTCCTGAAAACACGGAATTTAACAACAACAGAGTTATTAAGGGGAGCCTGATTCCGAGATAATGTCTCAAACAATGATTCAATACCATGGCCTAGACTCGTGAGCTGAGAAGGCCTAATGAGACGTCAGTGATCCTACACTTGACATCTAGTAGCGGGTTTCTGTTTCCTGTGTGATGCACCCAGAAAAGGATATCAGTAACAACGACCCAGATAGCATTTCAGTGACACTGAAATGTATCAAGAATACTTATGAGCCAGAATCGTTCAGAAAGACAAAACGGCCAATAAAATACTGGGAAAGTAACGCAGCCAGAGAAATTACAGGTTCAGCAGACACTAGTAATGGCCTATAGTAGCGCAGTAGGTAGTAGAAATAGCAGTCTGGCAAGGTTTGCTTCATACCTATTTCTCTAGAAATAAAAGACGCGCTTTTGGAGATGTTCTTGTGAACCCCATGAGCGCACTTGACAGCTTCATTTTTGACACGATACCAAGATTACCAGACTTGAGGAACATATTTTCTAGGACTGCTGAAATAGCAAGCAAGTATTCAACTAATTTGAGTTCCGCACTTGATCCTGTGATACCCAAAATAATGACTTTTTGGAGCTGATCCAATTTGTAGTTGTAATTGAAATCAACGATGTCCTGGCCAACATCTTCCCCTGAGATAACCTGCGGTAATAATAAGTAAATTCAAGTAAGAAAAACAAAATAAATACACGACAGATGCACAATTCAAGTTCATAAAAGTTATATAACTGGATTTACTTACTGAAATGTCGAGCTTCTTAATGTAGGGACAACATTCAATCATGGACAGAAGGTCACGGAGAACACCAAATTCACTCAAATTTTGATCACTTAGACAAAGTTCGTTTAGGTGCTTGAATGTGACCGATGAAGATCTTATGATGCCACCTGCAGCAAAGTACTTCCATGCACAAGCAGCAGCGATTTCAGGTTAGAGAGCAAAATAAACTATATGATCTACTTCTCAATGTAAAAGAAAAGCACTAATATTCTTAGCACTCACATGCCGTTATTACCTTACACAAGTGACCATCAAACTTGATGTACTGAAGCTGACAAGAATTTGCAAGAAAATTGACAAAATCAATTGTTGCACCATTATTTGCGCATTTTTTCGACATTGTGTTCAAGCTCACTGATATGCTTCTAATACTGCAATTTGTTCTCAAAGCTAGAGAAATATAATCGAGTTGTAATACCAAGGTTTGGAGACTAGGTGCATCTATTGTAATATGATCCATACCGCTACACTCCACAAGTTTTAACGTTTCAAGCATTCTACCATTAGTAATCAAACTAGAAAAAACGGTTTGCTCGCTAAACTTAATATCTTCCAGCACAAGGTGCTTGAGTTTAGGAAAACCACTGAATTCAGGTGGAGGGTTAAAATTGAAGCCTTTTAGCTCTAGGCGTACCAACTCGCTGCACCCGAAGATATAAAAAGGAATATCCACTTTAGTAAACTGATTTCTAATTGTGAGCGTTCTGACGGAACCTTTGTGCCGGACGAGTATATAGCAAATAATCCGGCTATATTTTTGCTCATCAGAACTCACACCCTTGACTATGTTCTCCTTGCAGAAATCAGGATCAAAGTTAAGGTTCTCTAGAGTTAGCCAAGCATGTCTCCATTGTTTCGACAACACGCTTGTCTGTGCAGCCATACGAATTGGCAACATATCAAGGATTTTATCAATCACGATATCCGGAACATTACCGAAAAAATCCACCATAATTTCCCTCTTCAAAGTTCGCTTTGAGATGAATTTCGAGCCAATAACCTAAACACAAAGTATAACTTCAATTCATTGTTGCTAAGAATGTTACCTTCGTAATGACAAATAATGATTAATAAGCAAAACTTTGAAATTAGTAAGAATGTTGCTAAAGAAAAAAACCATGCAATCTATTATTTTGATAGTTTGATTAACAAAGATGCAGATCAGTTGCGGAATTAAGAGGGCTAGCAAATCAGAGCTAGCTAGGGTCGTCTAAATCATGCAATCAATTATTTTCGAGTTTATCTTATGTTATTACATTACTACTCGTAGTTATTACACTGATCAAATCCTAACTTTGAATTCTGGTTCCGCTACTACAACTGCATCAAAAGCATGCTTCAACCCCAAATATAAACAGTTTAATAAGAATACAATTAAGGTTTCCATTCAAACCACACTCGTAAAAAAAAAATATTGCATCAAATATAAATTGAAAAAAACATAAGATAGCTACATGCCTACATACAATGGACTTAAAAGTTATAAAATTGAAATAAAACGATAAAATCACAAAAAAAATAAAAAAAAAATAGAATGCGTTTAAATAGTTTTACAGTATGCATATTCATGAAACGTAATCATATATAGAGGAACTCGATAAAAGTTGGACTTACGAATTATGAGAAGAGATGAGAAAAACACTAACACCTGCTCTTAAAAAAGAAGACCATCAAACTATAAATACTTCAATTTTATTTTATTTTATATTTTATTTTAGTCTTTTAGTTGGAGATTAAAAGTACAAAATAATTTCGTGATTATTATTATTATTATATTTTTTTTTTGGTTTAACAAATAGCGCACTTAGTCGCATTACAATTTCGTGATTATAAAATACCAAATTATAATAAAATATTTATCCAAATAATTGCAAGATCACTAGTATATCTAGCTTGCATTAAGGTAACTTTCTTAAATTCGTCTCAATCTAATGACCTAAGAACTGAGCTATATTTTATGCGACTGGCTCAGTATTGCGATTTTGTGCTATTTTATACGGAGTTTTTTTTTTGTGCGTTAAATGAGCTGCAAGGCTAGTATAAAATACGGGGAGGGGAATTCGAACTTCTAATCTATTATCACGTTACATTTATCTTAATCATTAGGCTAAGACCTCTTTGATAATATAGTGGCACGGTTTGGTTTTTAAAGCAATTTTTTATGTAGTAATAGGCATATGACATTTGTAGAAAAAGAATGAACAAAGACACACAATTGACGTTAGATTTACAAATCAAGAAGAAGAGTGTACTCTGATAATCTTATCTCCTAATGGTATGTTTGGGAACCTTGAATTGGAATTGAATTCTGAAATTGAGATATTTTAAGTGTTTGGGAAAGCTAATAATTTGGAATTGAAATTGGACTCAATTCCTCAACAATTCCAAGCTAGTTAAAATTTGGGTCTCTCAAATTCCTACCATATAGTAGTCATTTCAATTCCAACACTACTTTTTTTATGCATTTTTTTCCAATCGCAAATATTTTCCGTCACTATTTATTTTTTTGGTGATTTTGACCCATACACGCCCCGCCCAATTCCAATTTCAATTCCATGAGTTTCCCAAACGAGATTGAGAAATTGAAATCCGGAATTGATTTCCAAGTGATCTCCAAACGAATTTTTGGAATTAGATTTGGAATTGAATTCAAACATTTTGATTTCTACAATTCAAATCATGAAAATGAAATCAATTTTGCGTTACCAAACGCTCCATAAAAGAATTTCTATAACAAGGCCAAATTATGGGTAGACCCGTAGCGGCTCTAGAAAATTTTCTTTGCGGATTCCCATGGAAAATATAATACAGAAAAAAAAATTCTCTATTTTCACCTAAAAGATAAACTAAAATACAATAAAAAAATTTCCATTTGCAGTGTAACGGGACCCCGAAAAGAGGCTTGTGGCTAGACCTGGCAAACGGGTCAACCGGGTCGGGTTTGGGTCGGGCCAGTTCGGGCCGGGTCAGTTCGGGTCTTTCGTTGATTTCGGGTTAATTCGGGTCGGGTCGGGTCATTTCGGGTTTCGGGTTTGTTTCGGGTTAGTTGTCGGGTCCGTTTCGGGTCAACCGGGTCGGGTTATTTCGGGTCGGGTCATTTTCGGGTCAAAGAATAAGAGACAAAAGGCCATTTTAAGTCTTTTCGGTTCAATTAAAGTTATGTTTTATCGGGTCATTTTCGGGTTGAGTGGTTTTGGATCGGGTTATTTTCGGGTCGGGTCAGTTACGGGTCAAGAAAGATCGGGTCATGTTCGGGTCGGGTCGGGTCTAATCGGGTTTCGGGTCACATTCGGGTGTTGTAGTTCGGGTCAATTTCGGGTCACGGGTCGGGTCATTCGGGTCGGGTCAATCGGGTCGGGTTGCTTTTGCCAGGTCTACTTGTGGCTCCGCCATTAAGGTCGACCTCTCTTTAAAACAAGCATTTCTAGTATGCTTTTTCAATTGTTCATTCTTGCTCCCAAATAAACTTATAAACCTGGCAAACAAGTCAACTGGGTCGGTTAGGGTCGGGTCGGGTTTGCAAGTTCGGGTCGGGTTGGACTGGGTCATTTCGAGTCACCTATTATCACATTTTTTCTTGGTAAAACTCAATCTGCAATAATAAACATTCGGGTCGGGTCTTGAGTTCGAGTGTCATGTCAGTTAAGGCGAGTCATTTGAGTTAGGTCAATTTTGGCCGGTCGACTGCAAATTCACCCCAACAAATTCCACTCTTTTAAGTTCTACCTTTTAAGTATTGGGTACATAAACCCTTCGAAAAGTCTCCATTGATTCATCTCACTAAATAAAAAATTGTCATGAGGTATCTAATATTTAGGTCATGTGTAATATGGTACCTACCGTGTTTTTTTGTTCAAATGTACCTACAATGTACATATATTTGTAGAATAGAACCAAAATGCGTTTACCATAAAAAAAAAGGGTAAATTAACAAATACACCCTTATATAGTTATATATACCACTTCTCAAAAATTACTACCTTATAAAAAAAAGTTCTAAAATTACTACCTTACAAAAGACATTGGTAAAGAACTTGCTACCAAAGTCGCTTTTCGGTGAAAAAGTATGTGAACTGACCAAAGTGCCCCTCATTAAAAGATTTCACAATGACACAAGATTTCAGTAACACTCTATTTCTTCTACTTCTCTTTCCTCTCTTCATATCTCCTTCAACTTTTTTGTTTTGGTGAACTCATATCTCCTTTAGTCAAACCATGACAACCAACAACATCTAGAAATCAAGATAGCAAATGGACTACCAACAAGTAAAGAACTGTATAATCCTAATTTATCTCTAAGTAATACTTGTTTTTAATAATAAATTTAAACAAAAGACAAACTTTTTGTTTTAAGTTTTATTAATAGAAACCCTACATCACATTTACATGTTAGTTAATTAAATCACAATCCTAATTTTGCACGAAAAAATTTTCACATCGGGCAAATTAATTAAATTTGGAACCTTATTTTTGAATTAGAACTCTAATAGTGTTTTATTTGTTTTTGTTGTTGTTAAAAGTGGTGATGGTGTTATTATTGTGAAGTTTGAATGTTTGTGTATGTATTGAAAGGATGAAGCTTATTGTTCATCGCTAATGTTTGTTATCTTATGGGCAATAATTGTTGTATAAAAGTGGGAGAACCATTTTGAGATTCTCCGTAAGTATTATGGTTTTGTATTGTGGAATTTGAGCAATCAACCCAACAACTGATAAGTGATGTTGGTTGATGAGATTGGGTTTAATGAAGGAAGTAGAGATGAAGAAGATGAATGAATAAAGATATAGGGGAAATAGGTAGAAGAAGGGAAATATAAGAAGAGGGGTATTCTGGTAAAAACAAATTAAGTTTTAGTCGGAATATTCCAATTAAGTCGGAATATTCCATTTTAAGTCACCGGAAAGCAACTTTGGTAGCAAGTTCTTTACCCATGTGTTTTGTAAGGTAGTAATTTTAGAACTTTTTTTTATAAGGTAGTAATTTTTGAAAAGTGGTATATATAAGGGTGTATTTATTAATTTATCCAAAAAAATCAAAATTCTATCTATACTCGACAGTAAACATGTTTTTCATTTTGTAAAGGCCTTTAAATCATACTATTAAAGTAATTAGCAATATAATTGCAAGTATCAGACTATTAAAGGGGTATGGGGACGATCATTGATCGGAAGGCAGACATGGGATTAGTGTTGAGATCTCGTTGAAAATCGCCACAAAACGGCCAATAAAATAGTTGGAGAAATACGCAGCTAGAGCAATTACAAGTTCAAAAGCCACTGGTAATGGGCTAACGATAGCAGTATGGCAAGGTTGGGTTCGTACATCATACCTATATCTTCAGACAAACAAGAGACGCTTTTGTAGATGCTCTTGGGAACGTCATCAGCGCTTGTGACATATCAAGTTCTGACTCAATACCAATATAAGCCGACTTGAAGAACAGATTTTTAAGTACAGGTGAAGTTGCAAATAGGTATTCGACCAATTTGAGTTCACAACTTGATCCTGTGATGCCCTGAATATTGACCTCGAGGAGGTTATTAAATTTGTTGTTGTAATTGTAGTCAAGTATGTGCTCGCCAACAGTTTCACCTCGAATAATCTGCAGTAAGACGTAAATTCCAGTTAGGATGGAGAGAGTCGATGACAAATGCTTCAGTAAGCTCAGAAAGAATTCATATAAACCTGATTTACTTACTGATATGTTTAGCCTTTTAATGTGGGGACAACATTCGATCATGTACAAAAGGTAACGGAAAACACCCGAATCACTCAAATTTAGATCACTTAAACAAAGTTCGTCTAGGTGATGGAATGTGACCGGAGGAGACCTTATGATGCCACCTGCAGCCAAGAACTTACCCGCGCAAGCAGACAGGATGTCAGGGTGAAGAACAAATAAATTAGAGTATCTATAGCTGAAAGTAAAACATATAAATAGAACAGATTTTCTAAACAACAAGCACGCTATCTTTACCTTACAATAGTGACCACCAAACTCGATGGACTGAAGTTGACAGGAACTTGCAAGAAGATTGACAGCATCAACTATTTCTACAGTTGCGAGTTTTTCCGGCAATTTCTTCAAGGACACTGATATACTTTTAAGACTCTGAACATTTCTGAAAGCTAGAGACTCAAAATAGCCTCTTAATATTAAGGTTTGGAGAGTAGGTGCGTCTATGACAATATGATTCAAACCGCTCCACTCCACAAGTTTCAACGTTTCAAGCATTCTGCAATTCTCAATCAAACTAGAAAAAATGCTTTGCTTGATAAAATTAATTCCCTCCAGCACAAGGTGCTTAAGATAAGGAAAACCAATGAAATCAGTAGGTGGAGGATTTAAATTGAAGGAATTGAGTTCAAGGTGTACTAACTCGCTGCACCGGAAGATATTAGTAGTAGTATCCCTTCTAAAAGAGTGATTTCTAATTACGATCTTTCTGACCCCGTTTTTACATAGAAAAGTTATCCACTGCCTGTGATTCATACGATCCCTACCTGCCTCATACGGAATTTTAAGATCTACATCATGAACAGGACCATTGTGACAGAGGAGTATTTCGCTAATAATTTGGCTGCCTTTTCGGCAATCAGAACTTTCAGTTCTTTCAGTCCAGAAATTAGAACTCTCAGCCTTAGTCATTTGCTCCTCCCAGAAATCGCTATCAAAGACGAGGCTCTTCAGTGACAACCAAGCATCTCTCCATTGTTTGGACAATACGCTTTTCTGCGCAGCCATGCGAATAGGCAAGTTTTCAAGGATTTTATCAATCACAATATCCGGAACATTGCTGAAAAAATCCACCATGCTATTAGACGACTTGGAACAAGCCATGAACTGCAATAAAGGGACCCCCCTAAACTTTCAACCCTCGACACTACTTCTCCTGGAGCCAAACAAAATCATAAATACATACAGTCAATATTGAGTACAAGTGTACAACTGTTCAAGGCTACTTGGGCCAACAGACAAATTGCAATGATAAGTCGACAACAAATACGAGCCGGCTAAACACGGATCAAAGAAATCAAGCAATACACAGTCGATATGTATAATTAAACATGTTACAGAGACACTACAAATCTACAAAAATGAAGATCTCTATATCTTTAGTTCCTTCAAATTAGTCACTACCAGCATTCTATTTAGATTTGGGACGTCGAAGAGTTCAAGTAAAATCCCCAGATAACAAACCAGTTCAGTGAATATTCTTGAGATTAACTCATGCTTTCTAACATTGCCAACAAAATCAATTAATAGTTGCTATGATTACTGTAATCACCCTTATTATCACCAAGAATCTATTGAAACAGACATCCACAAGTACAACATAATTAAGGTTTCAATTCTAAGTCAAAGACGATAATCACAATCGATTTAAATAAGATAAAATAATATAATACGAAGATTGTGAGATGTCTTAACTTAGAAGACGGTCTAAAGTACAAACCTAACAAAAATTAGTACTTATAGCATCAAATGAATTGGAATTTTTTTTACAATGGGATAGCAGTTCTGGAATTGAATTCAAACAACAAATCATAGCATTACGTAACTAATTTTGAAATTCGATCTTGTCATAAACTAGGGTTTAACATCCTTAAAATACCCAAATTAAAATGTAAAATTGATAGCACTGACTCAGAGAAATTGAACTTACTAGGACTCTAGGAGTAATAAGGAAGGCGTGTGTTTGGAAAGAACGGTAAATAATGAGCACTACCCGTTCTTAACAAAAATAATCAAAAGGTTCACAAATTTTATCAAGACGGGTCAAGTATACCAATAGAGCTGGACATTGGTGCGGGCTGGCCCGGCCCACAACCCAAGCCGGGTCAGGCCCGTGCTCTCTCCCCCAGCCCACACTCCCCAACCCGCATAACATTAGGCCACTTTTTACCAACTGGGCCGGTTCAGGGCCACCAATTCCCAGCTCGGCCCTCCCAAGGCCCGCACCGCTCAAGCCCGTAGTGTGGGCTCGCCCCCAACCCGGCCCGCTCCCAGCCCGTGCTGGCCCAGCCCACTGTCTAGGTCTACGTACCAAATTAACCTACGGGCCACCAATCCCCAAGCCCGACTCGCACCCAGCCTATGGTGTGGACTCGAACTGCCTAACACCAACACAGCCCGACCCACTGTTCAACACTAATGGGAAGTGAAAGTAGTGAATAGTTAGGGGTGTCATTTTTATGAGTGAAATCACCACACTAACAGAGTAACAGGCGTTCATATGTTTATGTGTCTTATGAACGGTGAAGCAGGAGTCTTTGACTCTTTGGGTTATTACTTACGGAGAACTAGTATAGACTTGACAAAGCTTTTCCGACTTAAATGACGCATTTAATGTACGTGCAAATTATGTAAATGCGTCAATCACACTCACAAGAAAAAGAAAAACACACTTTTACATGCCACAATAAATCGAGCAACTGTGTTATGCTTAAAATCTCTCTTAAGTTTTCAATATGTTACACTTACATGTGACGTAACTATTTGAATTGGAGGTTCTTTTAAGTTTTAAGGACATTGATAACGCCACTAAAATGTTTAATAATGTCACTCATGTTGTAAAAGAGTAATAGTAAAATACCCATATAAATATATAATTACCTATTATTTGAGTGACATAATTACCTAGTATTTGAGTGACATTAGTCTCTTACCCCCACCGTCTTCGTCATAGTGACGAGGATAGAGGAGATAGTTGTTGTTAAGTTAATATCCTTGAATGTACTGCAATATTGTAGTCTCTTGTTAGCTTAATGATAGGATTTGTTAGCACATACTTAGACACCCAACAAAATAGGAGCCTCTATATGATGGCACCAAAATGTGCTTGCCGTAAAAAATAAAATAAGGGTTTTTCTATTGTGTACCCTCTAGGTTTTAACTTTTCTACCATATACCCCTACTTTTTTCACATTATAGCATGTACCCTTCAACTTCTCTAACTAATCCTAACCGTGACCTATTGTTTCTACTCCGTCAACTTGCCTTTAATTCCGTCAGTTTTGTGCTCACTTGGCATATCTCATCCCTTACAATTGTTGATTCATCATACAATTACTTCCCTCCAATTTCCCTCCACCATTTTAAATTAATCCCTCCAAACATTTACCCCTCTTCTTTTTATTTATTTCCCTCACATCCCTTCTTTCTTCTTGTCTGTCTTCCTCCTTCTACTTTCTGCAAAAAATAATTCTTTTTTTTTTCTCTGTATTTATGTAATTATATCATCCTTTTTTTTCATGGATGAGAAATAACCTAATTGAAGGGCTCCAATTTAAAAATCAAGCTTGCAATCGATGCGGAAGGAATGCAGTTCTCAATATTTTTGGGTCGATTAGACGATTAGTAATCCAAGGAAGGCGTATTTCAAGCGTCAAAAATGTAATGTGGTTGTCTGAAGATACACGTGGATATTGATCAAGATGATTGATTGTTTTCATCTTTATTTGGAGTTATTGATGAAATTAGAAGTATGAAGAAGGATCTGTTATTTGTAATTGTGCTACTTTATGTGAAGATGTAATTGAGATATTGTAAAGCAATAAGAGTTTGGAAAAAGTAGTACATTATTGTTTGTCTCTGCCATCAACAATGTAACAACTAATCTTTCACGTAAATTTGTTTAACCAATAGATAAAGCAAAAATAAAGAGCAGCTAACTATGAAAAGTTTGTTTAAGACAAAAATAAAGAGCAACTTTGTAAAGCTTGATGCTGCTATTCAAAACATAATGATACTTTTGATTTGTCTGATAATCAGATTGTTTTCCTGTACTAGGTTGTGCTTGCCTGAAAATAAGAAAGTAGAAAAAGGGAGACAGTCGAGAAGAAAAGAGGGGTGCGAGTGAAATAAATACAAAGAAAAACACAAATTCTTATTTAAGACTGAGGTATCCGTCTTAAGCTTAAGACGGATACCATATTCTCTCACAAAATACCCATCAAGGGTGAGTGGAGAGCACATGGGGGGAGCCCACCTTGTCCCCTCTACCCATTTCCTCTCACAAAATACCCGTTGCAAGATCCGACCCGTCTTAAGCAAGACCTACTGAAGAAAAATGGGGGAATTTTTTGGAGGGATTAATTTAATGGTGGAGGGAAATTGGAGGGAAGTAATTGTAGGATGAGTCAGCAATAGTAAGGGGATGTGATATGCCCAATAATAAGCACAAAACTGACGGAATTAACGGTAAGTTAACAGATTCTAAACAATAGGTCACGGTTTGGACTAATTAGTGTTGTTTAAGGGTACATGTTATAATGTGAAAAAAGTAGGGGTACATGGTAGAAAAGTTAAAACCTCGAGGGTACACCATAGAAAAACCCATAAAATAAAAATAACAAAAGAAAGCCAAAACACCGTCTATAATCGACTGGTAAACATGTTTTCGTTTTGTTAAGGTATTTCAATCACAAAACAACCAACAAAATAGAGAGAAATACGCGCCTCGACTACTGGAGCAATTAAAAGTTCAATAGACTATGGCCTAACGATGCTTAATAATAACGAGGTAACGGTCACAGCAGTGTGGCAAGGTTGGCTTCGTACACCATACCTATTTCTTCAGACAAACAAGAGACGCTTTTGTAGATGCTCTTGGGAACCTCATCAGTGCTTCTGACATATTAAGTTTTGATTCAATACCAATATAACCAGACTTGAAGAATAGATTTTCGAGTATAGGTGAAATTGCAAACAGGTATTCGACCAATTTGAGTTCCGCACTTGATCCTGTGATACCCTCAATATTGACCACAAGGAGCTGATCCAATTTGTAGTTGTAATTGTAGTCAAATACGTGCTGGCCAACAGTTTCACCTGGAATAACCTGCAGTAAAAAGTAAACTTTAGTTCGAATGAAGGGAGTCTATAACAGATGCTTGAGTAAGCTCAGACGGAATTCATAAAAACCTGGTTTACTTACTGAAATGTCGAGCTTCTTAATGCTGGGACAACTTTCAATCATGTAGAAAAGGTACCGGAAAATAGCGAAATCGCTCAAATTTAGATTACTTAAACAAAGTTCTTCTAGGTGGTTGAATGTGACCGGAGGCGATTTTACGATGCCACCTGCAGCCAAGAACTTACCCACACAAGCAGAAGAAATGTCAAGTTGAAGAACAAAATATATTATAACATCTACAGCCGAACGTAAACAGAGAACACACTGATTTTCTTAATAACTAGTACACCATCTTTACCTTATGACCATCAAACTCGATGGACTGAAGATTGACAGCATCAACTGTTTCTACAGTTACGAGTTTTTTCGGCAATGTCTTCAAGCACACTGACATACTTTTAAGACCGCGAACATTTCTGAAATCTAGAGACTCAAAATTACTACTCAATATTAAGGTTTGGAGACTAGGTACATCTATAACAATATGATCCATAACGCTACACTTCATAAGTTTAACCGTTTCAAGCATTCTACAATTTTTAATCAAACTAGAAAAAATGCTTTGCTTGATAAACCTAATTTTCTCCAGCACAAGGTGCTTGAGATAAGGAAAACCAATGAAATCTGTAGGTGGAGGATTTAATTTGAAGGCACTGAGTTCTAGGTGTACTAACTCGCTGCACCGAAAGATATAAGAAGTAAGATCCATTGTAGCATACGGATATCTAAGTACGATCTTTCTGACTCCGTTTTTAGATAGAAACGATATCCATTGCCGGGGATTCATACGATTGCTACATGCCCCAGATAGATTAAGATCTAAGTCATGAACAGGACCATTGTGACAGAGAAGTATATCGCTAATAATTTGGCTGCCTTTTCGCCAATCCAAATCATAATCTCCATCTGTTAGCTTCTCCCAGAAATCATTATTAAAAATGAGGCTCTTTAGCGACAACCAAGCATCTCTCCATTGTTTGGATAACACGCTTGTCTGTGCAGCCATGCGAATGGGCAACTTTTCAAGGATTTTATCAATCACAATATCCGGAATATTGCTGAAAAAATCCACCATTTTTTTAGAAGACTTGGAACAAGCCATGGACGGCTATAAAGGGATAAAAATTAAGTTCTCCACTCTTCACCCTAAACGCAAAGCATATCTCGACCGAGGACACTGCTTCTCCTGGACCCAAAAACAAAAATCATAAATACATACAGTCAATATTGAGTACAACTATACAAGGTTACTTGGGACATCTGAAAAATTGCGTTGATAAGTCGATACCAAATACGAGCCAGCTAAACACAGATCAAAGAAATCAAGCAATCCACAGTCGACATGTACAATCAAACAAGACACTACACATGTTCCTTGTTTCCAACTTTCCATTAATCTCTAGTTCCTCACAATTAGTCACACTACCAGTATTTATAATTAGATTCGGGACGTTGAATAGTTCAAGTAAAATCCCAGTATTGCATTGATAAGTCGATAAAAAATCCGAATCAGCTAAACACGGATCAAAGAAATCAAGTAATACACAGTCAGACATGTACAATTGAACATGTTACACAGACACATGTTCCTTGTTTCCATCAATCTCTAGTTCCTCAGAATTAGTCACTACCAGTATTATAATTAGATTCGGGAATCGGAACGTCAAATAGTTCAAGTAAAATCCCCAAAATAAGAAACCAGTTCAGTAAATATTCTTGAAATTAACCCATGCTTTCTGACATAACCAACAAAATCAATTAATTGTTGCTAACAATGATATACTGAAACAGAAGACATCCACAGGTACAACATAATTAAGGTTGTAATTCTAAGTTAAAGACGATACTCACAATCGATTTAAATAAGATAAAATAATACGAGGGTTGTGAGCGGTCTTAACTTAGAAGGCGGTCTAAAGCAAAACCTAACAAAAATCAGAATATAGCATCAAATGAATTGGGATTGAATTCAAATAACAAATCACAGCATACGTAACTAATTTTGAAATTCAATAATGTCATAGAACTAGGGTTCAACATCCTTAAAAATACCCAAATTAAAATGTAAAAATTGATTGTAATAACTGAGAGAAGTTGAACTTACGAATAAGGTAGGCCTGAGTTCGGAAAGACCATAACAAAATGGGCGACACCAGTTCTGCAGACTATAAATTATTTTATCGGTTTTTCTAAAATGGATGTCAAGAAATTTAATTGGAAAGTCAAACAATTATTTTATCAGTTTTCAATGCTATATTTAATTTTAAACTTTTCATTTAAATCTTCTTTGGCCTAATTCCCTAAAGGCACATTTTAGAAAAACCATTTGTATATTCTTTTTTATACCAAATTACCCGGTAATGTTACTTTAATAAAAAGTATACATATTTAGCGAGTGGTACTACTCAAGCGCGTATCAAAAGTGGATTATGGAGTTTTTTTTATACATTGCGAGTTTTTTTAATACACTTCCACTGGCGTTCATATGTTTATGTTTGTAATGAATTGTGAAGTAAGAGTCTTTGGGTTATTACTTACGGAGTTCAGGTATGAACACCATAGAAGCGCCATTAGTAGTGGCGGTTCATGGTTGTTAAAGTCATCACTTCCACTTTGGCGGTTTTATGTTAGATTCATCTTTAAAACAACTAAATATTACTTTCTCTGTCTAATTGTTGTCTAGTTGACTATTATGAGAAATTTTTTAAACAAAAATAACTATTGATTATGACAAAAAGATTACTAATTTAATGCGGCACCGCCATCGGGAGTGACAATATGCTTAAAACCGTAATTCTCAATGGCGGCTCACTTTCCAATCATACACGGATACCACAACGCGAAGTATTTCATCTGACCCAATTTGTTGAATAATTTTAGTGCAATGACAACGTTTCTCTTAGTTCACAAGTTGAATTCCACAGGAGCATAAGTGCATACTTCAACTGTAGGTAACTGGCATATCAGATACATCAACACTTCGAAGGGTGTCCGTCCATCCATCATCCCTTCTTCTTCTCCAAAAAGTATAGTTCAACAAGCACATTCATAGACGCAAAAACCGACCTACAAAATACTCGGAGACATACACAGCCACAGAGTAATTTCAAGTTCAACAGATACTGGTTATGACCTAAAAAAGCATAGTAAAGACAGGGTAGCTATCATAGCGGTATGGCAAGGTTGGCTTCAAAACAATTTCTCTCGGAAAAAAAGACGCGCTTTTGGAGATGTTCTTGGGAACCCCATTAGCGCTCTTGACATCTTCAGTTCTGACTCATTATCACATTCACCAGACTTGAAGAACACGTTTTCGAGGACTGGTGATATGGCAAGCAGGTATTCAACCAATTTGAGTTCCGCAGTGGATCCTGTGATACCCTTGATATTGACCACACGAAGGTGATCCAATTTGTATTTGTAGTTGAAGTCAAGGACGTGTTAACCAACATTTTCACCTGGATTAATCTGCAGTAGGAGTAATTAATGTAAGAAAAACAAAATAAAAATATGACGCACTAGATGCGTGAGTAAGTTCAGAAAGAAAGAAATATAAACTTGATTTAAACTTACTGAAATGTCGAACGTCTTAATGTAGGCACAACATTCAATCATTGACAAAAGGTAATGGAAAACGGCAAAATCATTCAAATTTAGGTAACTTAGACAAAGTTCGTCTAGGTGGTTGAATGTGACCGATGTAGATCTCATGTTGCCACCTGCAGCCAAGAACTTTCATGCACAAGTAAAACAGACGTCAGGTTGAAGAGCAAAATAACTGAAAGTAAAACAACGAAAGGCACTGATATTCTTAAGAGCTAGCACAGCACTTTACCTCACACAAGCGACCGTTAAACTCAATGGATTGTAGTGGACAATAAGTTGCAAGAAGGTTTACAGCATCGACTGTTTTGGCAGTTATGAGTTTTTCCAGCCTTTTGTACGAGTGCAGTGATATTCTTTCCAAACTGCGAACGTTTATGAAAGCTAGAGAGTCAAAATCACCTTTTAATATCAACGTTTTGAGACAAGGTGCATCTATTACAACATGATCCATACCAGTCCAGTTCACAAGTTTTAATGTAACCAGCGTTCTACAATTCTTAATCAAACTACTAAAAATGTTTTCCTTAGTAAACTCAATATTCAGCAGCTCAAGGTGCTTAAGTTTAGGAAACCCATGGAAACAAGTAGGCGGAGGATTTAAAACGAAACTGGCTAGTTCTAGGTAAACTAACTCACTGCACCAGAAGATATAAGAAGTAATAGTGTCACCATCCGAATTGTCAATTACGATCTTTTGGACTCTGTTTTTGGATAGAAAGGAAATCCATTGACTGAGATTCATATGAACCCCTTCAGCATCATCTGGAACAAATAGATAAAAGTCATGAACGGGACCATTGTGACGGAGTAGTATACTGCTAATAATGCAACTGATTTTTTGCCAATTACAACTTCCATCCTTATTTTCTTGCTGCTCCTCAAAATCAAAATCAAAGGTGAGACGCTCTAGTGATAACCAAGCATGTCTCCATTGTCTGGACAACACGCTTGTCTGTGCAGCCATGCGAATCGGCAACTTTTCAAGGATTTTATCAATCACAATATCCGGAACATTCACGAAAAAATCCTCCATTTTTTTAGAAGACTTGGAACAAGCCATGGACTGCTACAAAAGGATAACAGGGTTAAGATCTTCACTCTTCAAAGTGTGATTGGAGATGAGTTTTGAGCCAGCACCCCCAATACGCAAAGTATATTTCGATTCAGGACACTGATTCCCCTGATAAAAGAAAAAAAGAAAAAAATACTTCCCATAAATATATACATTCAAAATTGAGTAAAGGGCAGGGCACCTACCAACTAGCAATTCGAAACGATAACAAGTAGGTGGGCATGGGCACGGATCCAAGAAATTGGCCAATATACAGTTGGAAAGAAACTCTCTTGTAAAACTGCTGGATCCTCAATACAACTTACATAGTTACTATAAGTTGTTTTTTTAGGGTACCTAGGTCATTAGTTTGTTGATTTACTCTAACAAAGTAACAAGTACGTGCCTTACACAAGTATTAATGATAACGGTCGACATGTACATGTCAAACAGTCAAAGTGGCATGGAATTTGAATTAGCCAAATTAGATATTACAAGAAGGAAGACCTCCAGAAACATGTTGTTTGTTTCCATCAATCTATAGTTCCCCAAAATTGGTCACTACCAGCATGTTATCTAGACTCGGGATGTCGAATTTTCTTGTAAATGTTGATTCATAGCAAAACAAACCCAAATTACCAACCATGTTTTCTAGGCTGACCAACAAAATCAATTCATAGAAATCATGACTCATCACGAGAAATCTACTGCAAGAGACTTCCACCAGCAAAAAGTTGAAATCAGTAAAATGTTGAGAAAAATAAGCAATTTTGCACAACTACAACAAAAGCGTGCTTCGATCTCAAATACAAGACATTTTGTATTACTCCCTCCACTTCGTTCCAATAACTATATTTGACAAATACACGAGCAAATATATGACGGGAAATTTGAAAAACGTAATAAATTGAACCAAACGGAGAGTAACACAACTAAGATTTCAATTCAAACCATGCTTAGTGGCGGAACCAATCGGGCCTTGTGTTATTCATAGCTCGCTCCCTAATTATAAATCCCGGTTCCGCTACCAGCCATGCTAGTAACAAAACCATATTACAGCACATTAATTTCTGAAATTTTTATGCAAACATAGTACAGCAACATACAATGGCCTAGAAATTGTGGGATTAAAACCAAGCAACAAAATAACAGTGTAATCAAGATAAAATAAAATGGGTTTTGCCCAGATTTTGAGGAGAATTCAAGTTATGAATTAGGGTTCATCTTTCTATAGAATTGAACTTATTCGATTTTTAGTCAAAATTACTGATTTTTTTTTCTTAGTTGGCTTTTTATTCATACATAGCTGCAAACTCATTACAGCAATATACAATGGCGTAAAAAATTGTGGGATTGAAATCAAGCAACAAATCACAGTATAATCAAGATAAAATAAAATGGGTTTTGCCCAGATTTTGGGGAGAATTCAAGTTATGAATTAATTAGGGTTCATCTTCCTAAAAAAACAAATTAAGTTGATGGGCGATATCAGCAAATAAAATGTAATCACAAAAAGTAAAAATATTTTACAGCAACAGAGAGAGGTTGAACTTACAAAGAAGGGAGCCTTGGGTTGAGAAAGATAAGAGAAGATGATGAGCAACTCATTTCCCTTACTACAATGGACCTGATAAACGGATTAATTGGGTCGGGTTATTTTGGGTTTGTAGAGTTTGGGTTGAGGCGGGATATTTCGAAATTCGGAACATTTTCGATTTAACTATTATCATGTTTTTTGTGGATAATAATCAGTTTGCAATAATAAACATTCCGGGGCCGGGTCATGCTCGGTTATTGAATTCTAGTGTCAAGTCGGAAAATGGGTTGGGTTATTCTAGACCTTATAAAATTGACACGAGCCAAATGACCCCGACGTTGAATTGAGGACCTGAATCTGCTCCAAAATTCGAAGAAAATCGACTATATTCAACCTAGCCTGAATGTTTATTATCGCATACTGACTTTTATCCCAAAAAGCTTGATAATAAGCCACTAGAAAATGACCCGATCCTGAAATGACCCACCGACCCAAATTCTTGCAAACATCGAAAAACCTAAATCCAACAAAATTGACTCGTTTCATAATACATACCACACCCAAACTGAGGACCAAATTGACCCGGGCTTATTCAAGCCGACGCGAGTGTTTATTAGTGGCTTCTTCATAAAATCTGACTTTGTTTACTCTTGTAGTCCTATTAGTAAAGAAGGCCATCGAACTCAAATTTCTTTTTCTCTGATGTGAAATGAGCCATAGGCCCCACAAATCTTCAAGGCCCAAGTACAATATAATATCGGGATGGATGATTCGAATCTGAAACTTAAGGAATCATTTGATTTATTAAAGAAGTGCTCGTAATAAATTTCGTAGGAACTTACACTTTATGGATTGGAATTTAAGTTCTCAAATCCAATTCGGGTGTTTGGGAAATGAGCCACAAGGCGTCAAGCCCAAATGAAATATAATATCGGGGTGGATGATTCGAACTCGAGACTTAAGGAGTCATTTGATTGATAAAATAAGTTAAACAACTAGGATTTCCCACATCCAAATCAGGTTTTTAAAATCATGGTCTAAAACCTAACGCCGTTAGTTTTATGCTATAAACTCCTTTTTTTTTTCCCTAAATTTGTTTAGTTTTTGAGTAAAATTTAAAAATGGGTTTTTTTGTGGAGTGATTTTCTGTATCTTCAAATTTTATTTAGGATTATCTCTATAATAAAGACTTTCATTAACCTAAACTTAAAATAAAAATGCACTATTTCGTCTAATAACGCATTTATTTACCTTTTTTATTTATTTTGAGATATTTATATTATTTTAAACGGGAACGGAAGGTGAAACAACTTGAAGATCTTATAGAAGACGCTTTTTATACCGGCTGACGGTAGCACTAGTGAATTTAGGGGCTTACTACTTATCATTACTCCCTTACTTCAAATCCTAATGGCACCATACTTTCAAACCTCGTCTCACAAAAACAGTGGAACTTAGGCATTTGGATTCGAAGAGACGATTTATATATTGTTTATTTGTATACGATACAGAAATACTCTAGTTCTTCACCAAAAAATATTGCTGGGTGTTTAAATAGTAACTTGTCTAAGTGCATTGTCATTCTTGCAAACGAATCAGGAATACATATGAGCCAGGCTCGATAATACCAGGAAAATTACGCAGCCAGAGCAATTACAAGTTCAGCAGACACTGATATTGGCCTAAAGAAGCACAGTAGGTAGCGGTCATAGGCTCATAGCAGAATGTCAAGGTTGGCTTTGTACCTAATTCTCTACAAATAAAAGACGCGCTTTTGGAGATGCTCTTGGGAACCCCATCAAAGCTCTTGACATCTTCGGTTCTGACTCAATACCAAGTTCAGCAGACTTGAAGAACATATTTTCGAGGACAGCTGAAATGGCAAGCAGGTATTCAACCAATTTGAGTTCCGTACTTGATCCTGTGATACACTTAATAATGACCTCACGGAGCTGATCCAATTTGTAGTTGTAATTGAAATCAACGATGTCCTGGCCAACGATGTCCTGGCCAACGATGTCCTGGCCAACGATGTCACCTGAAATAACCTGCAGTAGTAAAAAGTAAATTCATGTAACAAAAACAAAATAAATTTATGACAGTGCACAATTTTAGAAAAACTATACGGAGTATTTGATACTTACTGAAATGTTGAGCTTTTTAATGTAGGGACAACATTCGATCATGTACAAAAGGTAACAGAAAACACACGAATCACTCAAATTTAGATTACTTAGACAAAGTTCGTCTAGGTGATTGAATGTGACCGGAAGAGATCTCATGATGCCACCTGCAGCCAAGGACTTGCCCGCGAAAGCAGACAGGATGTCAGGTTGAAGAACAAATAAATTAGATTATCTACAGCCAGAAGTAATACTATTTTTACCTTACACAAGTGACCATTAAACTCGATGAACTGAAGTTGACAAGAACTGGCAAGAAGATTGACAGCATCAACTGTTTCTCCAGTTACGAGTTTTTCCGGGAATGTCTCCAAGCAGACTGATATACTTTTAAGACAACGAACATTTCTGAAAGCTAGAGACTCAAAATATCCCCTTAATATCAAGGTTTGGAGACAAGGTGCATCTAATACAATATGATCCATTATTCCAGCCCTGGAGTAGTCAAGTTTTAACGTTTCAAGCATTCTACAGTGTTTAATCAAACTAGCAAAAATGCTTTGCTTGTTAAACATAACATCTTTCAGTACAAGGTGCTTGAGATGAGGAAATCCAATGAAATCAGTAGGCGGAGGATTTAAATTGAAAAGAGTGAGTTCTAGGTGTACTAACTCGCTGCACTGAAAAATATAAGAAGTAATATTCATTCTACGATACGAATGACTACAAATTACGATCTTTCTGACTCCGTTTTTAGATAGAAAAGATATCCATTGACTGAGACTCCAACAATCATTAAAACCAGTATACGGAATGTCAAGATAAAAGGCATGAACGCAACCATTATGAAGAAGAAGTACACTGCTAATAATGCGGCTAAGTTTTTGCCAATCAGGAAACCCATCCTTCCATCTAAACTCCTTCCAGAAACCTTTATCAAAGATAAGGCTCTTCAATGATAACCAAGTATGTCTCCATTGTTTTGACAACACACTTGTCTGAGCAGCATTTTTAATTGGCAACTTATCGAGGATTTTATCAATCACGATATCCAGAACATTACTGATCAAATCCGAACAAGCCATGAACTACTTTAAAGTTATGAAATGTTGAGGGAACTACTCAGGACACCGAATTTCCTGTACAAAAAAAAAAAGAGAGTTCATAGGTAAATAAAGGGTAACAAATCATACGATAACAAACACTTTTGACTTCTTGTTATAAACACTGAAAAAACATACAAAAAATATTCTATAAGGCGATCTTATACAAGAAGTTTATAAGACGGAATTACTATTGAATAATAATTATCTCTTTATTTGAACGGGTCATACTCTTTGTATTGATGGATGATGGTACATTTTTCTTTGGAGTCAAAGACTCGTTATTTTTTGGTTTCGGATTATGGTGGAATAAATCAAAATAGCTCACAAAAGTAACTGCGCTTCTTTCTATCGAGAAATACCAATCATTCGATATAGTTTTTGATGCAATTTTCATCTTGCGTTATTTGGAAACAGTCTCTTTGTGTTGTTAACACAAGGTTAAGACAGCTAAGACTGTGTACATCCAACCTCATACCCTGCAATTTGCGGGAGCCATTGAGACACTGGGGTAATGTTATTATTGTTGTTGTAAGTAGTATAAATTACTTAAACTAATATTCGTAAGAAATTCAAAGAAAATCGACGAATGAAGATTCTTACCTTGACAAGGTTGTAATTTGTTAATGATGAGACGTATATTTTAATCAAAGATAAATAAACGAGAAAGATGGATCAGTAAGATGTAGTGTACCAAGTAAGAAATAAGAAGTATAAGTTGAGAATTTATACGAGTGAAAGAGTAAGAGCATTTAAGGAAGCATATGAGAAGACGGTATGAAATGGAACTTTTAGTCTTCTTTGTCATTAACCAAGTTATTAAAAGGTCATTAATCCCCATCATTGCCTATTCGTATTCTGCAAAATTTCTAGCAATAAAAAACGATTTGTAATACACAAGTCACTGTTGGAGCCAGTGTCCTCCAAGTGCAATAACATAAATAAATCTCTGTAGGTTCACAGGGTATACTTCGTATAATAATCAGTTGATTAACGTTTATCAATAACGGTTGGCTTGCTAGATAAGTTTGACGTTATTGTCATACTGATGGCGGTAATCAACTGGTCCCTAAAAGTCACACCTATTGGATGTGTTCGAGAGATATGATTATTTGAGAAAATAATTATATTGATGCCTTATAATATGACTAAAAGGTTAGTCAGTGTTTTTGACTAAACGGTTAGTCAATGTGATGATAAAAAATTATTTAATACAGATTAAATAATGTTGTTTAGCCGAATTAACAGTAATTCGCGATTAAATATAAAAGGTTATATTTAATTGTCATATATATTGCAAGCTAAATTAAATATAAACTGATATGTTGAATTAGTAAAATTGTAAATATACGGATATTTATAATTAATAATATACGGATATTAATTGCAATATATTAATAGCTAAATATGAACCGAAAATAAAGTATTATAATACTCTAAAATTTCGGCCATATGGAGGGTTTTTAGGAAAGAAAATACCTTTCCTAATTACACTAGGATACCTTGTGATAGGGGACTATATAAAGGAATTGGTTTCCCTATTTTAGGGGTTCTTGATCAACCCTAATCACAAGTTGAGCCTCCACCATCACATAATTCACAAAAAGAGAGAAAACGGTTTCTCAAGAGTTCTAGCAATCTCAAGGCATATCTTGTTCCATCTAGGGTGTTTTGATTAGGAGAATACCTATTTTGGTATTTGTTCTTAGGCCTTTATCGTAAGGACTAAAGGTTATTTCTTAATCCCTTCGTCTTATGCAATTTTGTTTATGACTATTAATCATATAAGTTAAATTTCATTATAATCCTGTCGATTTAAAGGGTTGTATACGGATACGAATCCTACAGTCACAACGATGTGACGGTATTATATGTACGAGACGTAAGACGATCCTTTTGTGTAAAAAAATATTCGTTCATTGCCAAGTGCGTGAATGTTTTTTTTATATATAAAGAGACCGTGTCACCGAGCAGCAGTGGCTTCAGTCAGGGAACGTACGATTTAAGGATTGACATGTGGCTAAATAATGTGTTTTAGTGAGTTTAATAAATCGATCGATAGATTGTATAGATATGAAGGCATGCAGTGCGGAATCAGGCACGGGCTGCTTGGGTTGTAATCCGAATAGTTTTAGAAGAAAAAAATGTAGATGTATAATGGAGTAGCAGAGTATGAGTAATGTGAGTATGTGACTATGCTTTAGGTTTTCGAGCATTTGTAATTTTGTATATTCAACGCCCAGACGCAAGTTCGATTCTTGGTTGGTAATAGTACCTTGGCTTCTTAGTTTCTCTTGGACACCACAAGAGCGTGTTCTTTGTTCAAATGTACCTACAATTTACATATATTTGTCGAATGGTACAGAAATGTGTGTACCATTAAAAAAAAATCAAATTCAATCTGAACTCAACAGTGAATATGTTTTTCGTTTTGTTCAAAGGTCTTTCAAATGAGTAATACAATATAAGAGCAAGTATCAGACTGTTAAAAGGGTATGGGGACGGTCATTGATCGGAATCTAACGTGGAAACAGTGTTGCGTTGTCGTTGTAAAACGCCAAAAATGGCCAATTAAATAGTTGGAGAAATACGGAGCTAGAGCAATTACAAGTTCAACAGACACTGCTTATGGACTAACAATACTTAATAACGAAAACATAACAGTCGCAGCAGTATGGCAAGGTTGGGTTCGTAGTTCGGACATCATACTTAATTCTTCAGACAAAAAACAGACGCTTTTGTCGATGCTCTTGGGAACCTCAGCAGCGCTTGTGACATATTAAGTTATGTCTCAATACCAATTTTACCAGACTTTACGAACAGATTTTTGAGTACTGGTGAAATTGCAAGCAGATATTCGACCAATTTGAGTTCCGCACTTGATCCTGTGATACCCTCAATATTGAACTCAAGGAGCTGATCCAATTTGTTGTCGTAAGTGTAATCAAGCATGTCCTCACCAGCAATATTCTCACCTGGAGTAACCTGTAGTAAAAAAATGTAAATTCCAGTCAGAATGGAGAGAGTCTATGACAGATGTCGAGTAAGATCAGAAATAATTCATATAAACCTGATTTACTTACTGAAATATTGAGCTTTTTTATGTAGGGACAACATTCGATCATGTATAGAAGGTAACGAAAAACACCGGAATCGCTTAAATTTAGATTTCTTAAACAAAGTTCATCTAGGTGGTTGAATTTGACTGGAGGAGATCTTATGATGGCACCTGCAGCCAAGAACTTATCCACAAAAAGCAGACATGATGTCAGGTGGAAGAACAAATAAATTGGAGTACCTACAGCAGAAAATAGAACAGACAAAAGAACAGATTTTCTCAACAACAAGCACACTATCTTTACCTCACACAAGTGACCATCAAACTCGATGGACTGAAGTTGACAAGAACTTGCAAGAAGATTGACAGCAACAACTGTTTCTTCAGTTACGAGTTTTTTCGGCAATGTCTTCAAGCAGACTGATATACTTTTAAGACAGTGAACATTTCTGAAAGCTAGAGACTCAAAATCACCACTTAATATTAAGGTTTGGAGACTAGGTGCATCTATTACAACATGATCCATACCGCTCCACTCCACAAGTTGTAACGTTTCAAGCATTCTACAACTTTTTATCAAACTAGGAAAAACGGTTTGCTTGATAAAGATAATATCCTGCAGCACAAGGTGCTTAAGATAAGGAAAACCAATGAAATCAGTAGGCGGAGGATTTAATTTGAAGGTACTGAGTTCTAGGTGTACTAAATCGCTGCACCGAAAGATATAAGAGGTAAGATCCATTTTACCAATAAAGTTACAAAATACGATATTTCTAACTCCGTTTTTAGACAGAAAAGATATCCATTGGCTGTGATTCACACGATTAGTAAGATCCCTACTTGCAAACAACGGAATAAAAAGATAAAAGTCATGAACGGGACCATTGTGATGGAGGAGTATATCGCTAATAATTTGGCTGCTTTTTCGCCAATCCAAACTCCATTCCTTATTTGTTTGCTCCTTCCAGAAATCATAATTAAACACGAGGCTCTTCAGCGACAACCAAGCCTGTCTCCATTGTTTGGACAACACGCTTGTCTGCGCAGCCATGCGAATAGGCAAGTCTTCAAGGATTCTATCAATCACAATATCCGGAACTTTGCTGAAAAAATCCTCCATGTTTTGCAAAGACTTACAACAAGCAAGGCATATTTCGACAGTCAGTATTGAGTACGGCCAACTGAGAAATTGAAACGATAAGTCGATAACAAATACGTGCCAGCTAAACATGAATCAAAGAAATCAAGCGATACACAGTCGACATGAACAATTGAACATTTTACAGAGACGCTACACGAATGAAGCTCTACAGACACTGAGACACATGTTCCCTTTTTTCATCAATCTCTAATTCCTCAAGATTAGTTACTACCAGCATTTTATTTAAATTTCGAGACGTCGAATTGTTCTACTAAATGCTGATTCATAGATAAACAAATCCCCCAAATAACACAACAGTTCAGTGAATATTCTTGAGATTAACTCATGCTTTCTGACATAACCAATAAAATCAATTAACTTTTGCTAACAATGCTATGAACTATGATCATTGTTATCATAAATTAAGGTTTCAATTCTAAGTCAAGACGGCATTCACAATCGATTTAAATACGATCTTAAGCAAAACCTAAATAAACCAATATATATCATCAAATGTTCCTTTTTTTTTACAATGGGATAGCAGTTCTGGAATTGAATTCAAACAACAAAATCACAGCATAGGTAACTATTTTGAAATTCGATCGTGTCATAAACTAGGGTTCAACATCCTTAAAATACCCAAATTAAAATGTAAAAATTGATTGTAGTGACTCAAAGAAATTGAACTTACTAGGAGTAATAAGGCAGTCGCGTGTTTGGAAAGACCAGTAAATTCTCCTTAGACGGATCAAATATATACTAAATCAACTAAAAGTTTTGTCATTATTACCATGTGGTAATATTTGGCTTATTTTAAGTTTAAAGAGAGATAATGTCCGCCTGAAACAAGACCTATTGTAAATTATTTATACGAAAGACGAAATTAATGATATATTTTTTTTTTATAGAATTTTCGTTCCTCATTGACTGTTTGTTTATCCTTTAGTATAGAGTGAGTAAACTCAGTTTTTTGAAAATTTCTGAGAAGTTATTTAGAAAATTGGGTCAAAGTAGGAGTCTTTGGTTACTACTTACGGAGTATTAGGTATGAACAAGATAGGGCCGCTATTAGCAATGGCGGTTCATGGTTGATAAAGTCGTCAATCCCACTGACGGTTTTATGTTATATTAATTTTTAAAACTACAACTAAATACTTCATACTATTACTTTCTTCGTCCTAGTCAATTGAACAACATAGGGCCGCTATTAGTAATGGCGGTTCGTGGTTGATAAAGTCGCCACTCCCACTTAGGCGGATTTATCTTAGATCCATTTTTAAAACTACAACTAAATATACTTTCGACGTCATATTTAATAGTTATCTATTTGACTATTTTACGAGGATTTTAAACAAAAATAACTATTACGAATGATTCATTTAAAGCAGAAGCATCACTGAGAGTGAGCGAGTAATGATATGCTCTAAGAACTGTAATTATCAATGGCGCTTCAGTTTCCGATCACGAGTGTATACCACAAAGCGAAGTGTTTCATTTCCAATCCAGTTGGTTAAATTATTCACTTTTTAAAACGGGTAACCAAATCAAGCTTTTCGAGTACCAGCCTCCCATCATCCCATATTTTTCACCAAAAAAGTATAGTTCAACAGGCACATTCATAATTTCACAGACGCAAAAACCGACCATCAAAATACTCTGAGACATATACAGTCCCAGAGTAATTACAAGTTCAACAGACACTGATTATGACCTAAAGAAGAGCATCGTAAAGACAAAGTATCGGTCATAGCAGTATGCCAACAATACATATGAGCCAGACTAATTAAGAAACACAAAACAACCGACAAAATACCGGGAAAATTACACAGCCAGAGCAATTACAAGTTTAACAGACACAGTTAATGGCCTGAAGTAGCTTATAAATACTAGGTCGCAGGCTAGCAGTCACAGCAGTATGGCAAGGTTGGTTTCGTACCTATTTCTTTAGAAAAAAAAGACGCGCTTTTGGAGATGCTCTTGGGAACCCCATCAGCGCTCTTGACATCTTCAGTTCTGACTCAATATCAAGATTACCAGACTTGAACAACAGGAATTCGAGCACAACTGAAATGGCAAGCAGGTATTCAACCAATTTGAGTTCGGCATTTGATCCAGTGATACCCTGGATATAGACCGTACGAAGGTGATTCAGTTTGTAGTTGTAGTTGAAGTTAAGGAAGTACTGGCCAACATTTTCACCTGAAAAAACCTGCAGTAATAATAAGTAAATTCATTTAAGAAAACAATATATATATATATATGACCAGAAATCCACATGCATGAGTAATTAGTTCAGAAAGAAAGAAATATAAACCTGATTTTTAGCTAGTGTAATGTTGAACATCGTAATATAGGGACAACATTCGATCATGTACAAAAGATGAGGGAAAACACCGGATTCCCTCAAATTTAGATTATTTAGACCAAGTTTGTCTAGGTAGTTGAATGTGACCAGCGTAGATCCTCTGATGCAATCTCCAGCCAAGAACTTTCACACGCAAGAGGACAGACGTCAAGTTGAAGAGCAAAATAAATTAGAACAGCAGCTGAAAGTAAAACAAAGGCATCGTCTTTACCTTACACAGGTGACCGCTAAACCTGATGGACTGAAGTTGACAACAACTTGCAAGAAGATTTACAGCATCAACTGTTTCAACTGTTATGGGTTTTTTCGGCATTGCCTTCAAGCTCAATGATATGCTTTTAAGACTGCCGACATTTCTGAAAGCTAGAGACTCAAAATCGCCTTTCAATCTTAAGGTTTGGAGACAAGGTGCATCTATTGCAACATGATATGTACCAATCCAGTTCTCAAGTTTTAACGCCACTAACATTTTACTACTTCCAATCAAAGTACTAAAACTGTTTTGATTCGTAAACTCGAAATCCACCAGCTCAAGGTGCTTAAGATTAGGAAAACCTCTGAAATTATTAGGTGGAGGATTTAACTTGAAGTCGTTGAGCTCTAGGTGTTCTAACTCGCTGCAGCTGAAGATATAAGAGCTAATATCCACAAATTCTATACCAGTATAGCGATTGGTAATTACGATCTTTCGGACTCCATTTTTAGATAGAAAAGATATCCACTGGCTGAGATTCATAGCATCCCAATTTGTAAACGGATTAAAAAGACGAAAGTCATGCACGGGACTATTGTGATGGAAGAGTACACTGCTAATAATGCAGCTGCACTTTTGCCAATCAGAGTACCTGGGTTCTGAGAAATCAGCATCAAAGTTGAGTTTCTTTAGTGACAACCAAGCAGATCTCCATCGCTTAGACAGTACGCTTGTCTGTGCTGCAATGGAAATTGGCAAGTGCTCCAGGATTTTATCGCATACAATGTCCAGAACATTGTTGATAAAATCCTCGCTTCGTTGAAAAGATTTGGAACATGCCATGGACAATTAACAGTAATGTAAAGTATGACAAGTAACTTGTTACTGATTCTCCTGGATTAAAAAAAGAAAGTAAAAACTGTTAAACTTCTTATTGACTGCAATACCATTTAGGCTAATAGGCCAATGTAAAAATGCTAAGTATATCTCCCGGACAAACGTTCCGTTTCCATCGGCCTCTAGTTCCTCAAATTCAGTCACTGCCACCATTTTATTTGGATTCAGCACAGAGAATTGTTTTTAAAATGTTGACATAGCAACACAGTCACAGAAAAACGCAACACAAACGAATGTTGTCGAGATTAACACATGCTTACAAAGTTGAGCTAACCTATACCCGCGTCAATAAAGACGGGTCGGCAAGTGGGGAACTAAATGAATAAGACTCTATAAAGAGGCAAGCGGGTATATCCCTCCCATTTGCCTCTTTGTGAGAGGAGATCCGACCCAATGAAGGCGGGTATCCCGTCTTCAAAGATAATTTGTGGATATAGAAAGGTAAACAGATGAATAAGACCGTATAAAATGGAAATGATAAACACATTACCGGGACGGAGTGAGTACTATTAGTCTCTCCGTCCAAATCAATAGTACTCCGTATCTATTACTTTTGACGCAAAGATTATGGAAACAAACGATTGTGACGGAAGAAGTAAATCATACACACTAAAACGAAGATAGATAACTTCTCGACTACAAAAGCTGAATGTGTCTCACCTAGCTTTTGAGGTTTGATGGGATCAGTAATTAGGATTTATCCTTCTAAATACTCCGTAAAAAACAAATGGAGATGATGAGGAATCAGCAGCTTTTATTAAGCTACTAGTAGTGTCCTAGCTACCTAGCTTCGTTTTTTGTTTGAAGAACCACTGCACGTTCCTTCTTAAGTAAGATTGTGGTATTATACGGAGTATTACAAAGTATTTTTTTTTTTGGACAGATGGAAAGAGAGTAGTACAAACTACAAACTACAAAGTAGACTACCATTTTGTCATTTGTTTATCAGCCCATATTCTCGTATAGACGGGTGTTATCCGTCTTAAACTTAAAACGGCAAATACAAACAAACCACTAGTGGCGTAGCCACATACTTCGTATAACACAGTGGGGCTTTGAGACCCACAACTTTCCGAGCGATAAGCGTTTTCTTAGTGTTAATTTGATCGATTTGAAAAGTGTAAGTTTTTTAGACCCTATATTAAAAAGACACATAGCAATTATGCTAAAGTTGACCTCACAATCTATCGGTTCTGAGTACGCCACTTCAAATCACCTCATTTGTTGCCTAGAAAATATCAAACATTTTATCTTTATTACCATCATGTGCTAGTATACTAATATTTGACCCGACTTATCAAATGTGTAAGGCCATGTCCTTTTTGAACTGAAATTTTTTGAACGCTGAACTCAATGGAACGACCTGAGCTGAACTGAAATTTTCTGTATCACAGGATGTCGAGGCTCGCGTTGTTACTTATATTTTCACTAGGATTAGTTTTGTTATTGTTAAAGGAATGGGAGCCCAAATAGTATCTCGGCTACTTACTAATTTCATGTAAACTTATGACAGGATAAATATCCCCTACAATAATTGATAAAAACAATTCATATATTAATCCCTAGTTATTTTGACTTTTTGTCCTATCTACCCA
Organism: Heliosperma pusillum; assembly: GCA_022085475.1. NCBI lineage: Eukaryota > Viridiplantae > Streptophyta > Magnoliopsida > Caryophyllales > Caryophyllaceae > Heliosperma > Heliosperma pusillum. The sequence continues at coordinate 815,878 of JAIUZE010069927.1, read as the reverse complement.
TGAGGGCAATTTACTGAGAGCATTAAATGAAAAAATTATACTAAGGTCACGTTTTACAACAGGTAATTAAGTTTAGGGGTACATAACTAGTTTTTTTACCCTGAAAATTACTGGTTCGTTACGATGGATAGTTTAGGGTCGCTTTTCTATGTCCTTTATAATCTTAATCCTTGGTATTAGACTTGTAAAACAGTTTGAGTGTTGATTCAAGTTAGAATGTGAGCCATAAGTAAGTTTCTTAAAAGACGATCTCACAATAAATTTTTTTTTCGTCGTTACTGATTATTGTTTCTTGCAACAAAATTTCTTGTCGTTACCTATTTAATGACATTTTTACCTTCAATAGGGCAATGAATGTTTGAACTTAAATACAACATTGCTCAATCAGAATATATAACGTTTTCACTAATGTGTATGTAGTTTAATGATATAGAGTTGTTTGGAACTTTTGCTGCACGAATTTGCATTAGGAAGTGCTAAATCACATGATTTTAGAATTTATATAAATTAGAAAATGTTGGTTTGGTTGCATAAGGAAATTGTAATTCATGTTGTATGACAATTCATGTGAATTGACGTAACCAAATAACTTACGCATTTTACAATTCACATGAATTGGAATACCTGTGTTTTTTAGTGGGCAACCAAATGACTCCATAGATTAAGAGCTTAATTAAAATCATTTAAATGATACTGTATTAACGAGTTGATCAATGCCTACGACTTCTCTATGATATATTCGTCTTAATCTTCCTTACATTGACACGTAACGTGTATCCGTAAGACAAATGCTAGAAAAACCGTTACAAAATTGTGTATCCAATATTATCGATACTTTGTAAAAGCTTATCCTTGAACTCTTCAGTCTAGCTTATATCCTCCTATGAACTCGATTTGACAACGTGAATTATCCTCGGCACACTTCAACACAGTGTTGCGAAATTCTTGTACACAGTCGAAAAATGTAACTCAAGAACTTCTATTTTGGGACAATGCAGCATTTGTTTTCCTAATGTTGCTCTATATATTTCAGAGTAACAAACAGAAAATAATGTAAGATTTGTCAAATTAGGGAAGATAATTTTGGTAGGTGTATTGAAGAGCTTCGTCGATAAACCACCACCGAGTTGAAGTAATTTGACGTTGGAAATCGAATTGATCGTCCGCGTTGATAAAGAGGAAGAATTAGAACTAAAGTATAAACGCTCCAATATTGGAGCATCAATGATAACGTCAATGTCATTAACAGCAACCAACGTATCTAGAGTTATTCGCAATCGCTTCGAGCTCTTACTCGATATTGACACCGAATAATTTTCACCCTCGATCTGGCCTTAGGAAAAGGGAAAAGCGCAAGTACACAAGCGACGGGAAACTACTTAAAAACCGTATCAAAAAACCGTAATCAACCAAACCAAGACTAAGAACCGTAAGGTTTGGAAGAGTAATGGGATGTGAAACAAACCGATCACACTCTTTGAAAAATAATGATGACAAGTGAAGTGATACCAACGAATGAATTTGAAAAACGCTAGGCGGGCAAACTCGGTCACCAAATCGACAATAACCAACCGAATGAATAGAAACACATCGGGTGTTACAAGCACGTAGTCGACGAGCCCATAAGTCTAAGATGTACCTTACACAAGGTTCTTTGTAGAGGGAAGGGTCAAGATTAATACTAAAGGTGTTGATAAAGGGTGTGGTGAATAAGGTTAAAAGGTTATCAAGGATGTTCCAAAACTCGGAAATATTATTGTACGAGTAATTAACATGTTTTAATGATTTGACGCTGAAATTAGTGGTCGAAACCGTGACGATGGAGCCTTGAGGAAGCTTGAGGTGGGAGATAATCTTCGCGATAATGTCGTCCGGAAGGGAACTCCATTTGTGTTCTTGTACCATTGCTCTACGTTTAGGGTTTCTTCCTATCCTATGTTGAACGCCCTAGATCGAACTTAGGCGCGAGGTAATTAGGGGTTATATATACGGTATATCAGTTTTTCTAACGTCTACCTTTAGGGCACATCTTAATAACCTCGATGTGGAAATATTTTTTTCAAGATATTTACATTAAATATATTATAAATTTATTTTTTGCATAAAAAAACCGATCATACATACAAGGAATTATCGTATACAGAGTATGTATATTTTATCTACTTATATAATATAATAAAGAAGGATTTGATATATAATAATAATAATAGAAATTACAACTTCGTATCTCGTCTTACAAACATTTTATCCTTTTTAATGTGAGATAAGGTAATATCGTGCACATATATAGATAAGGTAATATCGTGCACATATATAGATATATAATCTTAAAGTTAGAGTAAATTTCTCATTGAATTTGACCCTATTTTTATACATATATTACTTTTTATTCAATTATTATAACTTGTAATAGAAATTGTAAATCCAATACATACGTATTTGCCCTTTTTAGAGTCCAAGTTTCTAATTTTAACTCGAGATGAACTTCATATTTAAATTTTACTGTGGATCACTGTACGTGTGAAGTATAAGAACATGATTTACGGTGTCGTAAGAAATGTTTACCCAAGAACCCAAGGTAATTTGCTTCCTCTCAACATAGCTAGGCCATATTCCACCACCAAGTTTAACAAACGGTTTAATATTACCCGTACCTTCTTCGACGTTCATCATGATATCATTGAACCCTTCGTCATGTAAGTCTTTAACCTTCAAAGTCACACATTTTTCACCATCCCATTTCGCTTTTTTGTCATCCGGTAAAACAGGGTAAATTTTCTCCATAAATTTTTGTTTTGGAATTAGTAAACGAGATGATCTTGTTTTTGAACATCCAAGATTATCGACATGTACGTCAATTCCACTAGCATTTGTCGTACTTGATGATGACATAATGAATTATCGCTTGTTAATGGATAATGTTGATTGGAATACAATTTTATGATATATTTCCTTATGTAAAGGCGGATATATATAATACGGAGTAATGATTTACGAGTAATAATGAATTAATGATCAATAAATGATTAAATGGTCCGCATGATAAAGTTTTATTACCCATCGTCACGCGTCAATGTCATGGTTACAACTCACAAGACATGATGAAAACCATTAAGAAAAAAAGAAATCTAATTTATTTAGTTATGATAATTGAGATTTAGTAATAATAATAGGATCGATGGTTATTACTTTTGTCTATCGCTCATGTATGGTAGTTAATGCTACTTCTGCTTATGATTTTCGTTCTAGTTTTTAAAAAATTAAATTTACTCTTCGAAATGTTACTCGACATAAGAATTTCTTGAGTTACGCAGGTAGACACAATTGTCATCTCGACTGAAGCAAGACATTAGCGTACAAGCCAGACCATACAACTAAATCAAACAGGAGAAATTTGACCAGCATAACCATCTCTACTGTCAAGATAACTAGCAACCTGGTTTGTAGTTCAGTGGCGAGAGCCACGAACCTGTTGATACATATTTCTCTAGGCAAACAAGTGACGCCTTTGTTGATGCTCTTGGAAACCTCATTAGCACTGCTGCCACCTGCAGTTTTGCCTCAATACTAAGTACACCAAATTTGAAGAACAGGTTTTCGAGGACAGGAGAAATGGCAAGCAGGTATTCAACCAACTTCAGTTCTGCAATCGTTCCCTTGATACCCTTAATATTGACCTCAAGGAGGTTATCCAATTTGTAGGTATAATTGTAGTCAAGTATGTGTTGGCACTCAACATTTGGACCTGAAGCAACCTACATTAAGAAGTAAATTCAAGTAACAAAAACAAAATAAATATATGACACCGAAGGATTAATATAAACCCGATTTACTTACTGAAATGTCGAGCTTCTTAATGTTAGGACAGCATTCAATCATGACCAAAAGGTAACGGAAAACATCAAAATCAAGCAAAATTAGATCACTTAGACAAAGTTTGTCTAGGTGGTTGAATGTGTCCGGGGGAGATCTTATGATGCCACCTGCAGCCAAGAACTTGTACGTACAACCAGAAGAGACATCAGTTTGAAGATCCAAATAAATTTCAAGGCAATTCCCATTTCAGACGACCATTTACGTCTGAAGCCTTCACACATGCCATAGGTGAGTAATGGCCCGCCTGAAGGCTTCAGACGGAAGTGGCCGTTTGAAATGAGACCCACTGAAATTTAAAAAAGTACAGCAGAAAGTGAAACAGAAAAAGGAACTTATTTTCTTAGCACATCATCTTTACCTGACACAAGTAACCATCAAACTGGATGGTCTGAAGTTGACAAGAACTTGCAAGGAGATTAAGAGCAGCAATCGTTCCAACAGTTGCGAGTTTTCTGGGCATTTCCCTTAAGTACAGTAGTATGTTCTTAAGACTGAGAATGTTCCGGAAAGCTAGAGACTCAAAATTACCATCTAATATCAAGGTTTGGAGCCTAGGTGCATTTATTTCGATATGAACCATACCCCTCCAGTTCTCAAGTTTTAAAGTTGCCAACATTTTACAACTTTCAATCAAATTACAGAATATGTTTTGCTTTGTGAACTCAGTATTCACAAGCTCAAGGTGCTTAAGGTTAGGAAAACCACTGAATTCAGTAGGCGGGGCTTTTAAACAGACGCCATTCAATTCTAAGTGTACTAACTCACTGCACCAGTAGATATAAGAAGAAATATTCATTGTACTATACATTTTTCTAATTACGATCTTTCGGACTCCATTTTTAGATAGAAAGGATATCCATTGGCCGTGATTCAGACAATCTCTATATACATCATACGGAATGCAAAGAAAAAAGTCATGAACGGGGCCTTTGTGATGAAGAAGTATGCTGCTAATAATGCGGCTGCGTTTTTGCCAATCAGTACCCGCATCCAAGTCATCATTATCCTCCCACCAGAAATCCAAACCAAAGATAAGGCTCTTTAATGATAACCAAGTATGTCTCCATTGTTTTGACAGCACGCTTGTCTGGGCAGCCATACTAATTGACAAGTTTTCGAGGATTTTATCAATCACAATATCCGGAGCATTGCTGATTAAATCCTCCATCTTCGTAGAAGTTTCTGAACAAGCCATGGACTACGATAAAGTGATCAAAGCTAAATTCTTTGCTCTTCAGAGTATGCTTTGAGATGAAATAATAAGGCAACTAAACATAAATCATATTTCAACCCAGGACACTGATTCTCCTGGATTAAAAGAAGAAAGTTCATAAGCAAATAAAGGTTAACGACTTAAAACTCGGTTTAATGCCACATGGGCCAATTTACAAATTGAAACTATACATCTCTTCGACTAATCTTCTTTTTCCATCAATCTCTGGTTCCTCAAAATCGGTCACTTCTAGTCTACTACAACAACAATACCCAGTGCTCCAATAGCTCCCGAAAAATTGCGGGGTAAAGGGTTCGGATTCAGGACAGAGAATTGTTCTTATAAATGTTTAACCAAAAGTCCAAAACACAAATGAATGTTGTTGAGATTAACACATGCTTTCGAAACTAGCCTAAACTATCATCACTCAGAGAAAAATATAGTGAATCTAATTCCCACATGTAAAATTCAGAATAAGTAAGAATGTCGATGAAAAAAAGTAATGCAATTATTTACTTTTATGTACTTCCTCGTATTTTTAATCCAAGGCAAACAAATGATTAGGACAAAGAGACAAGCGGATCATAGATTGCACCTCACTTTATCATAAAACAAAGCAAAATCAAATCGGCAAAATTAACTGCAGCAAAAACGTCATCCAAGCACAAATTCAACTTAAGATAACAATTAAGATCTCAATTCAAACCACCAATATATTCCATCAACACAAATTCTTATACTCCCTCCTATTCAACGTATTCTTTTCGTTTCATTTGGGCTTTTAGATTAAGGAAATGAATTTTGACCACACAAAACACACTATCCCACACACAAATGAATTTAAACCACACAAAACACACTAACTCATATCCAAAAAAGGAAATATAGAAGAAAACATGAATAACCCAAAAGAGAAATAGGGAAGAATACTATGAATAGGAGGGAGTATAAAACATACTCCCTCCATTCAATTCCAAACACAACATTTCTTTTTTTGACACTATTCATGAATGAAGAGAATCTTTACGATTTCTTGTAATATGTAAGATAAAATATGGTCATGTGGGATCTTGTTTGATTTGTCTATATAAGTACAATATGAATATCAATTTTTTTATATTTTTTTATAATGTAAAACTCGAGATATTTACGTTACAATTCGTGCATTGGCAAACGTGTAAAAGAGAAATGTTCTGTTTGGAATTGAATAGAGGGAGTATATGATATATATAATCGTTTTAAACTTAAAACGTGGCAAGTAAAATAGATAGAACAAAAAACAAACGTAATTGCTCTTTCATGGACGTAGTTTACTCTTTCATGGACTTTTTAGCATTAGTTTTCCCTTCCTTACCCTTCCCCTCAAAAACAAAATAAACACTCTTTCTAATTCTTATCCTCACAAAATTAATCAAATATGTCAAATTAATCAATTATGGAGTATTTCTAAAGCAGAAGAACTGAATAAGACACACATCCGCAAAGAAATTGTTGTGCCTCTCATCACCAAAAGTGTGATTCTTGTTTTGTTTTCACATTACCCCAAACAATATTTCAAGTGCTTACAAAACAAATTGTATCGGCTTGTGGACCTTGGGGTGGGTGTCAGGCATAAAATCAATTAAAGTAGTATTCATTAATGTTATGTTGATTGTTCTCTGTTGATATAACTAATTGTGCAAACTAATTGGTGTTTTTGCTCTACAATAACACATCCGTGGATAATTTCATTGATGTTCTTACTCTGGAGGGACGACATACAATTAATTGGTCTCTCTGGAGGAATGGCAGGGGCGCGGATGGTGGTGGTACTGGTGTTTTGAGGCGCGCCGGTGGCAGATCTGGGTGAGGAGAGGCGGTCGTGCAGGGGTGGTAGGTTTGTGCGGGTCTGGGTCTTGGTGGGGGATACTCCAGTGGGTGGGTTTTGCCGACAAGGGAACGGTCGTGCGGGGGAAGGTGGTGGATGGTGGCTATACGTGGTGGTGGTGGTGGTGGTAGTTGTGGTGGCCAATGGTGAGTAATTTGAGAGAATATATTGATATTGAAACAAATTAGAAAATGGGTGGGTAGAAATAACAAGGGTAGAATGGTCATTCATTTCCATAATTAAGTAAATCATGTCCATGAATAAGCATAATCCAAAACAAAATGTCTAAGGATTTGCAAAAAATAAAAAACTTGTGCAATCTATCAAACTACTCGATTAACCGAGTGAGGTGTTATTTGACTCGTGTTAATCTAAAGACGGATATATCCGTCCTACAAGAGACAAACTAATCTTACTTACCTAGCTTTTGAAAGTTGATGAGAATGTTGTGCATGAGGATCCACTCCCTGCAACATGATTTTCCTTCTTCTTTCCTGAAATTTGATCCTTAAAACGAAGAATATTGTGCTTGATTTTATAATAATTGAACCAAAACGCATCGTACAGCAGCAAAAAGGCATTATATAATACAAAAAAGTCGTCCAAAGCAAGATAATGGCCAGCTAAAAGCGTTTGTCTTGCTTAAGACGGGTCGGATCTTGCAACGGGTATTTTGTGAGAGAAAATGGGTAGAGTGGACAAGGTGGGCTCCCCCCATGTGCTCTCCACTCACCCTTGATGGGTATTTTGTGAGAGAATATGGTATCCGTCTTAAGTTTAAGACGGATACCTCCGTCTTAAATAAGAATTTGTGTTTGAGTTAAAGTTACCAAGATAATTATACAATTGCAATTTTTAACGCGAAATATTACTGTAGTTAATTTTTTAAAAGAAAAAGTTTTGTACGAAAAAGTGAGGGATTATTAATATTGATTAAAAGAGAATACAAAGTCTAGGAAAAAAAAAAGTGGATACAAAGTCCAAAGCTATAATATCCGAATTCTCATTCGGATTAAAATCCGCCTACAGACACTGGTTATGGCTTTAGCAGTATGGCAAGGTTGGTTGCATACTAAGTATCTAGGCAAATAATCGAAGCCTTTGTAGATGCTCTCGGGAACCTTATCAGCGCTCTTGACATCTTCAGCTCCGAATCAGTATCACATCTACCAGCCCTGAAGAACAGATTTTCGAGGGAACCTGAAATTGCCAGCAGGTGTTCAACCAATTTGAGTTCCTCACTTGATCCTGTGATACCCTTTATAGTGATTTTACGGAGGTGATCCAATTTGTAGTTGTGATTGAAACCGACAATGTTCTGGCCAACATTTTCACCTGAATACACCTGCAGTAACAACAAAATTCATCTAAGATTCTAAGAAGTTCTTACTAACAAATGCTTGCGTAAATTCAGAATAAACTCTTATAAACCTGATTTACTTACTGAAATTTCGAATGTCTTAATGTAGGGACAACATTCAATCATGGACAAAATGTAATGGAATACACCGGAATCATTCAAATTTAGGTCACTTAGACAAAGCTTGTCTAGGTGCTTGAATGTGACCGATGTAGATCTGATGATGCCACCTCCAGACAAGAACTATCACGCACAAGCAAACAGACGTCAGGGTGAAAAGAAATAACAAAAATTAATTACACCTTCGACGGTTGAAAGTATCGCTAGAGATAATTACTCGTAATATTCTTAAAGAATAGCACACAGCTTTACCTTACACATGTCACCCTTCAATAGACTGAAGTTGACAAGAACTTGCAAGAAAATCGACAGCATTAACTGTTTCAACCGTTGTGAGCTTCTCCGGCATTGTGAGTAAGTGAATTGATACACTTTTAAGACTGAACATTTCTGAAACCTAGAGATTTAAAATCGCCTTTTAACACCAAGGTTTGGAGATTAGGTGCATCTATTACGATATGATCCAAACCGCTCCAGTCCACAAGGTCTATCGTCTCAAGCTTTCTACAATTTTCAATCAAACTATTAAAAAAGTTCTGCTCAACAAATACAATGTTAAACAGCACAAGGTGCTTGAGATTAGGAAAACCCCTGAAATCAGTAGGTGGAGGATTTAATTTGAAGCCTACGAGATATAGGTCTACTAACTCGCTGCACCGGAAGATACAAGTACTCGTTTGACCATAGATGTTGATCATTACGATCTTTCTGACTCCATTATTAGATAGAAAAGATATCCAGCGGCTGGGATTTATACCAGCATCAGATGCGTCACTCGGAATATCAAGACAAAAGTCGTGAATCGGACCATTGTGATAAAGAAGTATATCGCTAATAATTTGGGTATGTTGTCGCCAATCAAACTTGTTTGCTGCCCCCAGAAATCATATTCAAACATGAGGCTCTTGAGCGACAACCAAGCACGTCTCCATGGTTTGGACAACACGCTTGTCTGTGCAGCCATGTGAATCGGCAACTTTTCAATGATTTTATCAATCACAAGATCCGGAACATTCCCAAAATAATCCGCCATTTTTTCAAAAGACTCAGAACAAGCAATGGACCGATATCAAGTTCTTCACTCTTTTCTCCGTAAATCAATCACAACAAGTATCGTAACTCCCTCACTCAGTTTGTAACACTCTTGCTCTCTTTCAACAAATGATGTTTAATCTCTCAAATAATGCTCTCAGTGAATAAACAATTGATCTTCACGTTTATATATTTATACTAATCATAGCCTTCACAATTTATGGTCTCTCATAAATGTCGACAATACAACAATTCGCAATGAATACTGCACATTATACCAAGAGTCCAAGACCCTTCAATAATGCATCCACCATTTCCAAGTATATTGAAACCTTCAAAGTTGGACCTTTGTAATTCCAACTTGAGACTTGGAACTTGGAACGTTTGGGGAGATTAACCTAACATTATTACATTATTAGCTGTAGTAATAGCAAAAAAAAAAATTAAAGAACAGGTAACACTAAGGGGTGTTAACGAGCCGAGCCGAGCCTGAGCTTGGCCTTGCTCGGCTTGTGCTCAAGAACCAAAACTCAAACTCGAGCCGAACTTGAGCTCACATGAGCTTGAAAAAATGTGCTCGTTATCAAACTTGCAAGCTTTAACGCGAGCTCGAGCCGATATATAATTAGTAAATTTATGATTTATTTTTGATTAAAATGATGTACTAATACATACAGTAGGAAATTTACTGCTGTATAAGCTTCCTATGTGAAACTGAAGCCTGAACTGAACTTGAAAGTTGACACATTACAGATGCTAAGCTCATTGAAAAACATTCATGTTCCAATACCCTTTGCATAACACGACACGGTGGTGTCGATCAGGATACAAGTAACTGCACAACTTAGACAAACACTCAACTCCGAACATCCAGAAGGCAGTTTGCCACTGGCTAAGGAGCTACCGGAACATACACAAACAGGGTACCCCGACAAGCATAACACAAGAAAAGAACAATAAAAATACACATGTTTAAGCTACTCCCTATCAAAGGACTGAGAAGTACAAAATTACAAACAAGGTCAACAACATTGTGAAGGGAATGCTCTTCAGATCCCAGCATAGAGAAAGTACGTGCCTCCAGTTTATTTGGTCATTTTAGCAGCAAAGTTTAAAGGTAAGACCGGAGGATTGAGATTTCGTAAAATTTGTCGGTATAAAGCCCTAACTCGACCCCTAATCCTCATAGGATCATTTGTTGTGGCTCATAATAAGACCACCAATATATTCCATGAACACAAATTCTTATTTAAAACACATATATAACCTTTTTAAACTTAAAAGGTGGCAAGTAAAATAGATAGGACAAAAACGAAATGTCTAAGAATTAGCAAAAAAAAAATATGGGATTGTTGTTTGAAATTAGAACTAGAACTAGACCTAGAACTCTATTCATCACAAGATCCTTTGTTGTTTCCCATATAAGACCTTTCGACATTCTGCCAAAGAAGATACCTCATGAGAAATCGGCAAGTTTCACTTGTATTTACACACTAACGTGAACAATTGAGCAAGAACTCGCCACAAACGCTTTAGGAGCACGGAGAGAGGTGGACAACTGGCATGCATTAACTGTCCTCAAGACCATTGTTGGCCACATTTTACATGTGTGGAGTTCGTGACCTGACGTTGAGACAAGCGAACTCCTCTTATGGAGAGTATGGATGATGAAAAAGCATTACGCAGAGCTGAAAGCAATAGAAATTTAAAGTAATGGATTCATTGGAAACCATTAATGAAGGGGATGGGAAGACGAAGACCCACGAATAATCTGGATGAAAAGAAGACACTGATAAAGAAGGGTGTGTGGGTAGATACCTATCTCCAGAGACAATCAAGTGACGCCTTTGTTGATGCTCTTGGAAACCTCATCAAAGCTTTTGAAAGCCTCAGCTCAGACTCAATACCAAGTCTACCAAATGTGAAGAACAGATTTTCGAGGACAGGGGAAATGGCGAGCAGGTACTCAACCAACTTAAGTTCTGCAATCGATCCCGTGAGACCCTTAATGTTGACCTCAAGGAGTTTATTCAATTTGTAGTTATAATTGTAGTCAAGTATGTGTTGGCACCCAACATCTTCACCTGGGAGAACCTACATTAAGAAGTAACTTCAATGAACAAAAACACAATAAATATATGACACCGAAAGATTAATATAAACCCGGTTTACTTACTGAAATGCCGAGCTTCTTAATGTAAGGACAACATTCAATAATGGCCAAAAGGTAACGGAAAACACCTAAATCACTCAAATTTAGATTACGAATACAAAGGCTGTCAAGGTGGTTGAATGTGTTTGGAGGAGATCTTATGATGCCACCTGCAGTTAAGAACTTGTACGCACAACCAGCAGCTAAATCATCAGTTTGAAGAGCCAAATAAACTACAAAAAGTACAGCCGAAAGTGAAACAGAGATAAGAACTTATATTTTCTTAGCACACTGTCTTTACCTGACAAAAGAAACCATCAAAGTTGAGGGCCTGAAGTTGACAAGAACTTGCAAGAAGATTGACAGCATCAATTGTTTGAACAGTTACAAGTTTTTCGGGCATTTTCCTTAGGTACAGGTATATACTTTTAAGACTGAGAATGTTCCCGAAAGCTAGAGACTCAAAATTGCCTATTAAAGTCAAGGTTTGGAGCCTAGGTGCATCTATTACAATATGAGACATACCCGTACCCCTCCAGTTCTCAAGTCTTAACGTTGTCAACATTTTACAATTTTCAATCAAACTACAGAAAATGTTCTGCTTTGTGAACTCGCAATTCAACAGCTTCAGGTGCTTAAGATAAGGAAACCCAATGAAATCAGTAGGTGGAGCATTTAACTTGAAGTCATTGAGTTCAAGGTGCACTAACTCACTGCAGCTGAAGATATAAGAAGTAATATCCATAGTATCACTCCAGTTGCTGATTACGATCTTTCGGACTCCATTTTTAGATAGAAAAGATATCCATTGGCTGTGATTCATAAGATCCCCACGTGCATTCATCGGAATAAAAAGACAAAACTCATGAACGGGGCCATTGTGATGGAGAAGTATACTGCTGATAATGCGGCAGCATTTTTGCCAATTAGGACCCCGATCCTCATTTAGTAAATGCTTGTTCCAGAAATCAGACTCAAAGATCAGGCTCTTTAGTGATAACCAAGTATCTCTCCATTGTTTTGACAACACGCTTGTCTGAGCAGCCTTACTAATTGGCAAGTTTTCGAGGATTTTATCAACCACAATATTCGGAACATTGCTGATCAAATCCTCCATCTTTGTTGAAGAGACTGAACCAGCCATGGACTATTATAAAGTGATGAAAGCTAAATTCTTTGCTCTTCAATGTATGTTCTGAGATGAAATTCTGAGACACCTAAACTTAAAAATCAGTATAAAGACACTCGGGCCAATATACAAATCGGTCCGGTCCCAACAACAACAACAATACCCCAGTGCCCCAATGGCTCCCGCAAATTGAAGGGCAAGGGGGGTCGGATTCAGGACATAGAATTGTTCTTAATTTCTTATAAATGTGGTACCAAATCACAAATAAATGCTGTCAAGATTAATACATGCTTTCGAAACTGTCCTAAACCGTAAACCCCGAATCCTAAATCCTAAACTGTTAATCATCAACAAAAAAAATCTTCTGAAACTAATTCCCACAAGTAAAATTCAGAAGCAAGAATGTTGATGAAAAAAGTAATGCAATTATCTACTTTGATGTTTGTCTTTGTCATGAAAACAAAGCAAGTTCAATTTAGCACAACTAACTGCAGCAAAAACGACATTGAAGCATAAAACCAGAATCAGCAAAAAATAAAAAAGATTTCAATTCAACCACCAATATATTCCATTAACACAAATTCTTATTTAAAACATCTACTTGTATCAAACTACCCGAGTGGGGGTGTTATTTGACTCGAGTTAATCTAAAGACGGATATATCCGTCACTGATCATACTTACCTAACTTTTAAAATCTGATGAGAATGTTGTGCAGGGAGGATCCACTCTCTGCAACATGATTTTCCTTCTTTTTTTTGTCCTGAATTTGATCCTCAAAACGAAGTGTATTGTTCCTGATTTTATAATAATTGAACCAAAACGCATCGTATAGCAGCAAAAATGTATTATATAATACAAAAAAGTAGTCCAAAGCAAGCTAATGGCCAGCTAAAAGCGTTTTGAGTTAAAGATAGCAAGATAATTATACAATTGCAATTTTTAATGCGAAATACTACTGTTACAGGGAAAAGTGTGGGACTATTATTGATCAAAAGGGAATACGATGTCTATAAAAAGAAAGTGACGAAATCCAAAGCTATTAAATCCGCATTCTCATTCGTAGTAAAATCCGCTCACAGACTGGTTATGGCCATAGCAGTTGGCAAGGTTGGTTGCATACTATGTATCTAGGCAAATAATCGAAGCCTTTGTAGATGCTCTCGGGAACCTCATCAGCGCTCTTGACATCTTCAGCTCCGAATCAGTAGACAAACTACCAGCCTTGAAGAACAGATTATCGAGGGAACCTGAAATTGCCAGCAGGTATTCAACCAATTTGAGTTCCTCACTTGATCCTGTGATACCCTTTATAGTGATTTTACGGAGGTGATCCAATTTGTAGTTGTGATTGAAACCGACAATGTTCTGGCCAACATTTTTACATGAATACACCTGCAGAAATAACAAAATTCATCTAAGATTCTAAGAAGTTCTTACTAACAAATGCTTGCGTAAATTCAGAATAAACTCTTATAAACCTGATTTACTTACTGAAAATTCGAATGTCTTAATGTAGGGACAACATTCAATCATGGACAAAATGTAATGGAAAACACCGGAATCATTCAAATTTAGGTAACTTAGACAAAGCTTGTCTAGGTGCTTGAATGTGACCGATGTAGATCTGATGATGCCACCTCCAGACAAGAACTATCACGCACAAGCAAACAGACGTCAGGGTGAAAAGAAATAACAAAAATTAATTACACCTTCGACGGTTGAAAGTATCGCTAGAGATAATTACTCGTAATATTCTTAAAGAATAGCACACAGCTTTACCTTACACATGTCACCCTTAAATTCAATAGACTGAAGTTGACAAGAACTTGCAAGAAAATTGACAGCATTAACTGTTTCAACCGTTATGAGTTTCTCCGGCCTTGTGATTAAGTGAATTGATACACTTTTAAGACTCTGAACATTTCTGAAACCTAGAGATTCAAAATTGGCTAGTAACACCAAGGTTTGGAGATTAGGTGCATCTATTACGATATGATCCAAACCGCTCCAGCACCCAAGTTCTATCGTCTCAAGCTTTCTACAATTTTCAATCAAACTATTAAAAAAGTTCTGCTCAATAAATACAATGTTCAACAGCACAAGGTGCTTGAGATTAGGAAAACCCCTGAAATCAGTAGGTGGAGGATTTAATTTGAAGCCTGTGAGATATAGGTCTACTAACTCGCTGCACCGGAAGATATAAGTACTATCCGTTTTACCATAGCTGTTGATCATTCCGATCTTTCTGACTCCATTATTAGATAGAAAAGATATCCAGCGGCTGGGATTTAAACCAGCATCAGATGCGTCACTCGGAATATAAAGACAAAAGTCGTGAATCGGACCATTGTGATAAAGAAGTATATCGCTAATAATTTGGCTATGTTGTCGCCAATCAGAACTTGTTTGCTGCCCCCAGAAATCAGATTTAAACACGAGGCTCTTGAGCGACAACCAGGCACGTCTCCATGGTTTGGACAACACGCTTGTCTGTGCAGCCATGCGAATCGGCAACTTCTCAATGATTTTATCAATCACAATATCAGGAACATTCCCAAATAAATCCACCATTTCTTCACTTTTCTCCGTAAATCAATCACAACAAGTATCGTAACTCCCTCACTCAGTTTGTAAGACTCTTCCTCTCTTTCAACAAATGATGTTTAATTATCTCTCAAATAATGCTCTAAGTGGATAAACAATTGTTCCTCACGTTTATATATTTATACTAATCATAGCCTTCACAATTCATGGTCTCTCATAAATGTTAACAACACAACAATTCGCAATGAATACTGCACATTATACCAAGAGTCCAAGACCCTTCAATAATGTATCCACCATTTCCAATTATATTGAAACCTTCTAAGTTGGACCTTTGTAATTCCAACTTGAGACTTGGAACTTGGAACGTTTGGGAAGATTAACCTAACATTATTATATTATTAGCTGTAGTAATAGCAAAAAAATAAATTAAAAAACAGGTAACACTAAGGGGTGTTAACGAGCCGAGCCAGAGCTTGGCCTTACTCGGGTTGTGGTCAAGAACCAAAACTCAAACTCGAGCCGTTCTTGAGCTCACCCGAGCTTGATAAAAATGTGCTCGTTATCAA
This sequence comes from Heliosperma pusillum, assembly GCA_022085475.1. Lineage (NCBI taxonomy): Eukaryota > Viridiplantae > Streptophyta > Magnoliopsida > Caryophyllales > Caryophyllaceae > Heliosperma > Heliosperma pusillum. The sequence goes on along the minus strand of JAIUZE010069927.1, from coordinate 800,014 downwards.
GGTTGCAAGCTTTAACGCGTGCTCGAGCCAATATATAATTAGTAAATTTATGATTTATTTTTTATTAAAATGATGTACTAATACAGTAGGAAATTTACTGCTGTATAAGCTTCCTATGTGAAACTGAAGCCTGAACTGAACTTGAAAGTTGACACATTACAGATGCTAAGTTCATTGAAAAACATTCATGTTCCAATACCCTTTGCATAACACGACACGGTGGTGTCGATCAGGATACAAGTAACTGCACAACTTAGACAAACACTCAACTCCGAACATCCAGAAGGCGGTTTGCCACTGGCTAAGGAGCTACCGGAACATACACAAACAGGGTACCCCGACAAAATACATATGTTTAAGCTACTCCCTGACAAAGGACCGAGATACATGTTTAAGTATATACGTATTGTGTTTGGAATTGCTCCTTATTTCATAGAGATATTGTATATAGCCGCGTCAATAAGGTCAATAACATTGTAAAGGGATTGCTCTTCAGATCCCAGCATAAAGAAAGTACGTGCCTCTGGTTTTTTTGGCCATTTTAGCAGCAAAGTTAGGGAAGACAGGACAACTGAGGGTTAGTAGAATTTTCAGTATAAAGCCCTAACTCGACCCCTATTCCTCATAAGATCATTTGTCGTGGTTCATAATAAGACCTTTCACCATTCTGCCAAAGAGGATATCGTATGAAATGTGACAAGGTTTACTTTAAGTAGAACTAAAAAAAACACGAGCAAGAACTCGCCGGAAAATATTTTTAGCAACATTCAGAGGAGTAGATATGCATTAAATTGACCATTGCAGTTCACATTTTACTCACGGACGCTTAACAGAGACGACTAAGATTTTATCTGTAGCCTGATCGAATCAGACTCCGGTTTGCTCTTATGTAAGAACTAGCATTAAGGCCCTGATGGATTCAAAGTTGAGCTTCTCTGGTCTCTTTATGTATTATTTCTCAATATAGCTTGTGAAGCCTTTTTTTTTCCTTCTTCATCCTAGAAGACATTTAAGTTCTTCCAACTAGTAAATTGTCCTTTCTTTCGGATTAAAAGACTTGAGGTGCACACAAAGGCAACACGAACCTTGGGTAGAGTTGGCAGTCGGGCCAAATGCACGACGGGCGGCACGGGGCCGGCACGAATCCGGCGCAACACGGCACGAGCCCGAGCGAAAGTTCGGGCCGACACGGGTCTGGCACAACGGGTAGGGAGGCGGGCCACGGCGCGGCTAATAGAGAAATCCCCATGCCAAGGCACGGCCCGGCACGGGCACGGGGTGGCACGGCCCGAGATAGGCACGGCGACACGGCCCAAGCACGGGGTCTCATTCGAATTTATAATTAATTACGTTAATATTTATAATTAATAATATTTAGTTGATTATACATTATTAATTAAGCAACTAATAAATTATATATTTTAAAATCATTATTAATATTTCTTATTCATTATTCATAATTTATTTATTAAAAAATCAAATTTTTTTCTTTAAAAAAATTACAATGGGTCGGCCCGGGTCAGGCACGACCGAGCCTACGGGCCAGGCACGGCACGAGCCCGATTTTCCCGGGCCAATGGTCGGGCTGCGGCTGCGGGTAGAGGTGGTCGGGCCGGCACGGCACGGCCAGTGGACCGACGGACCGGGCCTTAATTTGGGGCTGGCACGACAGGCCGGGGCGCGGGCCGGCACGTCACGGCCCACCGCCTACTCTAACCTTGGGTTAAATGAACGATTATCAATTATCTTTACTATGATGCACGACGTAAACACCGGAGGGTTAGTTTAGCAGATAAATTTGTATTTCAAGTAAGATTTAGATTTTGTGCAAAATTACTTTTTTGGATTTAAAAGGTCAACATGTGCATAAAACCTTGAGATATAGGGTAGAGGAAGAGCATACAAAAATAGAATTAAAGAAAAACATATATACGAAATGTGCATAAATTTGCACGTCAGTATTAAAAGAAAAGGCCAAAAAAAAAAAGAAATAAAACATATTCTCGTCATCCTCGACTCAAGTGTCATATCCGCACAAGGCGCAACTATTTTTCACTCTTTACCTCCCCTGACAATATTATTTCCGAGTGATGTCTAAAACGCACTACAACTACGCGTGAGGCGTGACAAAGACAGGCCGTAGCAGTCATAGCAACATGGCATGGTTGGTTTCATACCTATTTCTCTAGACAGACAAGCTTCGCCTTTGTAGATGCTCTTGGGAACCAACCCCATCAGCGCTCTTGACATCTTCAGTTCAGACTCGATACCGAGTTTACCAGAATTGAAGAACATATTTTCGAGGACAGCTGAAACGGAAAGCAGGTATTCGACCAATTGGACTTCCGCACTTGATCCCGTGATACCCTTAATATTGACCTCAAGAAGGTGCTGTAATTTCCAGTTGCAATCGTAGTCAAGTGTGTACTGGCCAACATTTTCCCCAGGCGTAACCTACAGTTTGAAGTAAATTCAAGTAAGAAAAACAAAATAAATACTGTATATCACAGATGTGTGAGTAAGCTCAGAAAGAATTCATATAAATCTAATTTACTTACTGAAATGTCGAGCTTCTTAATGCAGGGACAGCATTTGATCATTGACAGAAGGTAACGGAAAACAGCAAAATCACTCAAATTTAGGTTACTTCGACAAAGTTCATATAGATGGTTGAATGCGACTGGAGAAGATCCTATGATGTCACCTGCAGCAAAGAACTTTCCCGCACAGGCAGACACGATGTCAGATTGAAGAGCAATAGAAATTAGAACATCTACAGCTGAAGTAAAACAAACAAAAACACTGACTTTCTTAGTAATAGTACATCATCTTTACCTTACACAAGTGACCATCAAACTTGATGGACTGAAGCTGACAAGAACTTGCAAGTAGATTGACAGCATCAACTGTTTTAACAATATTAAACTTTTTCGGCATTGGCATCAAGCACAGTGAAACGCTTTTAAGACTGCCAACATTTCTGAAAGCTAGACTCTCAAAACTGCCTCTCAATATTAAGGTTTGGAGACTAGGTGAATCTATTACGACATTATCCATACCAAACCAGACGTCAAGTTTTAACGTTTCCAACACTAGACAACACACTTCTCAATGTTTGTTTTTTTCCAAATCTTGAGTTAGGAACTGCCCTCAAGTTTTCAATCTCAAGAATATTATTTATTCTTCCTGATTACGTTAACTTACCAGGCGTATAATGCCCTCGGTAGTTGGGGCTTATCTACATGGTATACAAGAGATACACCACACCGTTTATAGACAGTGCCTCATCGAGCCTTAGGGATTACGCGTCGAAGGTGCACATTAACTTATTTTCCCCCCAAAAAAATGGGTGTACCTTGAACCACATGCTACTACTTGCCACTGCATCTAGGTATCATAGATTCCAACAACAAGATCCATGTCAATTGCAGAGGATGAAATGTAACTTAATACCTATCCTGATACCAAAGATCACAAGATGGTTCAGTTTCGAAATTGGACAACATTATCCAACATTATCTATACTCCCTCACACACCAACAACCCATCAACCAAACCTTCATTTCTACTCCCAAGGTGCCACGACTAGTCAATCAAAGCCAGCTAAAATATGTTTTCATACGACAACGGATTTAGGGGTGGCAGACAGTAAGCTTGCCATATATTCCTTCCCATAACAATGAAGTTAGTGGACCTAAAATCATCACTACAACATTAAGTATTGAACCAAATCCAGTTGATTCAATCTGAAAAGCAGGAACTTGGGTAAATTCAGTTCGAAATTGCAACTCACTTCAGGTCACTTGAGAAAATTCGGATTCAACTAAGCAAAATCAATATTAAAGTACACGATCTACACTAAGTGACCTAAATAAGAAAGCTACAAGACTTACCTTTAAGAGGAACTTGTTGAGAGCAATATTTCCGTCTTTTTATCAAAATCCTACATCCTCAAATTCGACCATAATTTGGGCTTAGTATCAGGAAATTAACATCTGTAAACTCTAAGAAACTACTCAATTGGAAAACAAAAAACCTGATCATATCCTGAACACAACGAATGAGAAGAAGTAATTCTACAGCAACTGCATTCTAAACAATCATTATAGATTCAATCATCAGCAGCAATTCAGCATCATCATAATTGATGAAACAAGGAACAAATTTGTAAGGAAAAAGAACCTCACCTGGAGATGAAACGCAGTGCTGTTCCCGAGTTTAGCTGAGTCAGCTCGGGTGTACTATTTGTTACTTAACTTGCTCAACTCTGACTTCTTAGGTCAGGCACACCACAATAAAGGGAGAGGAAAGGGAAAAGAGGGCAAAGAAGCAAGGGAGTGGCAGGAAAGAATGGGTAACTCAGTGAGCAATTTAGTGAGCTAATATACTTAAGCACGGGAACAGAAGAAAATTAGCAGCAAAAGTAGAAAGTGGCGCGCAAGATAATGAAGCACTATTGCTAGCTATATTACAAAAAGTTCAAACAAACTTTAAGCACCAATGAAGCAACTCGCATGTATAAGAATCACCGGACAAAAAATTATATTCATATTCATCAATTGCGTTAAAAAGAAAAAAAAAACATTTCCACTCATCATCTACAAAAAAATATTCCGCTTCCTATACATCACAAAAATTTACCTCAATTAATAACTGAATCTTAATGCCAAGTACCAATCGATACTTGGATGTATTATTCAGTTCCTTTAAAAACATGTAGGCCGAGCAAGGCTTTGTAATGGCCCTTTTCAATTTCCTCCTCCTTTACTTTATGTAGCAAAAGCGTCTCGATGATAAAATCTTCCCAATCGATAATATCACGTGGCTCCTCTCTCTTAGTATGTCTACTTTTTCTCTTCTTATGATGATTAACATTTTCGGATAAACACATATCATTACTGCTTTCAATTCCACTACACAAAACTTTGTCAGTTGAAGGGAAACGAATGTTATCAATGCGCATCTTCGCTGCTCCAATCTTTTTTCTTCTCCTCTTAACTGCTAGGCAACCGCGAATATAAGATGGTGGAAGTGTATCCAATCCAACATCTTTCTCCTCTAACTGCTCCAAGAAGAGCTTTTCACACAACTCTGATTCCCCACGCCACCATTCATTATGAAGATCAAGGTCATCAAGCCCATCTTCATAATTATGGACTTCATCTTCATCTCTATTAGTAATTCTACTATTTGTAAATTCAGCCTTGAACTTGGAATAGAGTTTTGCTAAATTTTCATACGAGGCCTTGAGATCCTTCAAGTCGACATTACCAGAATAGCAACCACTATTTTCGCCTTGAGCCTCACCATCAGACTGTAAACCATTTTCAACACCACTACCACCATCGACTTTGTATCCTGCATCCCTACCAAAAAGGTCCGTAGGATCATTATTAGAATCAAATTCACCAAGTCTATTGCCAGGCCTTCTTTTCTTATGAAACTCCCTAGGCGCATCGCCAAAATCTCCCAAACCATTCCCACGATCCCTCTTCAGCGAACTCCACAGATCCTCCATCGATTTCATCTCCATATACTTTATTACACCTGGCGCATGCCTCATAATATTCTTGACATTAATATCATTTCCCCAAGGCAATCCTTTTGCCACCTCCACAAGTGCTTCCCGGAGCTCCTTGTACCTCAACTTACATGTCGCTATCCCGACATTAACTTCTTTAGCCACCTCCTCAATCCTCATCTTAAATCCATTCAACTCAGCCACAAAAAATAATACTGCCACGGCGACTGGCCCTGGCCGTCTTCCGGTGGTCAACCACCACTTTATACAGCACTGGACCACAAAATTCCCCTGCTTCACCATAACATCAACCTTCTCCTTATCAACCTCCTTAAAGCCAGAAAATTTACGAATCGTCCTCTCCAACAAGGCAACAACATCAAATTCAGGTAACTCTAAACCTAAAAAATGGACCACCCTTCCTACCATCCTCCCCATCTCATACAAGTCACTCCCGACAACATCACATACCTCATCAATAGTCAAAACCTTATTTTTCTGTCTCACAACAATATAACAACAAGCACCAACCAAGACAGTAAACCAATTGCCTAAACCATAATCGCCTTCAGTGACCTTGTTGACCATGTCTTTAACCTCCCAAGCCCGATCTAATAAATCTAGGTGTTTGGCAATGTCCTCAATGAGGTTGTTGGAGTGATGTAATTTACGCTCTTTGTAAGAGTAATCGTGGCCTAAACCGGTGGTGCCAGGGGTAACGTAATTTCCTCCACCGTCGCCAAATTGCTGCTGGAAGTTGGTAAAGTCTTGGACAAGACCGCAAGAGGAACAAACAGTGTCTCCAGTGACATCATTGGTTACTAAAGTCTTATTCTTGCAACTCTTGCACACTGCCATATCATTACTGACACAAAAACACACTCTTTCAGATTTTAGGCACCAATTTTATCATACAAACTAATTAAGTATCTTAATTTCTTAATTAAACAACGAAAACACAAAATTAAGTATCAGAAGTTATCCAAAATTAAGTACTAAGTTACGACAATTAACGGCGAAACATGAATAGAAATAACAATAACAGATTATTTCCTTGTTATGATTACTTTTATTTCTATTTCCTTGTTATGATTACTTTTATGATTTCTTTAAAGCTTTTGTAACACTATCATTCAATTCAGAATTTCTGAATGTTAAAACAAGGGTTGAGGAGTTGAACTTACAGTGTTTTAAGAGAAAAGATTTCCTATCTCCTCTGGGATGCTAACAGTGATATGATTCCACGTGAACTATCTTAGGATAAAGTCAAAATGGCAATTCATCAATGCACTACGAACTTTAAATTAACCTGAAAATGATACAATTACTTAAATCCAGCTTCAGAAATCAATAGTAACATCTAAATGGCAACCATCTCAATACTGAAGCATCAAAATGGTACAACTACGGAGTGTAAATATCATCAAAAATTGACAAACACTATCCGATTATCAGAAACATGCCTAATTACCATTCATACGCACATTTAAAAAAAACGAAATGCTAATCAAAACACATTTTCTTAAAAAAAACTTATTTTACGAATCTCAATCTCCCCCCCCCCCCCCCCCCCCCCCCTTCTTTTCACCTTCCTCCATCCTTCCCTCCCCCTCTTCTTTGATCAATATGTCATTCTCTAGCTTCCCAGCTCACCTGCCATCTCTGCCATGCAGCTCCCCTCCCCTCTCTCTTTACCATCCCTTAACACAACCCTCCCCCCCCCCTCCTCACACTTGTTATATAAAAATGAACGCTATAGATTGTCCAATTAAATGACCCTGCCAGGAAGCTTTAAAAGTTTAGCTCTTACCAAGTGAAAGATCCTATGATGAAGTTACAGTAGATTACTTCTTGCCTTAGAGTTAGACAGCCCAGACAAGAAAAAAAAAAGGTCATATATCTAAGACAAAAGCACGAAACACTACATGGTACTAAGTTGGCCTGTCAGGAAAGTGAGCCATATATCTAAGACAAAATATTTTGAGTAACAAACCACCTAAAATTCTCTTCTACAAAGGATTCCTATACCGAGCTCCCTGCTTTTATGTCCCCTTTATTGCTATGTTACTTGGACTTTTGTGATTCCTTCATGTACCCGTGTCCAACACTCGACACTCGGACAAGAGTATGACACTTTGATATCTCATTTAAAGCCAAAATATGCAAATTTTTCCTAAAAATGGCTAAGTTAAACACTTGGACACGGAACTGTGTCGAATACTTCTAAAGGAGTCTATGTAACATATCTTTCCTGAGATTCTCAATCCCTTTTTCTCTTTTTTATTTTCTCTCCTTAAACCATTCTTTTTTCTTTCACTCGTTCCGTTTTCTTTACTCTTTCCTTAATCAAGCACACTCACACGTACACCTCCATCTTTCCCCTTGACTCAACAACGACCACTTCCACTTCCCTAGCTCCCTGCTTCTATGACCCCTTCCTAAGCTTCTCTATCCCTCCTTTTCCTTTCTTTGTCCCGAACCACCATTTTCATTTCTTTTAACCTCACCTGTTCTTTTCTCTCTCTTGGGCCAAGCACAAACACATCTTCAACCTTTCCCCTCACTCAACAAGGACCACTTCCCTTGTTGCTTGCTTCTTCAACCATACATACACCTCCACCTTTTACCCTGACTTTCACTCCTACAAAGGCACTGCGTTGTAGTTTTCACTGGGTATGTTTGTTGCGTTTGATTTCTAAACCTAGCTCAATTCTTCTCTTCCCCCTTCCCGAAATATCACTCCTACAAGAACAATCATTATCCAGTACTGGTTCATGCATAACTAACACACTCAATGCCAAGCAGACTACCTCAAAAACGTTTAATCCTAGCACAAGAAAGACAAGAATTCTCAGGTAAATTACTGCAATTTTAATCCAAAAGTACTGCAATTTTTACATGCTTTGAGAGCCCAGTTGAGTCAGCACATCTTTCAGCTTTTTAATTCTAAAGTACTACAATTTTACAATAAAAAAGATTACTAAAACGAATTTGAATAACAGATGTACTTTGGTTCTGACTAAACTCATTGCCATTCAAATGGCGTGACATAAAATTTGTCAAGATTGATTTAGCAAAACAACTACTCTATATTTTTCGCACTTCCATATTTAAGTTGTGAATATTGACTGTGAGAAAAAGTGTGCTAGAGTTGACACAAGTTGTCTTTCAAGGTCAAATGAAGGAGTAGGTAATCAGGAATTATAAGTCTAAGGTAGATTATTACAAATGGTAATTATCACCTGGAATTGCACATATGAAAGACTATTCAGTAATTTGGTAGTTAATTAGTTGTGCATAATCCCATGCTGAATTGAGTTCATTAAAATGTATAGACGCTTACCTACACGAAGAAAAAAAACCTAAATTCCAAGAATAAATGGAAATGCAAGACGGCTACTTTACAGCATAATTGAGCACCTTAAGTTATAATCATCGACTGAAACACCTTATAATTAAAAATAGTATGTATTGAGCTTAAGTCGTCCCCTTACACCTCAAGAAATCTAAACTCACGTTCTCTTACACCTTATAACTAAAATTCATTAGGAAGATAGCCCTAACCCATCACTCATCATGAAAAATCATTACATCTCTACTGTTTTTGCCAATGACAAAGTAGAGTACATAATGGGATAGGAAATGACTAAAACAAACTGTGCAAATGTTTATCAAAGAGGTCCATATACTGAATCTGAAGAAACGAAAAATACAGCAATAAAAGCAAAGGTTAATTCCACTGTACAAATGCTTATGGAAGTTAATAGTTCACTAAATTGGGGATTTGATTTTAATATGTTAAGCCCAATATTAAAATAAAGTATTCATTTCAAAATCCGCAGCAAACAAATAACTCAAACATACCGACAAAGGTAAAAGATTGTTTTTTAGCAACAATTTCTGGGCACTTTTGGCAACAAAAGACGATGGGATTAATTACAAACTACACTCGCAAAAACGGCAAAAATAATTCTTAGCACTATCTTTCGACGAAGCCCACTCCCAAATACGAAAGTACCAACTCTAACAATCATTGTTTATCACATACACATACTCATCCTACTTATTGGAGATTCCTAAAAAATACATACTACCCAGTTGATGAAATTAAGATTACATCATGTAAAAATCCAAACTTTTGATCGATAAACTATCATCATTGATAAAAGATAAAAACTAAGAATAGCCAAACTTTACACTTAAAACACCATAAAATTTGAGTAATTGATCAGAACGGAAAGTACCGCGACAGCCCACCTAATTAAAAACCAATAGCTAATGTAGAGATGATCAAAAAGAGAGAAAAAAACTAAAATGGCATCAACATCTCCCTCAAGTTTATCAAGTACTCTCACATGATACAGATTAATATGAAAATAGTTTTGATATATCAAGCATAACAAAGATTAGCCGGTGTCTTGAATATATATTTGGACAGTTAATGGCCAAAGTTGCCAGTGGTTGACAATCGTCAACAGAAAGTGGAATAATTAGAGTGGAGATAGTAAGATTTTTGGTCTATAATGTGCTCTTAACATCAATTGTCAACTAAGCACTGATCTCGGCACTTATTTTCAAGATTCTCGATCTCTAGCATATGATTCGTCAACTAAGATTAGCCTGATTAGGAGAAGCTATTGTTACTTGAAATTTACTCCGTAGATACGAGGTAAAGGCCAAGACAGTAATCCAAATTAAGGGAAGAAGGCAAAAGTCTTATCTTTTTTGTTCTCTACCTAATCTTATCTAGCGTATGGTTCGTCATTCAGCAACCTCAAGTGTTAAATCGTGATTACTTAGGTTTTCCTCAAAGCGTAGCGTCTTTACAGATGCAACATCATAACCAATGAGGAAAAAATGATACCCTAATTCAAAAAGGGGGAAATGCAACAAAACCCTAGAAAAAAAATGAGACCAATTAAAATTTACCTCACCAAACTTGAATCGAAGAGGATTAATGTAAAGTGATTGAAGCCCGTGTACTCTCCAAAAGAAAAACCCTAACCTGGAATGATTAGAACACAGAAAAACCCAGAACACAAATTAAAGCAATCATATCCCTAAACTCTACCATGGTATACAATACTATTTAAAAAAATCGAGATTAGAAAAGAGGAAATGTACCTGACAGTAATTATAGTTTGTTAAGTGAACAAGGCGAAGCAGATTATGGTGCTCTGGAGAAAGAACAATTATTGACAGTGTTAAGGAAGAAGCTAGGTAATAGAGAGAGAGAGAGAGAGAGATACGGAAACACAATAAACCCAATACGCACTGCAGCTGAAGATATAAGAAGTAATATCCTTAGTATCACCCCAATTGCTAATTACCATCTTTCGGACTCCGTTTTTTTGATAGAAAAGATATCCATTGGCTGTGAATTTAGACCTGACAAATGAGTCAAACAAGTCGGATCAGTTTGGGTCGGGTCATATCGGGTTTGCTCAACCTTTCGGGTTGGGTTGGGTCGGGTCACTTTCGGGTTAGAGTCAGTTTTGGGTTTGGGTCACTTCGGGTTTGGGCCATTCCGGATATGGGTCATTTTGGGTCGGGTTATTTTAGATTCATTTACGATTTATTTTGGCCATTTTCAGGTCAAAATGATCAAGTTAGTTTCAAGTCAAGACCAAGCTAATTGGCAACACGCTTGTCTGAGCAGCCATACTAATTGGCAAGTTTTTGAAAATTTTATCAATCACAATATCCGGAGCATTGCTGATTAAATCTTCCATCTTCGTAGAAGATTCTGAACAAGCCATGGACTATAATAAGTTAAGTGATGAAAGCTAAATTCTTTGCTCTTCAAAGTATGCTTTCAGATGAAATATTGAGGCAACTAAACATAAACCATATTTCAACCCAGGACACTGATTTTCCTGGTTAGCAAGATAATGGCCAGCTGATATGCGTTTTGAGTTAAAGCTAGCAAGATAATTATACAATTGCAATTTTTAATGCGAAAAACTACTGTTATAGGGAAAAGTATGGGACTATTATTGATCAAAAGGGAATACGATGTCTATAAAAAAAAAAGGTGACGAAATCCAAAGCTATAATATCCGCATTCTCATTCGTATTAAAATCCGCCCACAGACTGGTTATGGCCATAGCAGTATGGCAAGGTTGGTTGCATACTAAGTATCTAGGCAAATAATCGAAGCCTTTGTAGATGCTCTCGGGAACCTCATCAGCGCTCTTGACATCTTCAGCTCCGAATCAGTAGACAAACTACCAGCCTTGAAGAACAGATTTTCGAGGGAACCTGAAATTGCCAGCAGGTATTCAACCAATTTGAGTTCCTCACTTGATCCTATGATACCCTTTATAGTGATTTTACGGAGGTGATCCAATTTGTAGTTGTGATTGAAGTCAAGGTCAAGAACTTGATGGGCAACATTTTCACCTGGAATAAGCTGCAGTAAAAAAGTAATTACTAAATATACGACCAGAAGTGTAAGTACGTTCAGAGAGGAACTCATGTAAACCCGATTTACTTACTGAAATGTCGAATGTCAAGATAGGGACAACGTTCTATCATGGACAAAAGGAAGCTGAAAACACCGATATCACTCAAATATAGGTCAGTTATACAAAGTTCTTTTAGGTAGTTGAATGTGACCGATGTAGATTTTTTGACGCCACCTGCAGCAAAGAACTTTCACGCACAAGCAAAACAGACGTCAGGTTGAAGAGCAAAATAAATGAGAACATCTATAGCTGAAAGTAAAACAACGAAAAGCACAAATATTCTTGAAAACTAGCACACCATCTTTACCTTACACAAGTGACCATTAAACTCGATCGACTGTAGTTGAGAAGTACTTGCAAGAAGATTTACAGCAGCAACTGTATCAGCGGTTATGGGTTTTTCCGGACTTGAGTGCAAGTGCAGTGATATACTTTCTAGACTGCGAACATTTCTGAAAGCTAGAGACTCAAACTTGCCTATTATTATCAAGCTTCGGAGACTAGGTGCATCTATTACAATATGATCCATATTTTTTCCAGCCCATAAGTTTTACTGTTTCAAGCGTTCTACAATTTTCAATTAAACTAGAAAAAATGTTTGGCTTAATAAATTTAATATCCTCCAGCACAAGGTGCTTAAGCTTAGGAAACCCACTGAAATCAGTAGGTGGAGGATTTATATGGAAGCCATTGAATTCTAGGTGTACTAGCTCGCTGCACCAGAAGATATAAGAAGTAATATCCAGTAAATCAGTATAATAATTTCTAATTACGATCTTTCGTACTCCGTTTTTAGATAGAAAGGATATCCACTGACTAAGAGTCCTTTCCTTCCAATCTATAACAATCGGAATATGAAGACGAAAGTCATGAACGGGACCAATGTGATGGAAAAGTACTAATAATGCAGCTGCCCTTTTGCCATTTAGAATTCTTGACTGCCACTTCCCAGAAATCAGTATCAAAGTTGAGTTTCTTTACAAACAACCAACCACGTCTCCACTGTTTAGACAACACTTGTCTGTGCGGCAATGCAAATTGGCAAGAGCTCATTGATTCTATCACACACAATATCCAGAACATTGCTGATAAAATCCTCGCTTCGATGAAAAGATTTGGAACAAGCCATGGACTGCTGTAAGAGTGTGAAGAATGACAGGTAACTTCTTAAAACAGAGTGTAAGGCCAATTGAGCCAATGTAACGAAGTTAATTATATCTCCTTGACAAACATTCGTTTCCATGGACCTCTAGCTCCTCAAATGCAATCACTAACTCACTACCATCATTTTATACGGATTCAGGACATGGTAGTATTCTTTAAAATGGTTTAACAGAGCGAGACAATCCCCGAAAAACAACACACGACGAAATGTTGTTGAGATAATTAACACATACGCTTATAAAGCAAAGCTGACCTAGTTCCTACATAAAAACTTGAACAAATCCGCAAACCCTAAACCCTGAACCCTAAAACCATCAGTCATCATCAAATATATACTGCAAAAAATTTCACAGGTAAAAATACTCGTAAATGCCAATGCAGGAGCGCACCGGATGGTACCGAGCTTTAATACCGCCCTCACATGTTTTTTGGTCGGGACCATCATTTTAAGTTTTAATGGTCCCTACATCTTGCATGTTGGTGGTGTCGTCTCATTTTTCAAATTAAAGTAAGAATGTGGCTTGAAAGAGTAATGCATCATTTACTTGATGTTCTACAACATGAAAACAAAGCAAAATTACCCCCTCCATCCCGATCAATAGTAATAACACTATTACTCCCTAAACAAAAAAGCAAAGGCGTCGTTCAAGCATAAATTCAACATTGCAAATATATGACTCCCTCCGTCTCAAACAATAATTATCTACCCGTACTACTTTTGGCGAAAAAACCTAGAAAAACAAAATAGAAGTAATCCCCCTTATACCAAAAGAATAAGAGGTCTCAAAAATTTTCCCTCCAAAAAGCATCTTTTTAAATAAGGTAGCTAATAACAATTAAATACATTAACTAAATAAGGAAAATTATATTGATATTAATTTATTCCATTTAATTGTAATATTTTCATTAAAAATAATCTTTTCATCAAGTTATATTATTTTTACTAACTTCTAACCTATAATATTTTAATTAAACTATAAATAAAATTTTATTAATACTATTATTTGAGAATGACTTGACTCATACTACGTATAAAACAAAATTATAAACAGTGTTTATTACCTTTGTGACAAAAAATTGAGAAAAAATTTGAATTGGGATCACTAGCTTTGTGATATAAAAATATTTTCCTTAAAATACATTTCAACACGCTACTCAATTTTCTTAATTATTACTTTTCAGTTTCAACTTTGTAGGTTCAAAGCAAAATGCAATGATAAGAAAAATGTACAACTAATGAGATCCCACTATTATCCAAATACTAAGTAGTTTATTACCTTTGTGACAAAACAGTGTTTATTACCTTTGTGACAAAACAGTGTTTATTACCTTTGTGACAAAAACTAAGTAGTTTATTAGACATAAAATTTTTCTATATGCCGTGCATTTATGCACGGGGTCTAAACTAGTTTTGTACTACACAAATAATAATAACTCACACACGGAAGCAAAAAAGCTACAGTTACACTTGGTGTATAGAATCTTCTATACACCACGATTCCACGAGTGATGTTGTGACATGTGTCAATTGTGGAAATATGTGATAGAATCATTAACTTTTATTTTGTTATATTTTTGGAGCCAAAATTTAAAACTCAAATTTAAAATTTAAAATTTTCAAAAATTATTATATATATTAGTTTTTCAAATTTGGTACATATTTTTACCTAGTTCTTTTTTTTCTTTATCTCTAACATTGTTATAACATCCTTTATTTGGTTTACTTAATAGGTATTTTTATCAATTGATGCAATATTATTGTAAATTGATTGAAATGATTTCATACTAATATTTTATATGAATGGTAAGATATAATATTTTATATTAAATATTATTATTAATGGCAAGATATAATATTTTATATTAAATATTATTATATTAATTAAAATACCAAAATAATCAAAGCTCTTAAAATTTCCCTCCCATATTTCTCATCTTTCCCTTAAATAATCAATTTTTTTCCCTCCAAACCTTTTCATAATTCCCTCTCCAACTAGTAATAGATTCTTCCACACGTCAAATTTTGATTGATGGTGTATAAAAGATTCTATACACCGAGTATAACCGTAGCATTTTCCCACATGGAAGAGAGCCCAAAAAACCCAACCAAAATAGGAATAGATAACTACGGAGTATTACATAATTTACCTTATAGCGGAAATAGATAACTTCTCACCGAGGTTGAGGGAGTACTAAGCATGAAAATTAAATGTTATGAAATCACTAATTAGGTTTTATCCTTCTACAGAAAATATATACACGGTGCTTATTGGAATTGTACAAGAGTTCTAGGGTTTATGGAGTATCATTTTTTCACAAGTTTATCCTAAATAGTCCCTTCTAAATATAAAATTATGCTTAGCCAGGTCAATTTCTATACTATTTTTTTTTAATTGTTTAATTATTTGTTTACCTCTATATTTTAAGAATGATTTTTAATGTGGTAAAAGATCATTCAAAGATATACTTGCTCATTTTAACCGGATTTAATACATTTGATTAAAATATAACTCACATATAATATAAAAAAAACATATAAAATTCAGTAGTTACGTTACAACTATATACGGAGTATTAATCTTATGTAGACTGTTTTAATACAGTGACTAATCAAAATAAAGAATATGACTATTTAAACATTACATCTCAAAAGTACATACACTACACTTCATTCAGTAAGTGTCCAGTAAAACTCAACGACACAGACGGACATGGGAACACTTACTGCCGAAGTACATAAACTTCGTCCAGTAAAACTCAACGACACAGACGGACATGAGAACACTTACTGCATCTAAAGAGGAAAGGTCACGGCATGGCCAGGCCGCATGTGTCCAAAATGGTTGCAGCTCATATTTAGCCATATAGGAGTAATTGACATTACAATGCTTGTATCTATGCTAAGCTTTAACTTGAAGAATACAATAATATTAGTTTCTACATTAACACCTGCAATATACCTCATACTTTGTGTTTCTCCCCTCTAAATTCGCATCTGACATTATAAGCAACAAAGCGACATATTAAAATACTCCCTTTGTGGTCGTTGTTTACCTTTGGTTTTGGCAGAAAAACCAAGGAAATAGAAAGGGGTCGTTTAAAGATATAATTATAGGATAACAAGTGGAACAAGATGAGGTAGATAATCAAATACTTCGTAACTCATGAAAAACATTCTAATTAGAAAGGTAAATAAATAAACATGCCAGGGTCATTAAATTGTATACCGCACTTAAATACTCCACCACGTAACATTCACTAACCATCATACTATAAAAGAAAAGGCTTTTACATTGAATACTATGATTCCAAACTATTATTTAATCAAGGATCAAGATGTACAAAACTACAACTATGAAAACACGCAACTGATGTTTGGGAAGTTAGTAGACAAGGCATCGGGGGTGCAAGTCAGAACGCCAACTGAATAGCGGCTAGTCGCGAGATACAACTCTAGAGTATCACTGGATGTGTTTAGGAATTTCTCCTTTCTTCAACAGAGACAAAGAGTATTCAGCAGCCTCAATAAGGTCAGCAATATTGGCAAGGGATTTTTCTTCAGAGCCCAGCATAAAGATAGCACGTACCTCTGCTTTTTTGGCCATTCTAGCAGCAAAGTTCAAGGGTAAGACGGGAGAGCTGAGACTTCGTAGAAGTTGTCTGTATAAAGACAGAACTCGGCCCTTATTCCTCATAAGATCCTCTGTTGTGGCCCATATAATACCTTTCGCCATTCTGCACAGATAATAAATATGAGATGTGACAAGTTTCACCTGTAAGCAAACATTAATAAAATTACACGAGCAAAAAGCTAGCTACAAACAGCCTCATTTGACTATTTCTTCCCACAATTTACCACCGTGAATACAAAACAGAGTGCCACTGAGGTTTCATCTGTAATCCGAGTGACTAAAACTCGGTTCACCTTTTATAAAACTAGTATTTAGACCTTGATGGATTCAAAGTTTATCTTCTCTAGTCTTTTTAAGTCTGCAGATTTCATATTACTCAACAAGACCAAAAAAGAGACACTCATCAAACCACCACCACAACCTCCACCAATGTATCAATAATATAAGTTCGATCTCAAAATCAACAAGAGCAACCACAAAGTTCATGAATCATGACAAAGAAATAATGAGAATACAAAAGAAAAAAACATAAACTTCTTCTCTATGTACTTGTCTCAAGTGTCGTTCAACTCCTCAGCCATTTCTCATTGTTCACGTTGTATAACAAGATTTATAAGTGATGTCTAAAATGTGATACAACTTTGCTTAAGAACTAACACAGATTTTCTTCATAAATAAACGTACTGTATAATTTTGTACCACCACACATCGGAACTAGCGGGAGACTATGGATAGAACCGAACCGTGAGAATTGGACGGTTAACCAAAGATACGGTTTCTCAAGGTTCAGAGAACCGCTTTGTACGGTTTGGTTCTACGGTGAACCGCTAACCGTGAACCTAATGAAGAGATGAAAAGTGATAACAGAAGAAAAGAGAGGCACTGATCCTTTTTTAACAAACCACCATTTATCACCATTTTCAAAAATTAAAAAAAAAGTAGAAAATTTGATTAATTGCACAAAATTCAACAGCAAACGAAATTCAGCAGCAAAGGGCATCTTTGATTTGCTTTCAATTGATAGTTTAATTGCACAAGATTCGAAATTTAATTGAAAACAAAATTAACATTCAAAATGAAAGGGATTTGATGAAAATGAGAGCAACATATACAAACTTACAATGAAAGTTCAGATTTGTCGAGATGGTGGCGGTGACAGGCGGTGAAATCTAATGTCGCGATGGTGGCTGCAATGGAATTGGGATTTGATGGTTTTCACTTTTGGGAGATGAGAACTGAGAAGAACCGAATGAGGGAAGTTTTGGCCTTTGAGAGTTTGAGTTAGTAGTCAGTTAGATTTTTTTTAATTTTATATGGCGACCCCAATACGAACCACTACACTGTTTATTTGACGGCTCAATTCACTGACTGATCAGGCCATTTGGTTGGGTTTGACGGTGCAGTTTTTACGGTTACGTTTTTTTTTAACACCGTTAATCCTAAGTAGATCTTGTAAAACATTGGAACACTTGTAATGATCCATAAAATCTAGTTTCAAGGCGCTCAAATAGTGTACTCGGCTTGACGGAAATCCTAAGAAGCTGAGCTTTCAATGGTGTGAGGCAATTTTAGGACGAGAGCAGTGGTATCACTAGAATTCATTTTCTTGGTTCCCTTTTTTGGAACAGTTATTTCAGAACTTATCAGACTAACTCATCCTAGTAGCAACAGGCTGCCAAAAACGTTCCACCAGCAACAGCGACATTCTTGGTGACACTCACAATCACCTATTTTTCTTACCATCAAAATTGGCTAAAAATGGCGATTCCAGCAACCATTTGATTTAATTACCCCCCATTTACACAAGATGTGAAAAACAACACCACACAATTACTGAATTACACATTGCCCAAATCTCTTCTCTTCCCAAACAAGTGTTCACCAAACACTCCCTAGGGCGGTTTAATTCTGAAGACAGCGAAGCCAACGGAACCCCGAAACCAATGTTGCAAGAGTGATGGAGCATTTTAGCTTTTTACTTTATTCCGACATTCGTCTACTACAAAATGACAGCAATTGGGACTCATTTGGACTAAATTTAGCTAGTTTTATAGTTCTGATTGCTATAAAATTGGAATCCTAAACCGTTCCTTTACTCCTTTCTAGTTTTAATTGATCAATCAATAAGTTTATTGGAGTAAAAAAATATCAATTCAAACAAACCAACATTCAATCAATGAATCAATAAGTCAATAATCAATCATTAAATAAATCAATAAGTTTATTATAATTCAATAAGCAACAATCACCAATTCAAACCCACAACAAACAATCAATCAACGAAACAAAAATTAAATTAGGGATTTATCGATTTAGGGTTTTAGGATTGGGAAAATAAATTAGTATTTTACTGAATTTAGGGAACGAGAGTGTTACCTGCTGTGAACGTCGGTGGTGGAACGTGGACGAGTAGACGACCGAGTGATGTAATGGGAATGAAGTAATACAGGGCGAAATGTTTAAGACCGATATTTCCGTCTTAAATAAAAACTTTTTAATGAGTTTAGGATCTTAGACCAGGATACTGCTATGTGCTGGTATCGACTGATTTCACATATCCCTGAATTTGTCTCCTAAAGAAAACCATAAATATGATATGATCGTATATTAGCACTGTCTGTATGAATTTTAAGAACACCACCTTTCGGAAATATTGGTCAATCAATATTGGTTGATCAATCAATAAGTTAAGACCGATATTTCCGTCTTAAATAAAAATTTGCTAATGAGTTTAGGTTGAGTCAAGTTCGAAAATCACTTGACCGTTTGGACTTTTGTAATCAAAATCTTATGTAAATCCATTTTATTTAATTAGTTTCTAAGTTATAATTTGATGATTATTTTAATTTTAAGTATTATTTAAAAAAAAAATAATAATAAATGTAAACAAACAAAGTTAATAAAAATAATCACATATACAATTTTTGCTTGTATAGTTGTATACTTGTATTAGTTGTATATGTATATTCATTCCATCGCGGTCAATTGTTGTCATATTCCTTTTTAGGAGGACTCAGTCAATTATTGTTCTTTATATATAAAGGAAGATTTTTTATGAGAAATTTGATCACTTAATAGGACTACTGTTCACTTATCATTCATGGAACCACACCACTCTTTCCTTAGTCTTTGTACAAAAATAAAAGGACAACAATTGACCTAGACGGAGAAAATACTAATTAAATCGTACTATTTACATATTTTACAAGGTTTTAACCTTCTTTTTTGGGGTGACTCTTCGGAAGGTATTAGTGTCACACTAATTTTGGTTATTTTTCGACAAGATATACCAAAATTGAAAGTAAAAATGCGGAAATGAGCGAAATTTGGAGAGCAACCAATTTGTGAAACACAAACTTACACAAAGATAGTACTTATATCGGTTTTTCTAACGGAGTATTTTTTTCTCTCCACACCTCGTTCTTTCCATTTAACGGTAGATTCAAAAGCGTTTCATAAAATGGCCTGATGAATCCCTTCATTTACCACACGTCCACACCTCCCTATTTTCCACCAATCCAGTTTTTAACCGAGGAGAAATCGCCCCTTTCTGAACGACTCTTTTAACCAAACAAAAGTATTACGTTTCATAGCGTCTCACAAACCAGAAATCAGAAAATGGCACAACTCCTGCCATTTGAGTTCTAAATGGTTTTAATCTTTTCCAAGGCGTTTTTCACTAACCAGTTCGCTTACAAAATTGATGGGTTCCCCCTTTCAAATAATTCTTCTAACCTCAAAGAGTTCCTCAAGAACTTAAAAATGGCTTAAGGATCTCTTAAATCACATATCATTACAGGATTTCCTGCAAGCTTTCTCAGAGTAGAAGATAATGGTGTATATTAATCTTCATCAAAACAATGTCGAAATTAGGGGACAAAGAATCGTTATTAAGTGTAAATCAGTGCAATTAGCGAGGGATCAATTACGAGTCCAAAAACCCTTATAGACGATGACCACCAATCCACCAAGAGCTAAGCCCAATGCCACTTGCACTTTGATGGGTTCAACATCAACTAGTGTGTACCTCTTATCGTTTCTCACCCTACGTGGCTTCTCTCCCAAGTTTTCTCGTAGAAGGGTGCAGAGATTATCGAGTTGGTGCATCATTTGACGCTGTCCACGTGCTATTCCTTGCACCTGTTAAGAGTACCAAAGTCAAAAGGATGACATTATGAGATCAGTATACGGAATGGCGCATGTCTCAGGAATGTCAAAATGGAGTTGAGCAGTATAAGAGTGTCGTATTGGCGGTTTTGAAAGCTCTGAAACCAGATCATTAATACCACCATTCAATGAGTTTATCAGCTAGCACACAAAATTACGTCGTCTTTGAGGGGATAGATTAACATACAAAATGGCTGAGGAAGACGTAGCCTCGAAGCGGTTTTAATAGAGTTGATTTTGCCTAAAATACGCATACTAATCTCGAGAACTATTTGCACACTACTTTTCTTCGATAAGTCATTTCTTTATTCAGTCTCCTGTATAGTTTCTTTTCTCTTAGGCGTGGCTAATATTTAACACACCGCACTTTGACGTCTACGTGCACCGGGTGGATCTAGGGTACGGAAAAATATAAGCTCCATTTATGAACTCAGACCAATTAAACTAAAAATGACTCTCCAACTACAATACTCCTACCCTGGGCCAACGATGGAATAGAAACGACTCAACTCAAAAATTACTGCAAGCCCAATACCAAGATTGACAATCGATCGAGAAACCTTAAAATTACACCTATGAGATCTTTCAACATACCTCCTCTGTCAAGGAACCTTCCTTATTCAAGTGGTTTGATGACAAGGAGTTGGGTAGGATCGAGCTGGTTAATGAGCCATTGCTCAAATTAGATATAAAGCGAGACGTGCTTTTCGACCCATTGCATGCTTCAGGAGGCAGGATCATGGTTTGTTGACTGGGGGATAGTTTTTTTACAGTCAATTTGGTACTAAGCTCTTCGACTTTTGAAGTAAATTCATCCATTCTGTCATGCAGCGTCGAGATTTGCTCTGACAATGAAGCAACTCCCTGAAAACGATATGAATAAAAAATGGAGCCTTAATCCTAAATATGGAAAATGATAAATGATCTTTTGAAACCCTCAACTTCATGTAAATAATGAAAAAGAAAAGAAAAAGATGAAAAGGTACCGGGATCAATGTTCAATATAAAATAAAGCCGAGGAAGTCGTAAAAATGATGGGAAACGTTTTCTTTAGAAAAAAATAGTGGAATAAAACGGTGCTCTCTCTATTTCAGTGAATAAGCCTCATTCAACTTTTTTAGTGAGTATGAAAAAGCCAAATAAGGGTTATTGGACTATAATGGAAGAAGTACCAATGAATTAGGTAAAATGAATCAAAAGGCAACCTAATTCATGCTATTAATCAGTAATCACAGACCTCATTGCCAACAGTTGTTGCGGACTCGGAATTTCTCTCATCATATCTGCTGCTCCTACCATCGAAGTCGTTAAACTTTGAGCTTTTGTCTCTCTGAATGGAGTATGAGCGGGACATACCACTGCACCATTCTTAATATTAATATACAACGAGTAACATTATTGCTTTCCTGGTAAACAAAAAACTCCACATTCATCAATCAAAAGGTGATAACAGACAGCAGCTGCATTGACAGACATAATGCAGCTATGTTGTACAAAATCATTGAGTTTATTATTCGAAAACCTAAGGGATGTCCATAAGTTTCATAAATTAGATAACAGTAAAAGCGAGATATTAAATGATGGTATCAGTTGCATTGTCATAACGATCACGAAGCACGGTTGCGGCGTACAATGACGCGGCGGCACGTCTACCGTCGCATTATTTCTACTGTTATTTAAATCAGGCATATACGCCATAGAATTTTGGTATCAGCTTTATTTGCCTTTTATAAGCCAATGGGCCAAGTACTGGCAACTATCCGCTGTAATGGTCAAATACAAGCAAGATAGGCAGATATCAGCTGAAAATCGTTTAGGGAAAGGCTGATACGCTGTGTAACGGCCTATAGTTCATCCCAAGAGTGAAAAGTAAAAAGACATGGACATAAAATCATGGGCGTTGGAAACTAAACGGCATTCAGAGGCCGGGAACAAACAAGCAAGGAATTTTCAATAGCAAATATATACATTAAAAAATTGAACCAATTTCTCCTCTACTGTTTTGCAATACAAGATAAACAAAAAGAGAGGAAAGGGAAAAAACTTGCCTCTTCAACTTCTTGTGCCTCCACGCAACCCTATCAGCAGAGGCTCGAGAAAAAGCTTCTTTAGGGCTAGAAACTAGATCCTCGTCCAAGCTTAGCTTTGTCTTCAGGTCTTCTGGCAATGCCTTTTAGATAGTAATAAGATAATCAATGCGATATTTTTGAAGAAGCATACACGAAGTATCGAACAATTATTTTTTCATATTCTTACCATAACTTCGTTCACAAGTTTTTCAATTTGAATTTGTTCAATGTACGCACGAGGAATGTAAGTTCCATCCAATTCTAGTTGTTTAGCAATATTTTCCACCAACAAACGGTCTCTTCCTTGCACCTTCACAGACATAGAATATATTACACATAACTTACAGGTGAAAGTTATTACACGGCAGCAAGATAATCATATAAAGCCAATGTCGCCAGGACTCGGAAATTATTAAGGATAGCTCAAAAAGCTCAAAGTTATCCAGAGACTGATTAATAATTTTACACCCTGGCACAATCAATAGAAAATGCTTATATGAAATAGCAAGAAACATAGGTGACAAACACATTACTGGAAAACCAACCGATTTGTATAGATTAATTTTGAAACAGTCAAGAAAAAAGATCTGAATTAAATGATTTGTGCATAAATAACAATAATGGAGCGTTCTCACCAAAAAATATTGTGTGAGACTGTCTTATTCCAAAATTTCTGAATAAAAATTACCTGGACATAGTGGCGATTAAGTTGTTCGAGCCAATCCATCTTCACGGTCACCCCATCCTTGGAAAAAACATGGCTGTTTCTTTTCAAGATAGCAGCTATTGTATATCCTAAGGCCATCAGCCCACCAAGAAGACGTACACTTACTTCAAATGTTATCCTTGGTGATATGAGGAACGGACTATCAGTTACCCATTCCTGAAATATCCAGTTCACTCTTAAGATTAACGCATCTGACAAAACCAAAACTCAAATTTTAAAGAGATTAAACGACTCAAGCAATAGAAGTAGATATACACATTGTCTAGCTGTATTAAACTCATAAAGTAATAACTGCTGAGCCCACAGTCTCACCAGGGGAAGCTTAGGTTTATAGCTACGAGGCTATAATCCGTTCCTTGGTCACACAAATAAAAATTATGCTACTCCAGTACTCCTACGAGAATTTCTTTAACCAACACTCGGTTGTAAATCAATTTGGTAATGCTGAAAACTAATATCAGTATTGAATTTCTAACTCAATCACGATGATGTGGCCCCGTTCAAATTTAATACAGAATATATTATAAATCTACTCTATCTTTGGCAATTCAATTTGAGTTGTGGCAACATTCCCATAACTGAAACAAATCATCTTGCCCATCCAACACTACCATTTAGCCACTTATCCTCTCATCAACCTTGGTACTTCCGAGTGTTTAACCCCAAAAATGACCCTACATTGTAAAAGAAATCCAGGCTTCCATCTAACGATTCCTTGTCCTCGATTCCATTCATTCAGTCTCTCAGTTCTCACCCCTTTCAAATGGCAAACAATAATTCCACTGATGCATATGGAGAGAGAGAGAGAGATGGAAACTACGAGGATCCTAAGGAAAAAATAACATTACAAACCAGAGAGGGGGAGAACACAGATACACAAAAACAGAGTTAAATGATTGCCACCTCAACATCCCTCATTCCAAAATCCTCTGCAAGTTTCGATAATTTGCAGGTTACAATACCTTTCCCAATCCTGAACTAAGTTTCTTTAGATCGCTAGTTCCATGCTTCCATTTTTAAACCATGGAAATGTATCTGTCCTTCGCATCTTACACTAATCTCGGCCAAAAATTGCAGTGTTATCAGTAAATCCACAACTCACCATCATTGTCTAAAACCCAAAAATCTGAAGGTAAAAATGCCCGTTATCAAGCATAACACTTTCTCAGTCAGTGATGAGCATGGACAAACGCATGAAGTATAAAGGCTGCATGACAAATTCTTCATCTAAGCCCTCACAGTAGTCTACTATTCTACCCTCAGTGTTATCAGCCACTCTTGATCGGATAAATCTCTACATGTATGATATCCTGCTTTAGAAAGAGACAACCTATCATTCATAGGTCCTATCTTTTAGCCTGTCTTTTTTAGTATAAAAAAGAAAACTAGCTCAAACTTTAAGCTATCAAATACATCCCCCGCCCTATTCAGTTTGTTTCTAGTTTTTTGTGACATTTCCTTAATCTTTAACACACTAAACATCTTCAACCATTCTATCAAACAAAACATACGAGCAGGACTGATATGAGAGTATGAGACCGCTAGAATATATGTATCAACATGCTCTCATCTTAAAAAGTGCTTTCTGCTTTTGTTAATACGTTACTCCTATTTTTCTGGAATTGCCCTTTTACTATCTTCGCCAACTCAATGAAATACAATTATGCCCCGTTGATAAATTTGGCAAATATGTGCATCAAAATTGTCTCTTTTACCCTCACAGTTAACCCTTACCATCCTTATTTCAATGGTATAATTACCACGCTTCTTCTCCTTAATACTTTTGCCAAAAGAAATTGAGCAACTTCAAGGAATAGGAGGGAGTATAGTGGATAAAGTTTGAATGACAGACCTCAAACATAAGATTGTACTTTCCATCCCTATTTCGCATTCTTAAATATGATTGGCATGATTCAGGATCTTCTCCTGGAGGTAGAAGGTATATATCGTAAGTCTGCTCAACAGCTTCCTTAAAATTGTCAGAGAAAACAGCTTTAACTTGATCCTCGGAGACAATCTTCGACGACTGTAAAAGCGAAAAAAATTCAAAATTAATATACACAACAACAATACTAATGTTTAGAGCTAACTATAGCACTTTATAAACTCTACAGATAACCAATCTAGTAAATAAAACAACCTTCAAAATATAGGTAGGATTCTGGAATCCAGTAAATGGATTGAACTTGTTGATTATCTTTATGTGTGCTGTTTGTAAATCTGGCTCAATGAAGGCTTTGTACATGGGATAGACCTGAGTGAGCATGCAAGTAGGAAGTCAATCAAACAAGACGACAAGACACTAAAAAAAGACGGAAAATATTTGCAGTTTTCAGAGCATAGTGTATGTACAGTTTCAGAAATTTGTTGGATAATCTCCTCAGGTTCTTGTCCTGCACGTTGTATATCTCGTAGAACTCGTTTAACTAGGTCAAAGTGAACTCCACCAGTCACCGATACCCGAAGATCCAAGAAAGGACGCAGTTTTTCACTCAAAGCATAAATTCCCTCTATAATTACAATCCGAGAGCTTGGGACTTCAACTTTCCTGCATGATTCACCATATATGTGAGCTTTGAGTACCGTCTGAATAAATAAACATCCGGACGCAGCTTAAAGAATTGGCAAGATTAAATTTTCCTAGCAAACATAGTTTATGAGGTCACCAGTCAACACTATCACCGCAGAACAGCAAGTCAGCAACCACTACCAGTACCAACAACATGTTCAACATGAAGTGAACTGGAGATGATATATATGGTCAATGTAAAATGCCAAGACCATACAGTACTTACGTGATATGGCTACGATGGTAGTTAGAAATAGTTTTAACTGATATAACAGAATTATTCGAAGATAGTTTTATCATACCATAACAGACAGGACAATGGTCGTACAAAACATAGACATCCGGGGTCACTGATAATGGTGTCACCCAGTATAATACTCACGGGCACAATCATAACTATGAAAATATGCCACGGCGGGATACTTAAATAAAAGCATAAGGCAGACTGCAATATGCTGATGTGCATCATGAATTCAACCCAGTTGGAAGCTGGAACCACATCCCAGGCTCACCACCAGGGTTCGTATCTGTATTTCCCCTCTCCGACAATCCAAAGCTGACCTTTTTTTTTCAGAAAAAAGGAAAGTGTAACGAAGTCAAGAAAGAGACCTGTATCCTATACGAGAGCTTGTCTTGAAATCATAAATGGGGACTTCGACATCCTTCCCTGCCTTAAGGTCATTTATATTCTGAAGCAATGTATCATAATCCGTCAATCGCGGATCTGTTGGAGGAAAACTCGTATACATAAGAACAGCTAGCAATCCATTTGAGAGAACAATAAAATGCGTACCTATATTGAGTCTGAAAACCATGACATGTTTATTAATATTAAGTCGATACAAACAATCTTCTGCCCTAACCTCGGCTTCTTGCATGTTCATAGATATCACAAACAACAAACCCAAACCATTCATGAAAGATCCATAACATCAAGTTCACCCTAAAATCCACAAAAAAAATAAAAACTGGATGACATGACAATCCATAACATCATCCACTTTCCAGGCACCTAGATGGACAGGAATGAAAGCAACGCTAAGCTACTGCATGCCAGATGTTTCAGGGTGAAAAATCATTCAGCATAAACCAATCATGTCCCAATTTAAACAGAGACTCCTGACCCTCTCCGGAAGACACACAGAAAACTAAGCACTTGGGGTTTTGGGAAACATATTAAAATATTTGCAGTATACAGTTAAGAGCAAAGGAAGGGAATACTACCATCGAAGTTGCCATCAACTATGCGACTAGCATCATTGTAGTTGTCCATAGATATGACGGCAATACTAGGCTTGTAGTTCTGAATTTTCTCAGTAAAAACAGTCTTCCCTGCTCCTGAAGGACCAGCTATCCCAATTAAAATTATTCCATCATTCTTATGAGCTAGCAATTGGCAGGCACGAACAACAATGAAGAAACCCTTCTCAAATGATAAAGGGTCTTGAATCGGAACAATCTCATAACGACTGGAATCCTTTCGCTTAACAAGTCGTAATTGATCCTTCAAAAGTCCTTGTTTTCGTCGAGGCGACCCAGAAGCATAACCATCCTGAGCCATAGGGTTACACTACAGTTCTTCCTGCTGTCCAGTGAGAGATATATGCATTACTACAAAGCCATAAGCTTAACCCAATAACAGATACTACGTACAAGTATTAAACAGCAATTTATCAGTAAACTCAGGTGACTTGCCAAAAGAGTAAGAGACCTAAAGCATAGCTAATGAGCATGTTCAGGAACCACTCGGCATGAATCGCAACATAGGTAGGGTCTAACAAACCTCCACCAACTAGTTTCTCATTTCTCAATGATCATATCATAAGCAACAAAACAAATACTAACACTACCCCTGCGCTTCTGCACGTGACGAGGTAAGGGTTGTCGGACATACAGCGCCTTACCCCCAGTCCCCACTATTGTTAACCTAATGAGGTTGTTTCTGGAAGCAAGCCCACAACAGGCAAATAATCAAATCTACCAAATCAGCCACAAATTCCTACAAAAGACCAAACTGTTCCCCCTTGCAAATGCTAAAGCTCTTAAATTTAAAGTGCGCGCGAGTATCCTTATTGATCATACCCCCCCAAGCAGCATCTAATCATAAAGACTGATTATGCGCCTTACTTCAATTAACTTCCGAAACTCGCGCTGGGGTCCCTCTAAACCCCGACATAGTTACGGCCACTAGGACACTGAAATTGAACCATATACATGTGAAAAATCCCAAAACTGGAAACACCGATTCTTAAGAGACAACCACTATCCAATTCTTCAAACTCAACTACAGCTAAAACATGATAGAAACTACTAAACTTTTCAGTTGAACAAGAAAGAAGAAGACAATAACTGCCTCAACAAAATTGGATAAAAAGTAACAGCAAAGTTGCCCAAATGCCCATCATCTCATTCTCTCATAAATCACAAACAATTGATCACAATTGGCAAGTTGACAACTTGACATCACATACACAAATAACACAAATAAAGACACCAACTTGTACATAGCAATCACTAAACAAAAAAAAAAAAAGAAATATCATACTAATTAATAATTACAGAAACAGCCAAATTATACTAAACCCCTTATTATTGCATCATTCAGTTAAAACTGCAGTGACAACAAACAGCATTCATGTTTCAACAATTCCCATCAAATAAAAAACCATTATTACATATTTACATCAATCAAAACTATACCAAATAAAACAACCCAAATCAATTTTTTTATTCTTCGTGAGCGGTATTTTAATCGGATGTAAACAAATGATTGAGACGGAGCGAGTAAATATAACTGCCCACATAAAAAACAATGTCGATCTAACTCCAACACGAAATTATATAACAATGATACAAAAAGACTGAAACTTGAAACATACCCAGATAATAAAATCAAAAAATAAACAAAACCCAGATATTAAAAACCTTAAAAAAAAGACAGAAAATCACTGACCCTGCTAATGGTGGGATATTCAGTAGAAAAAAATCCCAGAAATAATTGTAATTAAATAAGAAAAAAAATGATATACACTCTTCAATAATAATGTAACATTTCTTGGGATTTGTCAATTGTCATAATAAATAATAATGAATGTGATTCCCAAGATTTTTCTCAAGCAAATAAATACACAAATTTTTTTAAATTTTTTATTAATAATAAATTAATAAAATTGGAGAAAAGTTGCGGGCTTTAGAGGGCCGAAGAGGCGAGAAAATGGAGCTATGGGGTTTTAAACCGTTGGAGGAAATTATTATTAATAATAAATTATTATTATTATTATTATTATTGATTTATTGATGTACGGAATTTTCTGTGAATATTAATCGTATAAGAATATTTTTGTATAAAAAAAAAGAGGAAATAATAAAAGGTGTTTGAGAAGGAAAGGAGAGTGCGTGAAGAAATCGGCAGTGGGAAAGAATCTTGGGGGGCGGTTTGTATTTGTGATTGAATGAATTTGGATCATTCATTATGTTACCTTTTTAATAAATAAAAAATATAAATATTCCTAGCTTTTGCCGTAAAGAAAAAGTTATTAATTTGGTAAAATATATAAAATAGAAAATGTTATTAATTTTGTAAAATATATTTTATCCGTTTCGATTATTTGTTTTTCTTTTTTATATTTTGTGAGGAGTAGAGGCAAATTAATAATTGAGATAGAGAATAGTATACTTTTTTATGTTTAAGTTTAACATTTAAATAACTAGGGATAATACGTGTTTGTAGAGGGTAGTTTGGTCTTTAACAAATGGTATTACATTAGCGAAATTGTTATATGCAAGATCAGATGATATAAAGAGAAAAACAACAACTAAACTTCGTATATGGGTAGGTAAGATCGGGTTTAACTTCGCTCATTTTTAGGTTCGCAATTATCGAATCATTTTCGTGTGGAGTTATTTCAAGCTATGTAGCTTTAGATTAGGAGTTACCATAAATAAGTCATTTCGGGATTTATCAACCCATTTTGTGTCACTTTAAGCCAGTTAGTTTGTGTAGGGTAACTTATGGGTAAAGGTGGACAACTATCCAAGTTGGCCATTGCCACCTTGGCTCGGGATTAGCTCATGTAAGAGACCGAGTGGACATGGGATCTTCAATGCCTAACCATTTTTTTCTTTTGCAAGCCAGCCCGACTTGATTGTCAAAAGTGGAGCTTGGGTCGGGCCAGGCCAAGATAGGCAGTGGACTCGGCCAGTTCAGACCACATTGTTGTCCATTTGTTAAACTCCACTTTTGAGCTAAGTCAAATTGGGTTTTGGGAGACAAGTTGGGGTTATTTTCGCGCCATGTATGAAGTTTATATGGGTCACTTTTGTCAGATTTATTATAGTTATAACCAGTCTATTTTTGTAAAACTCATTTGTAAAGTTAGCTTTAAAGCAAGCTAAATTACCATGCGGAGGAGCTCAATTTCATTTACAAAGTTATTACAATAAGCATAGTGATTTAAAAAGAAATACATTAAACCCCGTAGAAGTTGTATTAAAAAGTTATATAGAATTAGTGATTAAAAGGAAATATATCAGAACCGCATGAAGTAATAATTGAGGCAGATTGTTTGTTTACTTCATAGAAGTGAATTTTTTTTTAGCAAAATCACATTTTTCCTTGTGTAAGTTAAAAATACGGAATAATTATTGCAAATCGAGGAAGGGTGACTAATTGGTTTAATAATTTCATTTAACACCATAAACTTAAGTTTTATAATTAAATTAAACATATATTTGAAAACAAAATATAGTAAGCATAGATTCCCTACACGTTGCTTTTTAGTTTATGTGACATAACCAATTTAAAAGTCAACTTTTAATTACCCGACAAACAAACTAATTTACAAATATATCTACTAATCAAAACTTATGCGAAATATGAATGTTTCTATTAACGATAATATTTAACAAATACACCTAATAAGTTTAGCTATTTGACATTTAAATTTTGCTTAAGAAATATTATCACAATTGAGCTTAATGTTGTTGATTGTTTCATTGGTAGTGACATATACCCATATATACGTATTAGTACGGAATTTGACAAAGGTATTAACGTTCCTAGAAAAGTTGGGAACAATTTATGTCCTTAGTAATTTAGGGATACAAAGGACTTGGACTTAGGGTGAAAGTGACAAGATTGATGAAGTAATAGAAGACTAGTATTGGTTTCTATATCTTACCTATGAATCTAACCAAAGACTCATTCTTTTTTCTAAAATGGGATTCTCTAAGAAAAGTTAACATTTCATGTTCAAGTAGGGAAGGGTGGCCTTTGTTTGTGCCGTCACGGTATTAATTAGAAGGATTCTATGGAAATAATGGGTCCATTTATCTCTCAATGCTCTAGATAGAAGTGAGTAGTTGGTCGCTCTTCAAACGAGCTATTTTTGGTCTGAATATAAGACGAGTTTTTGTAATCAGTTTACAGCTAAATGTAATTACGTTTGGAAAATAAGTTATCAATAGCTGTAACAATATATGAATCATAGTGGTTACATTTGACATTAAAATAGGTATAAAACATCGCCTTAAGGTTCAGGCAAAAATGAGTCCGTCTGAAACAAGAATTAGAGGTAAGGAATACAGAGTAACAACTAATCTTCCTTATCACGGATGTATCCGTTTTAATATTAAAACGAATTAAGTATCAATTCACATGGGTATTTAAGATAAATTTTTTGTCTTATATATGCATTTGGGTTTTGTCTTATTTATCCCATATATGTATATTTGAGCTGTTTTAATTGGAATGGTGTAACTCTGTAAGTGTTAAGGTGTAGAATAAAGTTATAGAGGTGATCAAGTGTGGGTAATGAGTTTGGGTTAGATATAAGTTAACTTACGTAATTACGGAGTATATGAATATTTTGGCCCACAAAAATGGGGAATGTATTGTGTATTTGTGTGATCCCGCTTTGTTTAAGTACTGAATGAGACATACCTAATGGTTGTCCCATCCATATACACATATCCATTATATAATTGGAATGTTTGATCGGAGTACTTTGAATGGTTTGAATAAAGTTAATTCATTTCAATGTTTGGTTAGAGCATTTTGAATAAAGTTAGATACTTGATACATTCTAAATTTTTAACTTCATTAACCTATTGAAATTTGAAATCTCATACACACCATTCCCCCAAGTTTTTAACTTCATTCCATTTACTATTGTTGTTACTTCCCATTCTTGGATCGAACCAAACCACTATAAACAAGGTTCCAACTTCATACCTACATTGACTACATGGTATCAAACTTCATTCCAATCCATTCACATATCTTGAACCAAGCGACTCTTAAAAATGAGTTCAATCATACGCTTAATATGGGATGAGATAGTAACTGTTATAACATTTATCCTTTCACAAATTCTCATTTGTGACGGGCACTTTTCGCCACAAGCTTGTGACGGATCAAATGTGACCATTTTTATGCAAAATGTAACTATTATATGACTGATAACATTTTATGGATGATTACTTTTTATCATAAAATGGTCACATTTAGTCCGTCACAAGCTTGTGAGTTGTGACCGTCACAAGAGAGACCAACTGTTATCCTTTTGGTAGCCCCCTTAGTTTCACCACTGATCTAATTTATCCTTCTGTTAGACTCCAAGTTTCATTACTGATCTCATTTATCCTTCTGTTTACTCCAAGGTATATTGGACTCCTTATTATTTTAGGACCTCGTGCACTAATTTTAATTAATTTGAAAGATAAAATTTTGTTATATACCGTTGCACCAACATTTTCGTAAATACCGTTGCACAGACCAAAAAAAAAAATTTCTGTTATATATATATTCTCGTTTATCTCACTTAGTTCATCCAAGTGGGGATGAACAATCTTAGTAAAATTTTGTTCATACTCCGGCCAATTCACTATGTTCTTCCTATTTGTTTTCGATGCGGGTTTTCATGACCTTACATACATCAATACATGTGACTTGTAACGAGTATTTTTATTGCCTTAACCATTTATTTAAACCCAAAAGAATTCGTTGAACATACCAAAATAGGGAAAACGTAAAGAACCCGGTGTGGTGAGTAATAGAGATTAGAGAGTGTTTATATAGCAAGCAGTGCATGTGAAGAGTGAAATCACATTGTAGTACTTTTTGTACTTGGCTAACGTGTTCAACTAAAAAAAATTGAACGTGATTTATGCCAGGGAATAAATTCCAAAAACGAAGGGAATCAAGCAATTTTAGACGTTTGCATTTGTCTAGTCGGGACTCTACATATAACATATACAGTGTATCTTAAAAACTTGACACGACGTAACATTCCGACACTACAAGTTTCACGAAAACTTGAAACTTAATTCTACGAAAGCCGTGGCTACTAAATTGATTCCCCCATGAGGCCATGATCTGTGTCTAGAGACAGGTCTCGGTTCTGACGTCTCTAACACGGAAAACACAGTAAGGCTGGTGAATGTCTAAAGCAAATGTGCATCAGCTTTACCTTGTGTCTTTCAATGTTAAAGCCTTGAAGTCGTAAAATAATTTGGGTTCAGCTATCATGACTCTTCACTAAATCATTATGTAATGTATACGGCCCATAAGTAACGACCAAAGGAAAACGTAGAAACATACGAGTGTTACGACAATAGCATACCTACTGCTCCGCATAAAGTTATAAACTAAGATCATGGAATTAAGTTCAAGACAAATATAAAAATGAGAACATTATAAGAGAACTCTTAAGCTTTATAAGACATAGAAGCCTTCTCAAAACTAACTTATTAAGCAAAATCCACAAGTTTCTTAGTTCAACCGATGTCCATCAGACATATACGTAACTACTAAAAACATGAAAACTCGAGTTTAAGATAAAAATACACAATTATAAGGCCGTAACTTATAAGTATTACCAGATATGGTTCACATTCTGAGGCCTCAGAATATTCCGACAAGTAATACATTTGTCGAAAAACCACAAATAAATCTCAAATCAGATCTTTGACACCTTAGCAAGTTTGAACCACTCAGTGTGGAAAGAGCCAGGCATGTCAACCCTTTCATAGGTATGAGCTCCAAAATAGTCTCTTTGGGCCTGCACTAAATTAGCGGGCAACCTGTCCCTCCTATATGAGTCGAAATAAGCAAGGCTAGTGGACATACCAGGGGTGCTAATGCCGGAACTGATAGCAAGGCATACAACCCTACGCCAAGCAGATTGTCGCTCAATTATCTCCTTGGAAAACTCGGGATCAATAAGAAGGTTGGCTAGATTCGGGTTCCTGTCATATGCTTGCTTGATGCGGTCCAAGAACATGGCTCGGATGATGCACCCGCCCTTCCATATTCTTGCGAGCTCACCGAGTTTCAAGTCCCATCCTTTCTGCTCACTCTTTGCACGGATCAAGTTCATTCCTTGGGCATAACTGCATATTTTCGAAGCATAAAGTGCCTGTCTCACGTCATCAATAAGTTTTTGCTTATCGACGACTTGGTCAGACAAGGCATCCTCAACTCCTCCAGCGTTGAACACCTTGGCAGCTTCGACTCGCTCCTCTTTCAACCCACTGAGGAATCTTGAGTCCAGTGATGCCGCTATAGTTGGGGCGGCGACTGATAGGTCAGCAGCTTGTTGAACTGTCCATTTACCAGTCCCTTTCATGCCAGTTTTATCCAAGACCTTGTCGACTAGATGTCCCTCACCCTTGTCGTCCTTAATACCGAATATATCAGCTGTAATCTCGATTAAGAAGCTAAGAAGCTCACCCTTGTTCCATTCCGTAAATACTTCTTTCAACTCATCATTAGTAAGCTTCCCAACTGATCTAAGGACATCATAAGCCTCTGCAATTAACTGCATGTCACCGTATTCAATCCCATTGTGGACCATTTTAACAAAGTTTCCGGATCCTCCTTCTCCAATGTAGGTCACGCAAGGGCCACTATCCACTTGGGCAGCTACCTTTAGTAGGATGTCTTCGATATTCTTATAAGCCTCAAAAGAACCCCCGGGCATCATGGAGGGTCCGTTCCTTGCACCCTCTTCACCACCGGACACTCCCATTCCGAGATAAAGCAAGCCCTTTTCCTGCATGGCTTTCTCTCTCCTCTCGGTGTTTTCGTACCACTCATTACCACCATCAATAATGCAGTCACCTTTCTCCAGATAGACAGACAGGGTTTCAATGGTAGCATCAACTGGAGCCCCAGCCTTAACAAGCATAATAATGACACGGGGCTTTTGAATCGAATTTACAAATGATTCAGGGTCATGGAAGCCATAGAGAGGAAGATTTCCTTCTAGTTTGGCACGCTCGACGGTCTCGTCAACCTTTGAGGTTGTACGGTTGTAGACAGAAATAGGGAACCCTTTTTCAGCAATGTTAAGAGCAAGATTCTGCCCCATCACAGCAAGGCCAGCAAGACCGATTCTTGTTGGGGAAACCATTTCTTAGACCTGTCATCAAAATTAAATCATGTTTCAATTTTTCTACTAATTGCCATTTGTGGAATTTCCAAGATTTATATAAACACAACAGGCAAATATATGAACACAAAACCGCACAAGATACACAGAACTTAGAAGGACAAACGGTGATCAAAATGTCGGCAATGGTGAAAGTGAAACAAAGAGACCTAATCTAAAGCCATCAGAAAGGTGGCTTGCAGACTTGCAGTTGATATTCCTCAGAAGTTACTAAGAAGTAATCACCAGATGAAATGACTCAATATATGGATACTGACACCTCAAGGCAACAACTTCATAGGTGTATTAAGGGTTACTGCAGGTCTGTTACAACATTTTGAGATAGTATTGACCGTAATGATGGTGCAACAACCATGATTTGGCTGTGAGGACTGATGTGTGAGACAAAGGCTAAAATAAATACTCGTAATCCCTCCATCTAAATCATTTGTTTACCTTTCTTATCATATGTGAGGGGTATTTTAGTCAAAGTGAAACAATGATTGAGAAGAAGGGAGTATAAAATACTATTTCGCGTGAAAGTAATACTAGGACCATAGTCATTGCTTTAGCATTCAACATTAGAATAGATACTTAAGCTCACTGCATCTTCAAGAAAACAGATTGCCATAATCTACAAGATTCAGTGAGACAATGAAGACCCCAAGTCAAACATATAAAGTTCTATACAATCTCAAAGATGACACAACATCGTCAGTTTTCCGATGAATAAATTCAATAAAAAGTTCAATAAAAAGAATGAACTTTTTATCAACATTTAACTGCGAAAATCCCACCATTTCATTTCATACAAAACTACAGGTAAAAATACTAATACTGACCAACAAACCACAGTCGAACTGTATGGACTCTGCTATTAGCCTCACATTCAACAAAGTAAGAAAGCAAATGAACAACAAAAGTCACCCAAAACATTCACACAACATTGCTTTATCCCCTGAAAGCATAAACTTTTCCACTATTAAACCATTTTTTCTACATAAAAGGCTCAATCAAGCGGGAACATAATTTTGATTGTACTGATGATGCAACAACCAAAATTTTGCTGTGAGGACTGATGTGTGAGGCAAAGGCTAACATAAATACCGTAACCCCTCCATCTCAATCATCTGCTTGCCTTTTCTTATTATATGTGAGGGATATTTAATCAAAGGTAAAACAAACGATTGGGAAGAAGGGTGTCTTTTTTACATTTCCACATGAAAGTGATTCAAAGACCAAGAAGCTACTTCTTTAACATTAGATCATCAGATTCGATACTTAAGCTCCATGCATCGTCAAGAAAACAGATTGTCATAAAACTACAAGATTCAGTGAGACAATGGAGTAGTTCCCACACTCGGTGCAAAATTGAAAAGAACCGAAAGCCAAACAGATAAACTTCGAAATATCTCAAAGATGACACAAGTTTGACAGCTCTCCTACGAGTGAATAAATTCAATAAAAGAATGAACTTTTATCGACATTTAACTGCAAAAAGTTCACCATTTTCATTGCACAGAAAACTACAGGTAAAAGATGTTAATAAAGACCAACAAACCACACAGTCTCACTGTATGGACACTGCTGTTAGCCTCACATTTAACAAAGTTCAGAAAGCAAATGAACAACAAAATTTACCCAAAACATTCATAAAGTCATCACCTTTATCCCCTAAGACATGAACTTTTTTACTATTACCCCATTATTTTTACAATTAAGTCTCAATTAAGTGGTGAATTCCATAACAACATCACCCTAAGTGCCACAATGGCTCCTGCAAATTACGGGATAAGGGGAGTCGGATGTACAACAACAACAACAACAACAAGCAACTAAATGAACCATTAGATCTCAATAAATCTAAGTAGATACCACTTCCGTCTTAATCATTTGTTTGCCTTTGATTAAAATTCCCTCGCAAACAGTAAAAAAGTCAAAAAAATGATTGGGACCAAGGAAGTACAAAATACAACAATTGATAGATGACAATTGTTCATCATACTAACAAATTATAAAGATTAAAATCAAAACAAAATTCAATAATCTATTCAAATATCACAAACATCATCAAACAAAAACAAATTCTACCCAATACCCAGATCATCAAATCACGAATATATGATTAAACTTAACTAATGAAGCTGATTATGACAAAAACAATTGAGTAAAAAAGATGTATACTTGATCAAAATGACTGATACCCAGAAAAAAATACGATCTTGAAGGAGAAGAAAACGAGGGAAATGATCAGAAATTGAGATTCAATAATGATTAAATTATGAATTCTAGATTTACAATAATGAAAATGATAAGTAAATGCTTACAAATAGAGAAGAAAATGATTTGGTTTGGTCTATCTTCTTCAAGTATGAACGATTGAACGCAAATTAAAAATCAAAATTTCAATGATGGCATGAAATAGACCAATCATTCCAAATAATACAACGAATTTCCACCAACCCACTTACTAAGTTGTTTTTTATTTTTTTTGGTTCTTACCTACCACTTACTATTGAAGCAATAAATCTGAAACGAATATATCCGTTTAAGTTAAAACAGGTTAAATAAGACTTTATTTGTATGAATAAGATAATTTTTTTGCTAATATCTAGGAGTAAAAATGTTATTTGAACCGACTTAAGATTAAGACTACTTCTGTCTTAGATGAAAGTTTGTGATATTGAATTGCTCTATTGGTCGTTTGGTTGATCAGTGAAAAAAATAACGAAAATAGGGGAAAGAGTAGTTGAATTCGTAGAAGTCAGTTTTATGCGCTTGATTACAATGTTTTGTAGGACTAGACCTTGCAAATAGGTTAATCAGGTCCAGTTACGTAGGGTCAACTTAAATGATAGCCAACAAATACATTCGGTATAATAGTGTGTCCACATAAATAGTATTGGACCCAATATATTCTTACCGGGTCAGTTCATATTTCTTATTAATTTTGGGTTAATTCGAGACGGGTCGGGTCATTTCGAGTAACGGTCTCATCAACCAGGTTCATTCATGTACCATTACATTGTACAGAGTACGACTGTACGAGTATGTCAATTATAGCCTTTTTTCTATATGGCCGGTGTCGGTGTTTGGTGTTGGGTACCGGTTTTTTCTTGGTGATGCGGTGGGGATACACACCAAATAAATGACGACGTATTGCTAAAACAATATTGCATTCTTAGTAAACCGGTTCAAATATTGCACGCTACTCTTTTGTAAGACTAATGTAAACATACATCGACCACATCATAGCTTATGCATTTCATTTACCGTCTTGTTTTTCTATGTCGAGGTATCGTTGATTAGAGAGGTATTATTAGCCAAAGTATGAATATCAAATAGCTAAATCAGCAAGTCTTCCAAGCTTACGACGGGTCAAGTACTACCCATTTGAGTAGATAAGACAAAACAGAATGCTACTCCCTAGGCTAGCTTTTGTCTTATCTACCCACGTGGGTAGTATTTGACCCGTCGCATGCCCGTCACAAACGAGAATTTGTGTAGCTAAATTATGTGTATTTCCAATGTAGAAACCAAACAACTCTCGCAGAATTATGCGCATTTCCCATATAGAAGTTGAATAGGGATTGATAATTTCAATGTTTGCAGTTAATTAGTAGTTGGAAGTTCTCTTAATAATTAATTACTTTAGAATTTGAACTTTTAGTACTAATCCTATATAATGGAGCAGTTTATTCATGGCATAATCACACTGTCAAATACAATTTCCCTACATAATTAGTTCAATAACATAACGATTGTCAACAATGTCTTGTTACGTGATCGAGTCCGATAAACTATTTATTTGTTGCAAAGATACGCAAGTACTGGAGGTGTATGAGATTGACAGCCTTCATGTCGCTCCTGTACGACAAAAGTACTGGACCCTTTTATCCACAGTTCGTTTTGGAGACCAACACGAGTTCAAAGCACTACAAATTGGTGATCGAGAAATAATCAGAGGCCGCGATTTGGAAAGACTAATGCAAGATCTACTGTCTTTGGGAATTATGGTTAGTCGCGAAGGCCTTTGCTTTCTCAAGGCTCCGGAAAATAACATTTCGGATCAATGTCAAGTTGAATATTACAGAATGTTTGATTTATTTGATTGGTCCAAGTACCATGCTAAGTCGAGGCTAAATACCCAATGGATTCGTAATGACGTTGCGAATGGCCGACCTATGTTGGATTACTGTTTGGAAATGTTGAGTGAGAAGGAGGTGGAATTGAAAGAGAAGATTCATCAGCATAGTGAACAATTAGAGGAATTGAATCATATGCATTCGGCTGACCTAGCAGCATTCGAGCTCATAATGGGGGAACTAGCGGAATTGAAGCAGAGTCATAGCCGGGATATACAGGAACTGAAACGTAATCATACGGAAGAAATAGCAGAATTTGAGCGCTTAAAGGAGGAATTGGAGCATAAACATTGCCAGGATATTGAGGAATTGGAACGTAAGCATACCGAAGAATTAGCAGCGTGTGAGTGCAAGCAGGGGAAATTTAAGGCAAACGAGATAAACGAGGAAGATTCAGTAATCAAGAATTTGGAAGATGAGATCGTGTTATGGTGTTACAGACTGAGCGACGATACATCTGAATATACTGAACTCGACGACATTATCTCTAGATTGATGAATTATTTTCAAAACATAAGTCCTGTTTGGAAACTACATGATGCGATTGAGCCCTATCAAAAGGGAAGTGAAGTTTACTTGCCACCTTACGAGGACATACTTGACATCATAATTGTTCTTCTTCCGGTGTGTGCAGGCAAAAATTTATCGACTTCATTCGTGAGGATCATAGCTAATTATATAGGACTATTATATAAGCATTGGCGTCTTCTTCATTTAGAAGCTCTTTCCGATACCAATTTCCAGCCAGAGAGAAAATGGAGTATATTGTTTTATGATGGCATCAAGGACAGGGAGTCAAGAGGTAAAGAGGTATTTTACCCGTCTCTCGACGATCCTGAAGTATGTCCACCTGCCTTTGAAGGCTGGGGAGTGTTTTATGTTCCTGATTATGGTTTTATGTTTGGGTATGCCTTTGTAACACACTAGTGTAACTGCCCACTTTGCATCTTGATCTATGCCATTTATTTATTGCTATTAATAAATACGGAGTAAGTTTTTTATATGCATGACCGTCTCATACAATAATTAGGCTACTAGTACAAATTCTACTTCTCATAATTTGGTCATTACCGAGGGCCCGAGATTGATGATCAAATGAGCATTCTAGAATTACTGAGACAGATTGATAGCAGCCTCACAGCTCCTCAAGTAATCTCAATTCTCAATCTCCACTATCATTAAGAACACACATGAATCGTTAAACTTGCTTTTTAAGTTGGGTTTAAAAGGAGCCATAAGATCCCGATTAAGCTAGTTGACATCTGCTGGTTGTCGTAGGTTGTAGTACGCTATATACTATGGTCTTTAAGCTTGCTTTTTCTAGTGCGGACTATTTTGCATAGCAATGATTATTGAGCCATACGCCAAATTATGAATCTCCAATAGTTAAATCATTTTTATTTGGCAAATTTAACGAAAACATCGGGTTGGGTCAGGCTCGGGTCACTGATCATCGGGCTGTATTGAGTTATGAGTCGTCAGCGAGTCGTCTCGGTTTGCAATATTCTCGGATCCTGTCGTGTCGGGTTTGCTCGAATTCGGGTCGGGGTCCGATTTGCCAGCTCTTCCAATAACCCTTGTGCTGTGCTCTACTCTATATAAAGTTATAAACTGAGTCGTTTTCACTTCTAACTCCACAATTCATTTCATATAAATAAATCTCATTGCTCCCTTTCTCCATCTGTCTCCAATGGCCTCCAATCCAATTTTTCCTGATGAAATAATGGAAGAAATACTACTAAAACTCCCTGTTAAATCAATTTTAAGATGCAACACCCTGTCGAAGCATTATTACTCCCTTATTCATAGCCAATACTTCATTCATCGACACCTTAACCATGGTCGACTCAACGACAACCAATACGATCACGACCAGATGATTGTGAATCCAATAATACTTGGCACTGTACGTCTCTATGACCGAAGAGGCCATATGAAGGTCTTAGCGAGCCCTGCTCCCGTCATCGAAAAGTCACTCATTGTGGGACGAGAATGTTTGAATTTGATTAGAGATAGGAATCAACATAATAGCGTTTTCGGTCCTGTTAATGGTCTCTACTGCGTGGCAGATGACAGAAATCTAAGCGACGAGTATTTTAAAAGGCACATTGCATTATGGAATCCTTCTACTAGGGAACATTTTCTTCTTCCTCATGTTCCACTAACCTTCGGTAATTCTGACGAAAACGAGACTGTAACAAGACTATATGAAGAAGAGCTTTGTGGTCGTAGCTGTTACGCTTGTGGATTTGGGTACGATGATGCCAGGGATGATTACAAGGTTGTTTTAATATATTATTTTCTATCAGATTTGGATGATGACGATTTAGTTATAGTCAATAAGAATTCGTTTTACGTCTTCAGTGTAGTCGAGGGTAAATGGAGAAATCCTGAAGGGTGCTCGGGGAAAGATTTTGCTGCTTGGAAAGTCACATCCTCTGATGGAGTCTTTATTCACGGTGCTTGTCATTGGCTATATACGGGTCTTACAATTCTAGCATTCGACATGTCAATCGAGTCATATAAAGTTATACCATTTCCTGTTGTCGGAGATGAGTACGTATGGTGGAATTTGCGGATTGTCATCGTCAAGGAGTGTCTAGCTTTGGTCCATTCCCAATACGAAACTTGTTATGAGTCATTTGTTGTGTGGGTGATGTCGGAGTATGGCGATGCTGAATCTTGGACAATCTTGTACCGAGTTACATTACCACCTAAGATATTTGGTCGATTTTTGGGGATAGTAAGGGACCGGTTTTATATTGAAGAATGTAACGTCTTGCTGGTTTCGTATGATCTTAACTCCACGAGTAATGAACGTTATGGTAACCTGACTGAGGATGACGCAGTTCGTAATTTACTGCGTTATGAGGAATCTCTTGTAAGTCCGATTACAG
Organism: Heliosperma pusillum; assembly: GCA_022085475.1. Classification (NCBI taxonomy): domain Eukaryota; kingdom Viridiplantae; phylum Streptophyta; class Magnoliopsida; order Caryophyllales; family Caryophyllaceae; genus Heliosperma; species Heliosperma pusillum. Next base: position 757,224 of record JAIUZE010069927.1, on the reverse strand, counting down.
CTGGATAGTTGGTTATTAACCTAATAGCTAGCTAGGATTGTCCTTCGCAATGTTTTCATTGTTTGTATCATCTTTATCCTTTACTGCAAGAATCGTAAGCACTCGTAAAATTTTAGACCTCTTAAGGGTTGCAGCTCTGAACTTGATAGTTGCAGTAAGAGAGCTCTTACTAGTTGAGCTAACTCTTATTCTCGTTTATTGTCTGCTATTAATTATATAAAAAATGTTTGGGTAAATCAAAAGTATGAAGTTTTAACTCTTAAAAAAATACTACACAGAATTAGGCATTTCCCATATAGAAACTTCATACTTTTGATTTACCCAAACATTTTTTATATAATTAATAGCAGACAATAAACGAGAATAAGAGATAGAAACCGAAGAGGATTTGGCGATTTCAACGCACGCCTTACAATTAATTTGTGAATTTGAAATTACAGTACAGGTAGTAATTGGAAGGTTTCTTATCAATAAATTACTTTAGAAATTTAACTGTTAGTATGAAGTCTATATAATGGGGTAGTTTATTCATGGCATTTTTACACTATCATATACAATTTCACTACTTAATTTGTTCATTAACATAACGACTGACAACAATGTCTGGTTACGTGATCGAGTCTGATAAACTATTTCTTTGTTGCAAAGATATACAAGTAGTGGAGGTGTATGAGATTGACAGTCTTTACATAGCTCCTGTACTACATAAGCATTGGACCCTCGTAGCCACGGTTCATTTGGGAGACGGCCAGGAATTTGAAGCACTACAAATTGGTGATCGAGGCGTGATTGGAGGCCGGGTTCTGGAAAGACTGATGCAAGATCTAATGTCTTTGGGAATGATGGTTAATCGGGAAGGGCATTGCTTTCTTAAGACTCCGGAAAATAACATTTTGGATCAATGTCATGAATATTACAGAATGTTTGATCTATTTGATTGGTCCAAGTACCATGTTAAGTCCAGACTGAAAACTCGATGGATCGGTAATGACATTGCGGATGGCCGACCAATGTTGGATTACTGTGTGGAACTGTTGAGTGAGAAGGTAGCGGAATTAAAAGAGACGATTCATCAACATAGCGAACAATTAGAGGAATTGAATCGTATGCATAGCCAGGATATAAAGGAATTCAAATGTAAGCATTCGGCTGACCTAGCAGCATTCGAGCCCGTAAGGGGGAACTAACGGAATTGAAGCATAGTCATAGCCGGGATATACAGGAACTGCAATGTAATCATACGGAAGAAATAGCAGCATTTGAGCGCTTAAAGGAGGAAATGGAGCATAAGCATTGTGAGGAAATTTGAGCGCTTGGATATGCGGCCCTCTTTCAATAACAGTCTCCAGTTTTTCTCCGATTTATAAAATTCTTAGAGTTATATCCTTCCCTGACGTTATTGAAGATAGGTATGCATGGTCTAATGCGTCGATTGTCACACTAAACGGATGTTGGGCTTTGATTGATCTCGAGGAAGACGATATGGATGTAAACTTTTCATTCAGTGTGTGGTTCATGGCGGAGTATGGTGTTGCTGAATCATGGTCAATCATGTACCGAATTTTACTACCAGATGGGATCGTTGGTCAATTTTTGGGTATCATAGGGGACCGGTTTTATGTTAGTGAAGGTAAGGGATGGCTAGTTTCATATGATCTCGATTCCAAAGACGTTGAACGATATGCTATCCTGGATAACAGCATTTGTAGCTTGCTGCGTTACGAGGAATCCCTTGTACGCATCAGCGCGTAATAGTACTCGAGTGTATATTATGGAGTACCTTAACTCACAAGTTTTCTTTTCTGTATTGCTGTTATTCTGTTTTCAATTAGCTTATACCTGAGCAATTCACTATCGAATCCTATCTCGATTGAAACCGATCTTTAAAATACTGCTAACCAAAGATGTCTCAGTCTAGTGGTCTTAGGTATCATGGACAATAGGTCTGAGGTTCGAATCCCCCTTCCCTCTATTGTAATACGACTAAACATAGAGGTAGTATAGGAAGATATGAAAATTATATATACTTACTAACAACAATCTCAAAATTAAAACGGTCAGCAACCCGATCCAAATTAACTTAAATATGTTATACATAAGTTTTTCATATAGATTCCCGATCCTAGCAACATTGGGTCGTCTTGAAACTAACATATTCATGGAAATGAGACGATTAAAAGTAAGAGGATAACCGTAATAGCACAAACCAGGCTAAAAATAGCACACAAACCACACGTCTTTGAAAATGTCGAATTTCGCTTGTTAATGAGTGCTGAAAGAGAGCATGAGAAAGCAACCATGAGAGAAACCTGCAAACCTTGTAATAACTTGAAGCTGGATTGGCCAGGAAGCTTGTTCGTCAATGGAACCATTACGCCGCTAACCAAGAATATGATGCTTAAGATCCATGGGCTTGTGAGCTCGAAACCAGGCTTTTCTTCTACACCCTTAGATTGCTCCTGTTTTACAACAGTTGGATCGATTTTGCTTGTTGATTTTAATGGAATTGGCAGTTCATTTTCCATCTGATTAGACTTGTTAATGGCATACAGTATAATTTATGCTGGAAGTAATAATGAGCAGCAGATGGATGGTATGTAATTAAGGGAGAGAAAAATACTGTAATAAGAGTAGTTCTAGACATGTATAAGACGGTTTCACACTGTCAGACCATTGAAAACGTCAACTTTAATATAAAAAAAAGTATACACAATAAGACCGTCTCACACTCTATGAGACGGTCTTATGCAATAACTACTGCTCTTATTGAGAAGAATGCGTAAATGAGAGAATGATTGAAATGTTCCTGGAAAAATAATGCGGAATAAAGATTAGTTGTAGACATATTGTCTGTCTGTTGAAGCATATTCTCTTAATGTGAAGAAGGATCGTTAATGATCTTCATTATTTTAGTGAACTTAGTTGGTGGCCACATTCCCATTCCCAACCGAGTACCTCACGCCCTTATAGTTTTTGAGTTTAGATGCATTTTATTCTGAGTATTTAAAATTTATACGTTATATAATAATTTGTTGATGGAAAAACTCAAAAATAGTTGAATTTATAAGTATATTCTATGTTTAAGTGAACAATCTCTAGAATTGAACGAATTATGAAAAGTAAAACTCAAAAAGTTTATTATAAAACTTAAAAAGTAAATAATAAGATGTATTATTACATCTGATGTATAATCTATGAATTGAACGAATTATGAAAATGACATTAACGTAGACCCGTGCATCGCACGGGCATGAAATCTAGTATATTCTATGTTTAAGTGAACAATCTCTAGAATTTCAAAGTAAAAACTCATATTCTTTAAAGTAAAACTCAAAAAGTTTATTATAAAACTTAAAAAGTAAATAATAAGATGTATTATTACATCTGATGTATAATCTATGAATTAAACGACTTAGCATCGTTGACATTAGATTTTTTTATATAACCAAGTGATGTAATACTTGACCCATTTATTCCTAAGATGAATATTCTCGTCTTAAGATAAACCAATTGATATTGCGAATAGTCAAGCACTAAATTGTCATATATTACCAGTACAATCATCATCTATAATGCAAATATAAAAAAATGCCACTTTTAAAAACATGTTTATCAAATTGTACTGCAACATTATAACATATTATTAGCATCACAAATCGTCACTTTTAATCAACTAAGAAAAAAGGTAGAAAAGTATGGAGAAGACAAGGAGATGGAGAGATGAGTTTGTAAAAGCTGGAAATGGATTTAGAATTATGTGTTGAGACCATGGTATGAGATTCCAAGAGATTGGCGTGGAATTAGAACCCCTTGGGTTTCTAAATCCATTCCAAAAAGGGACAACCAAACATTGAAATGTGATAAATCTCTTCCAATTCATTCCAACCCATCCAACCAAACACTCCCGAATAAGTGGTTACTCCTTCTATTGTCAATTGGTTTTAGGGTGGAACCTCCTTGAACTTATAAAGCGAACTCTCCATCCTTTTTTCGGTAAGGCACAATCTCATTTACAAAATTTAACATGGTAACAGAGACATGGGTGGTTTTCAGGGTTATTAAATAGTGAATTTATCGTTTACTTTAATTTGTGAGTGGACCATTACGACTTACGAGGGTGTATTCAACTTACACAAATTCTTATTTCAGACGGACTAATTCCGTCTGAAAAATAAGACGGGATTATGTTGCCATTTTTTGATAAAATGTAACCAGAGCTTATATCAACTTGTTTTCAATAGTGGTTACATCCAACTGTAAAGTGGTTACAAAATCCCGTCTTATTGCTTCAGACCAAAATGGTATGTCTGAAGCAAGACCAACGGTTCAACTTACGATTAACCTGTCTCATAAGAGTGTTGAATGCATTTGTATTTCCCAGTTATTTTTGAAAGCTAATTGGATTATTACTCTCGATAATAAGAAATACTAAATGGACTGTTGTATCTTGCACTGTGCTCTTCTCTGTATAAATTGACTCCTTTTCACTTCAATATTCATACTTCATACCAATAAATTAATCTCACTGTTTCGTTTAATTTGCTCAAAAAAAAAACAAATATTAATCTCACTGTTCTTTTCCTACAACTATCTTCAATGGCCTCTAATTCAATTTTTCCTGATGAAATAATGGTCGAAATTCTACTAAAACTCCCTGTTAAATCTATTTTAAGATGCAACGCTGTGTCGAAGCATTATTATTCCTTAATTCACAGCAAATTCTTCATTCGTCGCCACCTTGGTCTAGGACGACTCAACGACAAAGTTTCTAGCCGGTCAATTGCGAGTCCAATGCGAGGCTCTGTACGCCACTTTGATTGTAACGGCCAATTCAAAGTATTGGAAGGTTTACCTTTCATCGTCGAGGAGTCATTGAATGCTAAAGAACGTATTATTTGCGGTCCAGTGGACGGTCTCTACTGTGTTGTAGATATAAAACATGATCGATTTGCAGTGTGGAATCCATCTACTAGGGAGATATTCAATCTTCCTTCGGTTTCTCAACTCAGTCGTAATTTTACAAATGAATGGGATAACATTATAGCATTTGAGGCCGATTATTTTTATGATCAATGTCGAGCTTGTGGGTTTGCGTTTGACGACACCTCCAATGATTTCAAGCTTGTTTTAATTTATGGATTTTTGGCAGGTTCGGATGAATACGAAGACGTAGTTGCTCGAAATGCGACGTTCTACTCCATGAATATTAGCAAGGGAGAATGGAGAATTCCTGAAAGGCGGTGTGTTGTTTTCGATGCTTGGGACATTAAATCCTCTGTTGGTGTCGTTACTTGTGGTGCTTGGCATTGGGTATACGAGTGCTCTTATGATTCGTGTTATGAAATTCTAGCATTTGACATGTTGATCGAGTCTATAAAATTTATACCATTCCCTATGATAGGAGATGGATATGAATGGTCGTCTGATATGTCGATCTTCACCTTCAATGGGTGCTTAGGATTAGTCAATGGCCTAAAAGGAGATAACATGAAGGAGCTTTCTTCGTCTTTCAATGTTTGGGTTATGGATGAGTATGGTGTTACTGAATCTTGGACGATTTTATTTCAAGTTTCGGTGGCAGAAGGGCTAGGTGGTCGATTTTTGGGGATTGTAAGGGAACGATTTTATATTAGCGAAGGTGCCGGGTGGCTGGTTTCATATAATCTTGTCACCAAGGATGAAGAACGTTGCGGTTTCTTGGATGATGAAGTTCGTAGCTTACTGCCTTACGAGGAATCTCTTGTACGCATCATTAAGTCGGATTAATTACGACTGAGAGTTTGGTTATTAACGTGTTAGGATCCTGTTTCCAAATGTTTTTTTTCGTTCGCTCTTGATTTTTGTATAAGAAAAAACCCAAAAGCTACAGCATGTTAACTTTTTCCTGCTCCAATTACAATGTTATGGAGTACTTCTCATTCTACTGCTAGCTTTTGGAGTTGCAATCTGAGATAGATTTTGGCTAGTTGCAGCGAGTAAATTGCGACTGACTCTTTGTTGAAACCTTCGACTTTTTCCATGACGATTGACGACATCCATTTCAATGTTTTACTCATTGTCATTTTGTCTTCAAAGGTACTATCTTGATCAGATTCCTGCTCATTGATCGCAACACTGAAATGATCTCTGAGAGAATTCTGTGGTGAGGCGATATGATCTCCAATTTTCAACTCAAAACTATTAGCTAACATTGACATTACCAATTTACCATGCACGGCTTACACATAGGAAATGTAGCAGTACTACCTGGTGACGATAACTCATTTTCTCGGCATAATATGACATTGCATAACATACAGGAGTTTAGTACAATGAATCCGAAAAGCTCCTGTATCCTAGGCCTTGTATGGACAACGAACTGATTCATAGTAGGGGATTTGTAGCCATCGTGCTAACATAATCATCAATCCACGGATGTAGAAGGGCTCTCGCCATCTTTGAAGATTACGTTCGAGAAAATGTCCTCAAATGCAATTGCTAATTCCATGACGAAGTTTTCTTTGAAAGATAATGCGAGTACTATTTCTGATGGTACCCTTAGGTGATGAAGAACAAACATAACCTTCCTTTGTAGGTAATATGTACTCCGTGGGATGCAATCCAATTCACTCCTCCCCCATTTGAGTACCTGATCAATAAACTCATCACTTAAGTTAAATCATATTCTCCTTTTAATCGACTTAGATAATAAACAAGCTTGGTTAGAATCAACTAGTAATCAACTGTATGAGTATGATGGTAAACTGGCATTGAATTGACTTACTAGTTAATCTTTAATGGAGCAGTTAGATTAATTCGTTTATCTATTCGTTCCTCGTTCTACATTTTTTCCATACATTATAAAGTGCTTGCCACTTAAGTTTTAGTATTGCCTGTAGTAGGAGATGAATATGTAATAAAGGGACACTATTTCGTTAGAAAGTTTGTTAGTAACAAAAAATATGAAAAAAATCATTTCATTTTTTACTAACCAGTAAGTGTGATCTTTATAATTAAGATCAGTCTTACAGTGTGAAACCGTCTCACGCAATAATTTAATGTAGTCATGGAATATGACAGTTATAGTGCTATACATGACCAACCCCTTTTCAATTCTAACTTTACACTTCAGTTATCGTCCCAAAATCATGGTGAAAGTTGCGGGTTCAAGATGGATACTAATGATTTGATGGAGAAATTATAAACAAAATAAGCCTTTTGGCAACTCGTAAATATCTGAATTGATAATCGATCGAACACCGATACTGGTAACCTAAATACTATCACAAACCAGACTCAATCTGAATCGAACCAAAATTGAATCATAATAAATAATAACCAATTTATACCCAAAGCTGAATATATTTGAACAGATAAGAACCGAACTAATTGACCTGAATCAAAAATATTTATTCACATAAATACTCATATTTTAAGTGTTTTTCAATCATTCTAATTAATGATATTATGTATTATTACATTAGAATTGAAGTGTATATAATACATTTAAAGTTTTTTACCATTAACTCAAAAAAAAAATTATGACCCAAAATCGAACTCTGAAATAGACCGTCTGTACCCGACTCAAAATATCACAAACCGATGAAAATGGGTAACTGAAACATAAATGAACTCGATCGAAACCGAACTGAAACTAAGGTCAACCCGATTTAAACCTAACCCAATCCAAAATCGATCGACTCGAATAACCCATTTACCAGATCTAGTTTTAACCAATCTCTTTTCTATATATTTTACTCTTTACAATTGTTAACCTGCTTCAGTTTTTAATTTGCATTGGGAAGACTAACTTGCTGCTGACTGTGCGTTAGAAGGCAGCTAAGTTAATACAAGTGTTAAATAATAATCATCATCATATATATAAAAGAAACTTGTACAGTAGCCTATGTGGCACAATGTGAGAATTGAATGAGGGTATTCAAGCTCTATCATTCAACCTCAGAATTTTAATTTTGATTCAGCCAATAAGCTTCAAACTATTTCCATCACATAAATTTCTGCCAATTAATTCTCATTGTTTTGGGCAAAATTGTCCATATCATTCTATATATTAAAGCAGAAAAATAATGGGTAAAACAGTCCATTCCATATCAATCTTTACAGTAATACCCTTGGTCATAGCACAAATACAATTTCCCATAAATCATTAAATTGGGCGTGCTTTACAAAACTTCCAAGTTCCAACCACTTGCTCAATTATTATTTCTACTAGACTCTTCTACCTCATCTTCCCCAATATTTGTACTAGAAAAACGTCCAAAAAATCAAACCCAACCCACAAGTTTACCGAAACAAAAAATCATTAAATTGGGTTTTCAGGGTTTATAGGGTTTTGCGACATTGTTGTGATAAAGCGGCGGTTAGGTGGTGGAAAGGATAGTGAAAGCGGTGGCGGAAGGCGGGACGAAAGGTGGTGTTTTGGGGAAGTAATGAAGAGGAGAAGAGAAATTGTTGTTATTAGAAATTCAGGGATGTTATTTGGTTTGAAGAAATTGTTAATAGAAAATATGTTTTTGAAAATTATGTGTTATTTTCTCAACTGATTGTCAATATATACAATTCTAGGAGATAATTGCTAAGTCAATCTATTTGTCATTCCTAATTTACAGTAAATAGCTCCTAATTATGTGCTAGCCAAAATACTACCAAAAAAATATGTGCTGATTTTGTGCCAAAGTTAGAAACGTATCATTCGGAAATATGCTCCGAATATTTCTCCGAATATTTCCTCCAATAAGGAGATATGTGGGGGGTTGATTTTGAATTATCGGGTGTTGGTGGAGACGGTTTAGTTGGAGATTACGCGGTGGTTGTGGTGGCGGTGACGACGTTGGCATGTTAATAGTTATTTAGAGGATTGTGATTGGCTACTACAAATTAAGGAAAGAATTAGGTAGACCCTACCCACTACACATTGTTTCAATTTTATTGAGAGTGTTTTGGTTTCAACTTTCAAGCCGTTAATTTACATTTCCAACATTAATTTCTACAAATCACGCTGATTAAACTTTAATTTCTGTAAATCAAAATTTTATTATTTCATTTTTCTACGGATAATAAAATCACCAATTTTGAGTATATTTTTTTCGATATTTTTGTATTTTCATATGCGTTTATACGAGTTTTAACAACTTAATATTTTCCTTTATTTTGTTTTATTTGTATGTAGAAATATATTGTTTATTTCATTAGTTTTTTTCTCGATAAAATAACATATCCATTCAAAATTCCGTGTAATTTCGCACGGGTATAAAACTAGTTATAAGTAGAATTGTGAGTTGTGAGTAAGGTGGTTGACAGAGAATTTTAAGCAAAAAAAAAATGCTTATCAATTAATTTATTTCTTATAAACAGATGTACTTCACATCGTTCTCATCCAACAACCCTACCACCGGTATTATTACTCCGTCGATGATGAGATCGACATCAAATATAGGGTTTCTGGTAACTTCTACAACTTCATGTATGATTCAAGACCAAAAAAAAAAAGCAGAAATTTCGATTAATTGAGAAAGGTCAAAAGAGTTGTGAGTAATGGGATCTGTATAGTGAATGTATGTTGCGTAAATTAAAAATTAAGTGTTGATTTAAGTGTTAACAAAAGGTAGGGATGAGTAATGATTTTTAATTGTTGAATTTGCTATCTTCGACTTTACCGGCGTGTTATTTTGATGGCTTTTGTAATTTTTTGTTTTAAAAAGAGTAAATTAATTTTAACTCTTTTTAAGTTGCACTTTTCTTAAATTATTTTCTTATAATTTTTTTTAAAAAAAATTTACTCATGTAACTTTATCTCAGCCAAAGTTCGCTAGCATTTTAATTTTCAGGCGGAAAAAGTAATGAATTGATGAAAATTGCACGTCATTTAACTTATCCACGCTTATTTACCCCTACTTCTTAGTTCTTACTACTCTCTCATTTATAAAAAAATAATTATAAAAATATTTTACCTCCTTAAATTCTCACAAGCCTACATATTTAAGATTATTTGGTAAAAATAATGTGAAAAAGTTTTTAAAGATGAAAAAATAGAAAAAAAAAGTATTAGAAAGTGGGAGGATCAAACAAATGGAATAGCTATAAATAATTTAGTACCAAAATGTTAGTTATTTTTGGAAACATGAATAAAAGTTGAGCTATTATCGTTATACTGATTAAAATTGATTATTACACCGTTATTTTTAAATATGTTTTATAACATATAGAGTACATCAATATAAGAAGTACTCCATAAACTAAATAAATAAAAAAAGAGTGAATTATAGACGAGAGCGATGGACCATAATTTACGCAATTTGGAAGAGAAGAAATAGGGAGGATATAGGAAAAAAAAGTACCACCCAAACTTGAGAGAGACGGTCTCATAATAAGTTATTAATAAACCACTCTTTCATATCCCTCTATATGTTTTTCGAAACAGTTTTAAAAAGAAATTAGTCACTGTTAGTGGAGTTTTTCGGAAAAAATAAACGAGGAAAAAAGCAGTACCGTAGTTATTAACCCGTGTCAATCAAAATATTATCCTATTGCCACGGGGCATATATCCATAGGATAGAAAAACCGATAATTAATTTAGGTTCATATAATCAACGAATAGTATATAGTATTAAATTATGTTACCTTAAATAAATGAGATTTAAGTAATAGAACTAAATATGAGTTTAGGGGCATTACATGTGATTCTAGAATAGCAGAGGTATATGGCAGAAAATTAAAAAACTAAAGAATACATGATAAAAAAAACCCAGGATTTATGTTGTGCAAGGCCAAGCCAGCAAATCTTAATATATACACGGGAAGAAATCATCTCCATTTCCTAAAAATAGATGTAGAAGTAAGTTTTTTTTAACGGTATAGAATGAATCATGTTTGCATCAAACGTAAAACGGTTCAAGATTTATGTATAAAAATAAAGGTTAATAGAGTGTAAAGGGAAATATGTTATTAAATGAGTTTGTGAGAGGAAACAAGGAGAAAGAAACGAAGAGGATCCTAATTTTATATAGACGTGTCTCAAATACTGTGAAATATGAAATGATTTTAGATTAACTCAATATTCCGTTAGTTGACTAGGCAGTTTGAATATTTCACTCAAGTGAGTTCGTATACCAACTACAAAAGATTATGACTCATCCCGAGAGTAATAACCTAAGTAATTAAAAAAATCATTTTCGTATATAAATACATGTAATATCTATTCACAACTTTTATATATAGATTTAATCTCAAAATATTGAAAACAATCCCGTGAATTTTCACGGGTGTTACACTAGTTAAGTAATTAAAACTCTAACAACAAATTATATCTCATTATTTTTGGAAATTTGTACAAGTATCGTACTCCTAAAATGATCTTAATTCGGACTTCTTTCATTATATAAATGAATTAATCACTCATTCAATCAAAATCATTACATCAATAATTTCCTTCACTTTTTCAGTTCAATCACAAATTCTTACTTTACAAACAATCAAAGATATTACTCCGTATAATACAACCATAATATATGATGAAACAAGAAGCCATGCAAGAGCAAAAGAGTTTTCTTCCCAGAATTCGCATAATTCATTCCGCTATAGACCGGTCTCGAGATCAAGACCTACGAGCCGTCGTAGGGCAGAAGAAGTTGAACTTAATTCTCGACCTAGATAACACCTTTCTCCATGCAAAAAGAACTAAAAAACTCACGTTAAACGATAACCGACGTGTTATCAACGACTCGTGTGAGCTACACAAGGTCGAACAAGGATCAAAATTAGTGAAGCTACGGCCGGGAGCACATGAGTTCCTCAAGAAAGCAAGTGACATGTTTGAGTTGTCTATCTATTCTATGGGGACACGTGACTATGCTAATACTATGACGGATTTGCTAACCCTAGGATCGAACAAAGACAGTCGGTCAGTGTTTTGGAAGAAGATTATTAGTAGGGGGATTTTACTAAGGAGGGCCAGAAAGATCTTGGTGTTGTGTTATCGGATAGACGCGTCGTTTTGATCGTTGATGATACGGAAGATGTTTGGGAGGAATCTTGTAGGGCTAATCTTATCAACATTGCTCCTTATCGTTTCTTTGAAGACGAAAAAAGAAAAAGGGATATAGGTGATGAGGTAATTGCAATGGATGATGACCTTAAGAGGGTTTTGAACACATTGACTTTAGTACATCAAATGTTTTATGAAAATAATAATGGAGATGGAGAATACATGAAAAGAGACGTGAGACGGGTTCTGGAAAGAGTTCTGTTAGAGAATAATATCGGTATATTGTAATATACCGATATCGCAATAATATATGTTAGTATGAAAGATATAATTGCATTACCATTATTAGAATATCCTAGGTTGGCTTAAGCTACTCTATATAATAATGATCTTGTAATCGTTATGAGACACGAATTAATAATACAACCATTCCCGATCTATATGAATTCTCCCCTCTCGACTTTTAATATGGTATCAAAGCCTCTTTCTTGAGGACTCTCGTAAAATTGCTTTCGCTTTCTTGCCGGTGGGCGAAACCATATTGCGCTCACCGGCGGGATTACGTTGTCAGGAATTTACAAATTTTCTTTTTTTTTTAAAAAAAAAATGATAATAATTGAAATACGGCTCTTTTGATTGTTGCTTCATTTTAGTGGTGTTCCTTATCTGCATCTAGTCTTGTGACTTGGCGTGCATGGCTCTCTGACTTCTCTCTATTCAAATGTGATTGGAGAAGATGATGCTCACTTCTCCTCGTTCAAATTGTTAGAAAGCAATTTGTCAGGTTTGAATAAGCAATGCCAAGGGATTGGCTTTACGGTTTTGGTTGGAGTTTAAAAGAATGGTGTTCTCGAATATTTGAAGTTGACGGATGTTTTTTCCCGTTAATTATTTTTGTCAAGTTCTGTAGGACGAGAGATGCCGTAACAAATAAAACCAGAGATTTAGAAATACCGACTTAAGTAGTAGTGCCGTGGTAAGAAGCCACTGCCTTGAAAACTATTTCTCCGGTACGACCGTGTTGGCGATCAGCTAGTACAGGTAGTTCCCCAAGGATAACACTACACTCTCCACGCAGCTCCGCCCACTCGGAACTGTGAGACTTGGAACGATAATAAAGCTATACCCAGAAATTGTTTTAGAACAGAAGAGAGGAAGAGAGAGTATGAGAGAAGATTGTTGTTGTGTTGTGTTTCTGAGAGCAGTAGGGTGTTCTATTTATAGCAAAAAATAGGGCACCTGCAGCAGCGAAACCGACTCCACAAATGCAGTCAGTGGAGCTGTTAGTGCTCCTGAAAACCAGGCACTAACAGTCACCTTTGACTGACCAAATCAACATTCTGTTTTCAAAAACAAAACAGACTTACTCACTCGTCTCAGGTCCAAAAAGATAGGCATAGCCCACCGCAGGCGATTCCCAATTCCCAAATCCCAAATCCCGGATCCGGAACCGGGCCGGGCCGGGCCGGGCTCGGACACGGGAACGCGCGCGCGCGTGCGCGTGTGCGAGCTGAATTAAGCACCTCGCAGAGTCTATACAAAAGACCCCCTTTACCCACTAGTGATAAGTAAGGGAAGGAGTGTGTATATAAACACATATACACTTCCTTTCCTCTCCTATGTGGGATGGTAAGGAAAAAACTCAAAGGCTTAAAAGCCCCTAACTTCCAACAATCCCACACTAGGGGCGCCCGAGACAGAAAAAGAAATTCCTGGGTAGAGGAAGGATTGGATACTTAGGTATCAATATCTTTCGATTTGAATTGACACTTTAGTGAGATGAGGAAACAACTTACTTACAGTGAGAGAATATCTTTCGATTTGAATTCCTAACTGAGCTTCGGTTGATACCCCCCACAACACATATCATACCTTCGAATTAATACCGTTCCGCAAAAGTGCAACGCGCTTTTTTTAGAGCGATGCGTTTAACTTGGTATTAGCAGACATGTTCACAAGGCTTCTCATAGTCTTGTTATCAACACACCTGCATAGGTGGCTCAAGTGCTTCTCAATAGCACTTCTCACACGAGCCATTAAGGACATCAGTCCAACCTGGTGTATAATTCATCAAGTGCGTCTCAAAAGCACTACCATAAAGGCTATGAATCATACAACGCCATAGAAATGAAGACTTTAGACCTAGTCAAGTATCACTCATTCACTTGACTTAAGGACTTAAGACCCATTCCCCTCGACGTATCAACGACTAGTCTCCTAGCCAGCCCTTTAGTAAAGGGATCAGCAAGATTGCTTTCGGACTTCACATAGTCCAAAGCGATCACTCCATTATCAAGGAGTTGTTTAACTGCAGCGTGCCTTATCCGAATGTGTCTCTTTTTCGCATTATAGACACTATTCTTCGCGACACCAATAGCAGCTTGTGAGTCACAGTGCAGGGAGACTGGATTCAATCGTCCGCCCCATACTGGTACATCAGCTAAAAGGTTTCTCAGCCATTCGGCGTCTTGTCCTGCCAACTCAAGAGCTATGAACTCCGATTCCATGGTAGAGCGTGCAATACAAGTCTGTTTAGAAGACTTCCACGATATAGAACCTCCACCCATGGTGAAGACATAACCACTAGTAGAACAGATCTCATCGTTACCTGAAACCCAGTTCGCATCACAAAATCCTTCTAGCACAGCAGGAAATTTACCATAATGCAAACACAGATCAACTGTTCCTCTTAGGTATTTTAGTAAACGACGAAGAGCATTCCAATGTTCATTACCGGGGTTATGTGTATAACGACTCAGTCTACTAACAGCATATGCAATATCTGGTCGAGTACAGTTCATTAAAAACATCACACTACCTAGGATTTTAGCATACTCTTCTTGGGAAACACTCTTACCCAAGTTTTTACACAGCGGTATACTAGGATCATAGGGTGTTCTAGCAGGCACATAATCAAAGCAGTTAAACCTTTTCAACACTTTTTCAACATAATGAGATTGACTTAGACAGATCCCATAGGGGTTACGGATGACCTTAACTCCTAGGATAACATCAGCTTCTCCTAAGTCCTTCATCTCAAACTGTGATGACAAAAAATCTTTGGTTCTAATTACCACATCCAAATTATTACCAAGTATCAACATGTCATCAACATATAGGCATATAACCACACAATCAGATTCTATTCTTTTGGAATAAACACATGAATCAGAATTGTTAACTACAAAACCATTAATCAGCAAAGTGTTGTTAAATTTCTCATACCACTGTTTAGGTGCTTGTTTCAGATCATAAAGTGACTTGTTTAGTTTACACACTTTACTCTCTTGACCTTTAATCACAAAACCTTCAGGTTGAGACATATAAATCTCTTCCCTTAGTTCACCATTCAGAAAAGCAGTTTTAACATCCATCTGATGTATAACAAGGTTATGAATAGCAGCTAAGGCGACAAGAAATTCTAATAGTCGAAATTTTGGTCACAGGAGAGTAGGTATCAAAATAATCAATGCCCTTCTTTTGTGTAAAGCCTCTAACTACAAGTCTAGCTTTGAACCTCTCTATTGTACCGTCAGGTCTCATTTTCTTTTCAAAGATCCATTTACTCGTAATGGGTTTACTACCTTTAGGTAAATCAGTCAACTCCCATGTCTGATTAGCCACAATAGAATCAAGTTCACTTTTAATAGCATCTTTCCAAAAATTAGCATCAATGGATTTCATTGCCTCACTATAAGTTTTGGGATCATCCTCTATTAAAAAAGCTGAAACAAACTCATCACTAGCACAAACAGAGTATCCATATTCAGACAACATAGTTGTAACATAATCATCACCAAAGTTCTTTGGGCATCTCGGTCTTTTACTTCTTCTAGGTTCAACAGAAACATCAATAGAAGTGCTAGCACTAGCATGTGAAGACATATCAGAAGATGCAACAGATAAACTAGGAGATGGTACAACAGTTTTCAGAAAAGGAAAAACATGCTCAAAAAATTCAGCGTCTCTAGCCTCAGATATAGAACGATCACTCAAAGACATAAATCTATAAGCAGAGCTATTTTGAGCATAACCTATAAACACACAATCATAGGTTTTAGGTCCAACGGTAGGTCTCCTAAAATCGGGTAAACCCACTTTAGCCAAACACCCCCATACCCTAAGGAAGCTCAGGTTAGGAGGATAGCCCTTCCAAATCTCGTAGGGTGTCTTGTCGATTTTCTTATGAGGTACACGGTTAAGAATGTGACAAGCTGAAAGAATTGCTTCCCCCCACATATCATCAGATAGGCCAGACCTTAAAAGCATAGCATTCATCATCTCTTTTAAGGTTCTATTTTTGCGTTCAGCTACACCATTAGACTGGGGTAAGTAAGGTGGACTAGTCTCATGTATTAACCCGTTTGCAGCACAGAAATTTGTTAGATAATTAGACTTATACTCGCCTCCTCTATCAGATCTTACCCTTTTTAATTTTCCTGTCAAGTTGGTTCTCTCAACTTCATTCTTAAAATTTATAAAAGATTGTTCAGCTTCATCTTTACTCTTAAGCAAATAGACACGGGTGTATCTAGAACAGTCATCTATAAAAGTAATATAATAATTCTTGCCACCTCTACTTGCAACATTTTTGAAGTCAGCTAGGTCGGTGTGAATTAACTCCAGAAGACTCGTATTCCTAGTAGTCACAGGTTTACTAGGTTTCTTTGTAAACTTAGCCTCAACACAGCTAACACATTTAGAGAATTCTTGACTCGTCAAACTCGGAATTAAACTCATAGTTCTAAGTTTTTTAATGTAATCCACATTCACATGACCTAATCTACCATGCCAAACATCAAGAGACTCAGCGATATAAGCAGAAGTAGATGCAATATTATTAAAGGTTGAATCAATGTTCAATACAAAAAGACCCCCAGAAAGATAACCCTTGCCCACAAATTCCCCATTACGCGACATTACAACCTTGTCAGCCTCAAAAACAAGTTTCATACCAGCTTTGTTTAACAAGGCACCAGACACGAGGTTTCGACGCAATGAGGGAACAAATAAAATATTAGAGAGAGCAAGTGTTTTCCCCGAGGTGAGTTTGAGAAAGATCTTGCCTTTGCCTGTAATCTTTGCAGATGAAGAATTACCCATGTAGACGCATTCCCCATCAGCTACTTCCTCGAACTCAGCAAATAACCCCCTTTCAGCACAGAGGTGTCTCGAAGCTCCGGTATCCAGGACCCATTCAGCAGCATTTCCCACCAGATTAGCTTCCACAACCACAGCTGCAACGATGTCATCAGTTACAGCAACATTGGCTTCAGCAGATTTCTTCTCGGAGCATTGGTAGGCTTTATGGCCAACTTTTCCACAAACATAGCAGACAATAGGACCCTTAGCTTTCTGAATCTTAGGAACCGGTTTGGTATGCTTCACTGGACCATTCTTCTTTGCAGGACCCTGGTTCTTACCTTGACCAACCTTGGCCTTACGTACCCTTACCCTTATATTTGTCAGCATAAGACGGACCACTAGACTCAACCAGATTAGCTTTGACAGCAGCAACAGCAGAAACAGTCACAGATTGACTAGCAGGAAGGTCTTTGAGGCGATTAGCCTCCTCAGTTCTCATATGTCCTATAAGTTCCTTAAGGGACAGGTCTTTCTTTTTGTGTTTGAGTTGGTTTCGGTAATCAGACCAGGAGGGAGGGAATTTCTCTAGCAGAACATTAGCTACAAAAATATCATCAAGTTTCATGCCTTCATTCACAACATCAGCACATAAGTTTTCATAGACATGAACTTGTTCCATAATAGATTTCCCGTCAACCATGTGAAATCCCAACCATTTTCCCACAACATATTTCTTTTTCCCCGCGTCATCAGCCTCATACTTGGTTTCTAAAGCCTCCCAAATAACCTTAGCCGACTTATTGACAGCAAATAAATCGAACAGGGTGTTTGTCATATTATTCAGAATGTGACACCTAGCAGTTTTGTTTTCTTTTTCAAACTTCTTAACAGTTTCGTCATTAGACTTAATAACAGCAGCAGCAGGAGGAGTATTCTCAATAGAAGTAATAGTTATAGGGGTAGGCGGGTCAGAAAACAGCACGTAATCAATTTTCAATTGCTCAAAAAACATCAACAATTTATGGGACCAACGTTTATAATTATTTCCGTCTAAAGCCTCAAGTTTTGACATGTCGGGTACAATTTTCGAAATAACAGACATGGTTACAGCAACAAATAGTTTTCAAATTGTAGGACGAGAGATGCCGTAACAAATAAAACCAGAGATTTAGAAATACCGACTTAAGTAGTAGTGCCGTGGTAAGAAGCCACTGCCTTGAAAACTATTTCTCCGGTACGACCGTGGTGGCGATCAGCTAGTACAGGTAGTTCCCCAAGGATAACACTACAGTCTCCACGCAGCTCCGCCCACTCGGAACTGTGAGACTTGGAACGATAATAAAGCTATACCCAGAAATTGTTTTAGAACAGAAGAGAGTATGAGAGAAGATTGTTGTTGTGTTGTGTTTCTGAGAGCAGTAGGGTGTTCTATTTATAGCAAAAAATAGGGCACCTGCAGCAGCGAAACCGACTCCACAAATGCAGTCAGTAGAGCTGTTAGTGCTCCTGAAAACCAGGCACTAACAGTCACCTTTGACTGACCAAATCAACATTCTGTTTTCAAAAACAAAACGGACTTACTCACTCGTCTCAGGTCCAAAAAGATAGGCATAGCCCGCCGTAGGCCAAATCCCAAATCCCGGATCCGGATCCGGATCCGGGCCGGGCACGTGAACGCGCGCGCGCGCGTGTGCGAGTTGAATTAAGCACCTCGCAGAGTCTATACAAAAGACCCCCTTTACCCAATAGTGATAAGTAAGAGAAGGAGTGTGTATATAAACACATACACACTTCCTTTCCTCTCCTATGTGGGATGGTAAGGAAAAAACTCAAAGGCTTAAAAGCCCCTAACTTCCAACAAGTTCGAAAAGATTTACGTTCTTGATAATTATTGATCGATGAATTTTGTCGGATTCGAAAAGAAAACGAGTTTCAGTCCGACGAATTTGTTTCTTTACTGGCGAGTTATCACGCAATCAAATCGACTGGCGAGTTGTCACGCACGAAATTCTTCGAAAATTGAGGATCAACGGTTGAAGAAATGGATTGTTTTTCTTCTTTCCTTATTTTCCAAACCCATGGAAATTTCGAAAAATTACCATGGGTTTGAGGGGGGATGTTAGAGAATAATATCGGTATATTGTAATATACCGATATTGCAATAATATATGTTAGTATGAAAGATATAATTGCATTACCATTATTAGAATATCCTAGGTTAGCTTAAGCTACTCTATATAATAATGATCTTGTAATCGTTATGAGACACGAATTAATAATACAACCATTCCCGATCTATATGAATTCTCCCCTCTCGACTTCTAATAGTTCGCGATCATGAAGAACAAAAGAAGAAAGACGATGAAGAGTTAGCTCAACGTAAAAGGTTGCAAGAAAAGAAGGCCCGATGTTTTATCGAAAGGTTTTGTGCTCCGGTAACTAAGAGGTGCAAGAGAGATGCGATGATGGCTTCCGTTCAATCTCCATGTTTAGTTTGATGATCTTATTTCTTGAAAGATTAAAGTTAGCTAATATATTTCGTACTCAAGTATATATTTGTTTGTAATTATTTTTGTTTATCTTGTTGGTAATAAGATGTTAATTTATCTTTTAGTAAATTAAGTTATACGAGTATGTAAAGTTGTGATTCAATCTTGTTATTAATAATTAACCTTTCTAATATTTAAGCTTATAGATGTATATGCATGGTGCTTTCTAGGTCACAAGAATTTTATTAATGAAGTTACATATGCATGAAACTTGACTAAAGGTTATTTTATGACGTGGACGAAAAAAAAATACTCCGTTAGTATGAGTATGAAACTCCTTTATTGGACTATGAATTGATATCATCAAATAATTTTTGTCTCGTTTTATAAATCAAATTACTCGTATCATTTAACGAAATTTAGCTTAAATTAATTTTCCCTATGCATTTTAGAAGCTAGTTAATGAGAAAAGAAAGGACGATGAGTTTTACTTTCACAAATCTTAATACTCGTATATATCTATAAATCAAGTCTCTTCTCAACTCAATTATCTTGTACCAAGTTTCCCAAGCACCAACGCCAGTGTTGCTCGATTTTGTGGTTTGTGGTAATCATTTTCGGTACTATCATTTTGTGGTAATCATTTTCAGTAATCATGGACATTATAGTAAATTAATTATTTTTTAATCTTTTTGATAATTTTTTATAGATTGAGTCAACTTATTTAGCTAGTAAAGGGTAGAATCGGAAGACCGCTTATATAAAAATCTCGTTGACCCTTCATAAATTTATAACGCCAAGTGGTCTAGTCGAGGAGCAAAGGAATGAAATTTTGCCTTGGGCTAGTCGTTGCCTCACACAGCGACGCCCTTGGAATTTTATAAATAAAAAATATTTCGTCAATAGTGATGACGTATACCAATTTCTTGTAAATAAGTTAAAATGGGCTCTATTTTTGTAAATACTTCGATTTTGAAATCCATTATTAGACAATCTTGTTAAACCGATCCAAAAACGTTAAAGAACACTTCATAGTCCATACTTCTAACACTCATTAATTTTTGATTAAGTGTTTACTACTCCACTGATCCGTAATCAGATATATCATATATGAAATACTTTAGACGATCTATTTCCGATTTCTCGCTTTATTCCATCCTTCATTAAAAACAACTACTACTACTCACTATCGTCACGGCCTCACAAGTGAGTAAAATATATGATACTCCCTTTGTTCCGGCCATTTGTTTACTATTTTTATTTTTGGTTGTTTTAATCATTTATTTACCTTTTTGTAGTATGCATGCTTTTAATGAGTTATTTGATTACTCAATGTGACTATTCTCCACAAGTCATCCAATACCACTGACTAAAATGATTCCCTCCCTTCTCGTTAATCTTTGTGTCAAAAGTAAAGGTAAACAAATGACCGTAACGGAGGGAGTAGTTATTATGGTTAAAAAATTACTGATTTATTGATTTAGGTTATGGGTCAAAGCAATCGATCTATAGCTACGAACGAATTGAAATATAGTGATATAAACAAATGTAAAAGACGATGAGAAGAAATGTTGACATGTGAGCTTGGTAATGCGGAAAATTCAATGTACGAAAAACTGCGGGGGGGGGGGGGGGGGTCGTTTTTTCATCATGGCTCGTAAAAGACGACGAGAAGAAATGTTGACACGAGACTTTTTATTTATTTATTATTAGGTAGTAGCGAATTTCAGTACCAATCAATAACGCATTAACATTGTCCAAAAACCGAAAGTTAATTTACTAATAAATGAATCAAATTTTAAACTTATTTTTTAAATAAAGCTTCCACATATAAGATTTTGTGAATCAACTAATCAATATGAATAATGAATTGTGCACTTTCAATAATTCTCTCAAACATTATTGACGTACTTTTCATAATTCTACTACTTTGTTAGTTGGATTAGCTAGGTTTTGTATTTGATAAAATTGAAAATTTCCTAAAATAAAGTAACCTAACTACAAAACACACTGATAGATAATCTCCTAACAACAAATTACATCTGACCATTTATGGAAATTTCAACTTCTAATTCGACATTAATTCGACTTCCCTTCATCCAATGTGTATATATAAATGAATTAATTCTCAATCATTTAAAAACATTACAAAAACTACATTCAATTTTTGCTTTTAATCCCAAAAACCTACTTCACAATATAATCACAAACTTTACATTACATCCATAATAAATTTCTCTGTAATGATGAAGCAAGAAGCCATGCAAGAGCAAAAGAGTTTTCGTCCCAGAATTCGCATAATTCATTCCCCTAAAGATCGGTTTCGAGGTCAAGACCTACGAGCCATCCTAGGGCAGAAGAAGTTGAACTTAATTCTCGACTTAGATAACACCCTTCTCCATGCAAAAAGAACTAAAAAACTCACGTTAAACGACAACCGACGTGTTATGAACGACTCGTGTGAGCTACATAAGGTTGAAGATGGATCAAGATTAGTCAAGCTACGGCCGGGAGCACGTGAGTTCCTCAAGAAAGCAAGTGACATGTTTGAGTTGTCTATCTATACTATGGGGACACGTGACTATGCTAATACTATAGCGGATTTGCTAACCCTAGGATCGAACAAAGATGGTCGGTCCGTGTTTTGGAAGAAGATTATTAGTAGGGAGGATTGTACTAAGGAGGGTCAGAAAGATCTTGATGTTGTGTTATCGGATAGACGCGTCGTTTTAATCGTTGATGATAGGGAAGATGTTTGGGAGGATTCTTGTAGGGCTAATCTTATCAAGATTGCTCCTTACCGTTTCTTTGAAGACGAGAAAAGAAAAAGAGAAGTTGATAATGAGATAGTTGCAAAGGATGATGATCTTAAGAGGGTTTTGAGCACCTTGACTTTAGTCCATCAAATGTTTTATGAAAATAATAATAGAGATGGAGAATACATGAAAAGAGACGTAAGACGGATTCTTGAAAGAGTTTGCGATCATGAAGAACAAACGAAGAAAGACGATGAAGAGTTAGCTCAACGTAAAAGGTTGCAAGAAGAGAAGACCCGACGTTTTATCGAAAGGTTTTGTGCTCCGGTAACTAATAAGAGGTGCAAGAGAGATGCGATGATGGCTTCCGTTCAATCTCCATGTTTAGTTTGATGATGATAATATTTCTTGGAATTGAAGATTAAAGTTAGCTAATATATATATTTCGTACTCAAGTATATATTTGTTTGTAATTATTGTTGTTTATCTTATTGGTAATAAGATGTTAATTTATCTTTGAGTAAATTAAGTTATAAATTGTAATTCGATCTTGTTATTAATTAACCTTTCTAATATTTAAGCTTGTAGATGTATATGCATGGTGCTTTCTAGGTCACAAGAATTTTATTAATGAAGTTACATATGCATGAAACTTGACTAAGGTTATTTTATGAATTGGACGAGAAAAAAAATATCCCGTTAGTATGAGTATGAAGTTGCTTCTTTATGGGACTATAAAAGTATAAATTGATATCATCGAATAATTTTTGTCTCGTTTTATAAATCAAAGAACTCGTATCATTTTACGAAATTTAGCTTAAATTAATTTCCCTTATGCATTTTAGAAGATAGTTAATCAAAGAAGAAACTGAGATGAGTTTTACTTTTACAAACTTTGTACTCGTATCTATAAATCACGCCTCTTCTCAACTAAATTGACCACTTGTATAATTATGAACTTAGTACCAAGTTTCGCAAGCACCAACGCCATTGTTGGTCAATTCTAGAAAGAGTTCGCGATTTTGTATGATCTCCGCTTGTTACGGTTTTAAACAGACTTATTTGTAAGAGAACAAGATTCGCTGCACTAGTTTAGGATTAAAAAAACCGTAGTATATTAGCTGTTGAACTTGGGGAAAAATGATTATACATCTGAGGTACTACCTCAGAGTAGTATGATTTTGAGTTTTTGTGCATTTTTTTTGAGTTTTTTAAAGTTTATAAATTAAATTTTATATCTTATATATGATGTTTTTTGAGTTTTATTGTAATTTTTTTGAGCTTAATGTTCAAATTAATAAACTCAAAAACTTTATAGTAAAACTATACTATACTCAAAAACTTTATTGTAAAGCTCAAAAACTATATTCTATGTGGTAGTACATCAGAGGTACAATCCACTTACGGTTGAACTTGCTATGGATAGTTTTTGAAGAAAAAGTCGACAGGAAAATGCTTGGTACGTAATGCATATCAGTGTGCTATAGAGTCAATTTTACATCAATTATTTGAGAAATGAAAATTACAAACTCTTTGTACCATGAAAATGAAAATTGAGGATTACAAATTTTAACCCGGCCTTGTAATTTGTTCCAAGTCAAAAAATTTACTCCGTATTAACTTTTAGTTAGATTTTTTTTATTATTTTTGTTAGGTAATAGCGAATTTTAGTACCAACCAATAACGCATAAACATTGTTCACAAATTGAAAGTTAATTTACCAAATGAATCAAATTTAAAAAATTTATATTATAAAGCCTACCTATATAAGATTTTGTATAGTAAGTTAGTAACTAATCAATGACTTGTGAGTTGTGACATTTGACAATTAAAAATCGTACTGTCGCCTGTTCGATTAGGTTTGGAAAATGAGATAGCGCCATCGGGTGGCGCTCAATTTGAGCGCCACCAGGGATATTATTGTAAATTACTTCGTTATTTTTGTTTCCTTCCATCAAAATTTGAAATTCAAACTAAATAGTGTTAAAGGGTAATTTAGGAATTTAATATTATTAATTAATTGTAACAATAATGATAATTATAAATATTACAAAAAAAGTTATCAAAGATCTTATGCTTTTTTGGTGGAACAACATTATAGCACCAAATATCTTGAACCAAATAATTTGATTACATATTGTTTACATCAACTAAGGATCGGCTATTCATGTACCAAGTGTATATTGATTAGTAGGAGATCTGAATACTTAAACGTCAAGTTTCTCATGCATAAAGTGTAATTTTGGGATAAATATTATTGATAAAATTGATTTAGTTATGAGTTTGATTTTAATTGAATACCTCTTATTGAATAATAAAAATTACGTGTCTACCCTTAAACATTTGGCGCAAAATAAAAAAAAACCATTTTATTTTATTTTTTTAATTATGGTGGCGCCGAAACTCGGCGCCACCCGGTGGCGCTCTATCACCATCCATTAGGTTTTAGGTTTTGTATTCGAAAAACTTGAAAATTTCCTAAACTAAAGCAACCTAACAACCGAACATACCTGATCAACCTCGAAGTCAATACTTGTTCATTAAGTATAACAGCAAATATATAAACAATAAATCCATTATTTAATAAATAATCTTACAAAAACTGCAATCAATTTCTCGTTGTATTCACGAACCCTAATTCACAATTACAAATATTTGATTACATTCATAAATTACAAGAGACCATGGAAGTTAAGCAATGTTTTCATAATAATGATTGGTGATTACAATGAGATTACAATGATTTATATAACCATAACCAAGGCTCTTCATATTACCGCTATAAATGGCGGTAATAATGTAAGCGACTTTCCAATGACTGACCATAAATGACAGATAGTCCCAATACATTCCTAATAAAAGGTTTTGTGCTCGAGTAACTAAGAGGTGCAAGAGAGATGAGATGATGGCATCAGATCAGTTAACAATTCTCCATGATTTAGTCTGATGATTATGTTTCTTGGATGATTAAAGCAGGTTACCTAATTCGTCCAAAGCCGAATTGTGAATTAATTCGCACTAATAATTACGAATTCGAATTACATCAAATTATGGTGTTTAGTTATAACTCTATCGAATTATGCTCTATTTTGAGCGAATTGCGCATTGCTATTACGAATTCTAATTCGTCGTATTACAAATTAGGGCACCCTGATTAAAGTTGCTAATAAAATAAAGGAAAATGATAAATACAGCCCTTAGGGCTGTATTTAACATTACCGTAAAATAAATTGATGGGTTTTAATAACTTTTCCAGTACGAGATTTGGTAGTTTTCTAGTGAAATAAAGGTTAGCGGAATATTGTAATTGTGTCTAATTAAACTTAGATTGACCAGTTTGACCAGTTTGTTAAGATGACACTATAACACGTAAAATCATATATTCATATGGTTACATTAGTATCCTATTAAAACACAAACACAACCCCAAAAGATATATGATAATGACAATATATAACTCATATAAAACCTTACCAAAAGCAGATTTTGTTTATTTGATCGTCTCCGAACAAGTGTTTGACAATGGAGAATCCATCTGCTCACAATCAACCACCGGCTCGTAATAATTCAGATAATAACTCCGGTTGGATGGATCCATTATTATCGGCTCGTATTGATCTAGATTACATACAGCCATGTCAGCGTACCGTTCATTTTCGATGGACACCTGAGTTGCGTAATCAGTTTAATGAAGCTGTCTATTCCTTGGGTGGTGCTGAACGTATGTTAATGTTATCCTCCTCTTTATTTATTTACTTACGTCTTTTAATCAAAGCTAAACAAATGATAAAAGACGGAGACAGTAATTGACATATATTTCTTAATAATTACAGAAGCGACTGCTGATAACATACTAAACTTGATGGGCGATGTTAACAACTTAACTAGAAGAATTGTGGCCTCCCGTCTCTTGGTAATTTTATTTATTTATTCGTATTCTTATTTAATTTTAAAACAAATGATCGGAACTGATTTTTTTCCCATATTTAGGCTTATAAATACGGAGTTGATTATAATCTGATTACTACCGCCATTTGTATACAATTTGAGTTTTACAACGAAGTTTTTAAGTTTTGTTTTTAAGGATTGCAAATTTACTATAAAAAAAATTTAAGTTTGTTCACAAATAATTCAAAAGAGCTCGGTTACAAATTAAATCTTATAGATAAGCTCAATTACAAATTAAGTATAAGGTTGATTAATATAATACGGAGTACATCCAAATATCCAATGTATGTTTCTTTTGTCTACTTTGTGTTCCAGAACTATAGGATGTGTGCGCGCAACCAACGAGAGAACTCAACTAACACCGCTGATCTCGTGGAGAGTCTACGTGCTTATTCGATTGAAGAAACTTTCAATCGTCTCTTCAATTCATCAAATGATTTCACTTATTTTACATAAATGGGAAATCACACTATCAACGGCGGTTGTGCCATTGAAGAAGTTGTTGCAACTCCTCAATTTTATGGCTTCATTGTAGTGTAACCGACTTTAATAAGTTTTTTTGGAATTAGGATCTAAAGTACTATGTTTCGTGTTAAACTACCCGATAAAAGTTTTATTCATGCCTCCACAAACATAATACTCTTTCCGTAGCAATTATTTGTTTTTCTTTGATTCAAATACCCCTTATTATTAATAATAATAAAAAGTAAACAAATGAATAAGGTAAAAAAGAGTATGCAATAAGCAGTGAGGATATCAATCAACATAGAAAATAAGTAAATGTACCATATATGATTATATTATGCGGTTTATGTGTAAGTGTCAAAATAAAGACTATAAGACACTAGATGAGACATAAAAATGAGACTGAGATCCTTATTTTGTAACAAGTCGTTACATAACAGAAACCGCCATACAACTAGGCATAGTTAACAGACTTATTTTGTAACAAGTCGTTACATAACAGAAACCGCCATACAACTAGGCATAGTTAACAGACTAAGGCATAGTCACCACCATAAACGGTTCCACGACTACCATAGTATCAATATAGTTCTTCACTTCCTTATAATCATAGAAATGCCAAGTAAGGTTTTCAAACGGCAATCCAGGAGCTTCTGTAGGGTAGAGCCGTCCAAAAACCGGAACCCCTCGTGGCCAACAATAGTCTGGAGTAAATTGATCTACGGGGGTGGGGTTACCCACAATCTGAAAATCGATAATGCCATAGATGCCCAAGAAGAATACAAAGCTGGTATTTTACAAGTGGTCATGTTGCCAAGTAGTAAAACCAAAATAATAAAAGAAAAAAAAAAGAGCATTAAGAATAGAAAAAAATACAACCTTTATTACAGTGGTGTAATATCCAATTCTAAATGTGTAGTCTTTTGATTGTTAGACACTTTTATCTTCCGCTAATTATCTTTATTACAGTAAATCCCTTTGTGTTAATGTTAGGTTATTGGTTTCTTGCTTGATTAAGTTGTTAGGTGTGAAATCCTTGCATCATTAATTTTGTTAAGATAATCAATCTATTTGTTGTTAGATCTTGTTAAGTGTGATTTTCTTGCATTATTTACTTAGGGTTCGTTTGGTTGGCATAATAAAAGTGGGGGAATTGGAAATCCCATGATTTGGAAAAATGAAAGATGTTTGGTTACCCAAATCATAGGATTTGCCTTTTCCCATGAAATGTCAACTCCTCCATAATGGAGGAGTTTAATTACCTAGGCTTCGTAGGTAGTTGTAAACTCTCATGTTAATTCAAATCCTGAATGTCAAGCAAACGAGTTTTGAGCAATTCACATGATTTGTCCAATTCACGGGTTTTGTAAAATTATGGGAAATTAATTACCCTATGACAACCAAACAAGCCCTTAAGCAATAACTTGTGTTTGAGTTAGTCAATGTGATTTTTTCCTAACTTGTTTTACAAAAAAGGGCTTAACTTCTAATTGGATATAAATTGTGTTCATTGTGTCTAATCACCTCTATTGAATCTCTTATATATGTTTTATCCTATTGTTTACTCAATCAATGTATATATGCGTTCTACTTGATTAATTGGTAAGTAGGGTCAACAGTTAAGTGTGATTTTCTTGTTATTGACTTGTATTAATTGAGAAGGTTTAGGAGATATATGTTTTATCCTATTGTCTTCTTGTTTTATCATGTACTTTTTACTTGCTTTTTGTGCCAAAATGAAAGGATAAGACCGAGTCTGAGAGAGTATTTTCCTACTAATAAACCTGTTAAATGGGTCGTGTCAAAATAGGAGTCGAGGTAAACACAGATTATATGAGTGTCGATTCATTTAATTTCAATCGATTATTTGGGTTCGATTTACTTTTGCTTACGTACTCTAGAGTATATCTACAAACCAAAACCATTGTTCACCCTTATCCTTCCCCCCAACTCCTCCATCTTCTCCATTCAAACACACTCACACCATGCAAACCTCCATACTTGTTCAACCAATTCCTCTCTTTTCCACATTAAAACCCAATTCCAAACCCAAACCCGAAACCATATCCAAGTCCAAACCCGTTTCATCTATTTGCCCACTATTTCTCTTCCCTCCAAATTCCCATTTTTTACCCACCAAAATATCAGCAATGAATGCTGGAAATTCAGCTGAAATGCTGACACGAAACGAACCCGAAAACGATGAATTGATTGTAGAAACGTGTTTTAGTAGGACCCTTCCACCTGCTTTAACACTTCATCATGGTCTGCAAGCTTTGAAGGATGCAGTCCTTGAATTTAAGCTCAATCCACCTTCTTGTTCTTCTGGTTTTGTTAGATTTCAGGTACTTTTAATAATGTTTTTTTTTATAAATATATGAATAGAAGTGTAATTGAAGTGTAGTTGAAATGCTGTGTTTGCCAATTTGTTTTGGATGTCTGTTAGTTGGGCAAGTTGTCGACTTTATCGAAGGGCTCGCTTGGAATTAGGGTAATTGTTTATAAATGTGAAGTTTGCCAATTAGTTTTGGGATGTCTATTGGTAGGGCAAGTTGTCGACTTTATCAAAGGGCTCGCTTAGAATTGGGGTAATTGTTAACGGGCGATCACGGTAAAAGAAGAGGAGAAATGAGGGTGGTGAGGAATTTTCGTTGTCGACCTCTCGTTTGGGGTAATGCATTAAATTACCGCTCACAACGAATAAAAAAAGCAAACAAATGATTTGGACGGATGATAACATTAGAGGGAGGTGAGGGGCTATTGCAGTGTTGCTACTTACCCTTTTATGAGGTAATTATTACACTCTCTATCGCCTTTTATTACCCTTGTAAGAATTAGGCCAAATCAAAGCAAGCGAAAAAATGCAAATTATTGGACAATGTCTCATGTAAGTTTATGGTATATTGGGTTAAGGAGGGATTGTTTGGGAGGTAAAATATTGTTTGAATTGTTTATTAAGGCTTCGGAAGGGGTATATAGAAATAGGATAATACCCAAGAATTTAGGTACATCAAATGGATAGTGCATACTAATGTCTTGTTATTGGTTACTGCACTTAATGATTGATTGCCTGTTCCGAGAGCCCCTTCATGGTTGAGATTTTTGTGTACTTTGATGAATTCAGAGTGCTGTGCCTCTTCCGAAATCAGCGATCACCTGCGCTATCCGTATCTATTTTCTATGTTTGACTGTGCGGGGAGCATCCTGAGTGCTGAATAGCTGGTTGAAAGGCCAGTGTCTAGGAGTTAATGAACGGGTTTTTTGTGAACTGTTTGCAGGTTGCTGTACCACCTACTGCCAGTGCCCTCAACTGGTTCTGCTGTCAGCCTGAGTCATCAGGAGTGTTTCCTCAGTTTTACTTGTCAAAGCAATCAGAGACCTTGAAAAATGAGCCTGCTTTAAGTAGCAAGTCACGCGGTGTTTTTGGAATTGGAGCTGCTGTTTGCTTCAGACATTCCACTTCTAGCGCTGATAATTGGAACTCCTTTAGAAGGTAAAGTCAGTGTACACACCTTTCATGCTTTATGTGTTGTTGAAACTTTAGTTCATTTGGGTATATTTCCGTTCTTTGGAGGAGTTTCCTAGGCTGATGTATTGCAGAAGTTAGAGCGTCATTTTTGGATAAATGGGCGTCTCATATAATATTTTTATATTTATTAGAACATTTTCTAACAAATAGGATATTATCAGAGGCATATAACTGTTTCTGGTGGATAAGGGTCTAATACTACAATGTGATAGTGGGATTGGCATGAAAATTAGCAGTGTGCTCATTTGGGTCCCAAAGAAATACACCATCATTAAAATGAATTGTGATGCCAGTTAAGAGGTAGGTGTTTTGCGAAATTTCATGGTGCTTATAATAGCAATTTTATGGGATATGTAATAGCGTTTCACTATTTTCTCGAAAATAAGTATTTTCACTTAAGGGCTGAATAGAGTAGTGGATTGCTCTGTTTGGCGGCATATACAAAGTTAATGCCAGTGGTGATGCTGAACTTGTGTTGAACTTTGTGATTATATGACCAATTTTTTCAAGAACACTCTTATCACTTTATCAGTCACGTTTGAAAATAGCTACTGTTGTGAACTAGGACTAAAAACCCTTACGGATGACGAATACCTACCGGTCTTAGAAATAGTAACTAGTTTATAGTAGTAGGTTACAGAGTCATATTATAGGGAGAGAGTAAGTCGTAATGTAAATCTAGATACTGCTGAAGATTGTTTGGACAGTCTCTGTGAATCCTATAACCAAGGATAGATTCCTGTTATCCGATTTAGAGGTAGGCCCTAGCATGTTTCACAGGGAGATAATGTTAGCTGACTCCAAATATATTTTGGACTGAGGCTTTTTTGTTGCTCTGTATTAGTCCAATATAATGGCTCGCTAGGTAGCTCTTTGTTACAGTTGGTGTGGGTATACATACAGGCTGTGTTTATCTTCTTTGATTTTGGTGGACTCAATAGATTCAACAGGAGTCTTTGGGTTTTCAAGGAAGCTCTTAACACGGCTTCCAGTGGATAACTTAATCGTGAATTTCCTTAAAACCTAGAGAGCCTATGATAGTGTCCTTAACGAGCAAAAAAATTTCCGTTCAC
Organism: Heliosperma pusillum; assembly: GCA_022085475.1. Classification (NCBI taxonomy): domain Eukaryota; kingdom Viridiplantae; phylum Streptophyta; class Magnoliopsida; order Caryophyllales; family Caryophyllaceae; genus Heliosperma; species Heliosperma pusillum. The sequence goes on along the minus strand of JAIUZE010069927.1, from coordinate 725,896 downwards.
CCTGTTTATTGGTTTGCCTTCTGCAGCCTCACACTACCATGAGCTTGCTCTCTAGTGTAATTCGTGAACTATAACAAGGGGCACCTGTGAACCAAAACCCTCATCTCCCAGTAAAGTGGAAATGACACCGTCATGACCGGCCTTTCTTGTGATGCGCAGTTTTGGAGGAATTTAATAAACTATGATGATGACATGACAGTGATCTGAGAAAGCTGGCCGTTTTAAAACTGGTACATCAACAAAACTGTTGTTACCTTATGAATAGATCCAGAATACTGATTGCCCTTTTGAAATTGGAACAGTTCTTACCATTTGACTTAATTTATTTCTTCATTCTGGGGGTGCTTATGTGACGGTTCATTTGCTAGTCTTAGAAAAAGGTCTTTCCTTTTCTGGATTGCTCCCAATCTCTCTAAAAAACACGCAATAGTTTTCTGCAGATATTTGTTGGTCGAGTCACTCAATGTAAAAGCCTATGGTTTCATTGGTATCAATTACGACATCAAGTCATCTATTATGAAGCACGAGACTGCTTCATTTTACTTTGTAATTCCTCAGGTGAACTTACGATCTTTCTGCAAGAATCGTCACTTTGCATTTCATTGATTGACAATTTTCATGAGGAGAAGTGATAATCCATGTTTATCTACTAGTCTATTTGTGATCATTCAATATATGTTGCGGCAGAGCAGTGAACCTCTAAATTGTGTTTCCTAGATTGAACTGAATGAATATGAAAGCTGCTGTATGTTGACGGGAACACTTGTTTGGGGTGGCTCCACCGGACAGAATTTGAATCAAGCGCTTCTCTCTTGTGAGAGATCTCTCTTTCAGGTACTCCGTACATATTGCTTTCACCACTCCTGTATTGAATCTATTGCCGTCTGGTAACCCTTGCTGGCTGTTTACTACTAATAAGGTCTAGTGGTACACGTCTGTCTCCTGGCTTTATCATCAACTGTCGTTTTGTTAAATGCTCGCGTCTAAAGACTTGGCTACTGTTAGCTTTTTTAACCTTTTGGATTAATAGTTGGCTATTGGTATCCTCTTTATTTTTGGCTGGAGCCATGTGCTTTCTCCAAATAGGAACTTGTTTTTTCTTCTTTTTGTAGATAAAAATATTCATGACAGTTCAAGAGCCTAATTATCCATATCTCATTTTGTATATGGGAGTCACATCAATGGTGTCTTCTTGTACAGGGAGTCAGCCTCTTGGTGTCTTTTTGTACCGGCCGCTACCCTTCTGACTTCCCTTAATTGATAAGGAATATTATCTCTTATAAAGAAAAAGTTTCTTTTTTTTTTTCCTGCTTTTGGCTCATTGCTGTTGCATCACTAATTTTGAACGCTTATCCTTTTAGGCAGTTGATTACATTCCACCCATGCGGAAGGCCTTCAATAGAAATATAATTGGTTCTGCTATTCGGTGTTTCAATATTGTCAAGGATGAGGATTTAGAAATGGTATGTTTCTAGCTTGGTTTGTGCTATTCTCAAATAGCTAATGTTCTTCTGAAATCCCATTTTTTGTTAAATTGCCGTTAACGTCGACTTATTATAAATATGTATCCTCAATTCCAACAGGTTTATATCGACACCCCAGCATTAGGAGCTTGTGATGATGCAGCTGCTTTGGAGGAAATGGTATCTCTTTCCTCCTGGTAATGCTTTACTCTTGGAGTGCATGTTCTAATCTAAGTGTGATGCTGTTTGTTGTATTTTGTTTTAAAAGAGTTTTCAATTTTAACTTGTTTCATTATAATAAATTTATTTTGCAGAAAAGTACCTTGTTGTCCTGTGAGTTTTGCATTAGGCTTTCCGTGGAGAATGGTTTTTGCACAAATATGGTAAATTCCTTTTTAATTTTGTCTGCATATCAGCATATGTGACCGCCTTTCTGGTTTAAGATTTTGAAGTCGTTCAAACATAATCTTACGACTAATAAAAAATCAACCAATTACTTACTGCTTACTGTCATCAATCTTGCTTCAACGTGAAGCAAAATTATGTTTAGTACTCTCATGAGTCACAAGGCCTCTAATTATGGGGGGTTAGGGAGGGTCCGCATCTGTGTCCTTTTCCCTTAGGACGTAAATTTATATGCTAAAGTATTGACTGTATCATCAAAAAGATGCATCCAGTGTCTGACTGTCTGACAATTTCTGTCAACACTCAACCAAGATCTTCCCATGAAGTTTCCATCTATGATGAGACCTTGGATATATGCAGCTGTAATCCTCGCTTCACTAAGAAATTGTTGGATCTTCTAGAACTTAGTTGTGAATTTTTTTGCCTTTTAGGTCACCGCTTTATTCTTAGCTGATTAGATTATTTGTTTTCTCCTTTGTCATACTAGAGCGCTAATAATATTATCATGATGAGATGATGTATTATGTAGCTTTCTCATGCATAAAGCTCTTTGTGCTTTGTGATTGTTAGTTTGATCAAATTGGTAGAACAAGTTTCACGCTGCAAGACTGTGCCAACATCAATGCTGTCTGGGCGTCCCTTATAGTTGAAGAATGTTCTCGTCTTGGGCTAACGGTGAGTCCTGGTTTTAAAGATATCTCTTTAATTGGTGTACATATGTATGTGTAATCTGTTTTCCGTTCTAGTACATTTGTTTACATATGTATGTCTAATCTATTTTCCATACTAGTACTTTTGTGTAGCTCCAGGATCAAGATCATCTCCTCTTGCAGTTGCTGCGTCATCTCATCCTTGTATAACCTGCATAGCATGCTATGATGAGCGATCACTTGCCTTCCATGCTCTCGGATATGCTAGAGGGTCTCAGAAACCTGCTGTAGTTATTACGACCTCGGGTACTGCAGTTTCTAACCTCTATCCAGCTGTAAGTTACTCCAAACATTTTCTTTGTCTTTTATGCACCGACTCATTAATGCTCTATCATGCACTGACTCATTAATGCTCTGATTTCTGAAGGTTGTTGAGGCTAGTCAAGATTTTGTGCCGTTATTATTACTCACTGCGGATCGCCCTCCCGAACTCCATGAGGCTGGGGCAAATCAGGCAATAGATCAGGTAAAAATGGATTGGTGGTAGCTTCATGTCATTTCAAATTGAATATTCGACCTTGTGCTCTATTAGCATTTGATATTTGCCTAATCTCTTTCGGTACGAATCCTCCTTTCAAACATGTTCAGTTTGAAGATTGAAGGTGGCCCTGCAATTGCTTCCCCCCCTCCCCCATCTTATGTTTAAAGGCCTTATCTAGTTCTGTTTCTGATCCTTGACCAAATTTTTAACTTAAAATAGACGGCCCATTAACAAGACTGCGAGTATTATTTATTTGGTAGCATGTGATTCTCAATAGTCAATAATATAACAAAGCTTAGTAAGTCATGGGTCAAATAGACCCAAAGTAGGACATAAATTACTTAACATTCAGATGTGGTAGGTTTCTATCATCGTCTATACCTCTTGGCTCTTGATATGTTAAGTTAATGTAAAGGTGCATGCATGATTTAACCCGTTGATTCTTTCACGCCTAGCATTTGGCATATGTGTGATAGGCTGAAAATTTTATTTTATAAACTATTTTAAAGGTCTTAGCATATTTTTGTGACTTAGGTGAATCATTTTGGTTCATATGTGAGATTCTTCTTCCATCTTCCGCCACCAACTGACCATATCGCAGCAAGGATGGTTCTCACAACGGTTGATTCTGCTGTCAATTGGGCTACTTGTACACCATACGGTCCTGTTCATCTCAATTGCTCTTTCAGGGAACCTTTGGAAAATAGTCCCAGGAACTGGGATAGGAGCATTCTAGATAAACTAGATTCTTGGAACTCAAGCAGTCGGCCTTTTACCCAGTATATCAACTCGCTGAATTACACGCATGCAACCACTTTTGGATTAACTACTGAAATTGAAAAGGTGATCCAGAATTGTGAGCGTGGGCTTCTGGTTGTTGGTGCTGTCCACACAGAAGAGGAAATGTGGGCAGCTCTTGTATTAGCTAGGCATCTTTCATGGCCTAGTGTGGCCGATATCTTGTCTGGTGTAAGACTGAGAAAGCTTTTAACTTCTTCGAGAGAATATACTGAGGACTTTGTTTTTATTGATCATTTTGACCACCTGTTGCTCTGTGATGCTGCTATAAAATGGGCAAAGGTGGATGTAATAATTCAGGTTTGCTCCTTTCTTTCTACATAGTTGTCTTCACTTTTCTGCATGAAGGTCATGAAATCATGCTTTTTTCCTTGTCAAATTGTAATTTAACCGCAGTAATTGTTTACAGATTGGAAGCAAAATAACGAGCAAGAGGATCTCTCAATTTTTGGAACACTGTTTTCCTTGCCCTTATATAATGGTTGACAAACATCCTTGTCGACATGATCCTTCACATATAGTGACACATAGGATCCAGAGCACAATTTCCGAGTTTGCTGCATGTCTTCTGAAGAGCACGCCTCCGCGATTACCCAGAAAATGGAGTAGCATTCTGAAAGCAGTGGACTCAGTGGTAATGAACTTTATGTCAAATTGTTCTCACTGATGTAGCCTTTTTTGTTTTCTTTTGAAACCTCATTCTATGGGCAATGGGAAATGTTGTTTCTAAGGCTTCAATTAGAAAGTTTATCCGTGAGTCTATCACTGTATGTCAATTTTGGCCGTGGGTCAAGGTCGATTGGCAGACTGTTATTAAGAAGGTTATCTGTTTGTAAAAGGCTTAAAGAGAATTGTAGAGTGGATATCCGGCATCTCAAGAAGATAAAAATTATGCAATCTAATTGTATTTACTTTCGTATTATTGGGCTCAACTCAATACCAAGAAACATAAAAATACGAGTGAATGAACAGGAAAAGTAAACAGGAGAGGGAGATGTAGAGCTAAACTTTATCAGTAAATTGTCAAACCTCCGAATAATCATGTTGACATTCTAAGCTTAATTTGTATGTTTTTTTACCGTAATAACTGTAAACCAATGATGGCTATATGAGCAATATGCCTACTCCAAATATTAATCTCAGTACGTGTCGAATGGCTGACATAGTGACAGATGACTGCTCTGACTCATACTATGCCTTCCGTTAAAAGTTTGATGTGAAACCTGGAAGAATCTCTCTCGTTGTATCACGAGTCCATTGTTTCTGCTTTGTTGATCTAGTACTAGTTCAGTTTTCTGTTTTGTGTATATCATAAGTTCATCCTTACTAGTATCTCTATGGATAAAAATGGTGCTTTCTTTGAAGTTCCTCCCACCAATCTTGAACTCAAATGTTAATTGGTGGTGTGCTTTAGGTGGCATGGGCGTTATCTTTTCGAATATGCTCCGAGTACTCACTGACCGAGCCTTATGTTGCACATGTACTTTCTGAAGTGGTTGTGCCAGAAACTGCTTTATTCTTCGGAAACAGTATGCCTATTCGTGATGCAGACATGTATTCTCAAGGTGTTATTAGTTGCATTGATTCAACATTTCAGTTTGGACTTCCTTGTCAGTGGATGCAGACAGTTGGTAACAGAGGAGCTAGTGGCATTGATGGTTTGCTGAGTACTGCTACTGGCTTTGCTGTTGGATGCAAGAAAAGAGTAATCTCGTACTTTCTTGTATTATATGGTATACATAGCGTGATCTCGTGTAGTCTTGTTAGCTTCTATGTTGTTTTAGTTAAGTGGAATCTTGGGCAGAAACCTATAAGCAAGTAGTTCATTTGTGATGAAGTGAGAGTGAATATTCTTTTCGCTTGGGTATTTAATGAGCAAAATCGACAGTACTTAGAAACTTAAATCCTGTTTGGCTTATACTTTCATGAAGTCACAGATGGTCCAACCGTTCTGGTAAGGGTCCACTGAAATCATCATGTATTGCATGGGATAGGTTGCTCACTTCTGACTCCCCCTTATTCTGCCTAAGGCGAGGATTTCTTTCGAGGCACTGTTGTAAATGATGCCGGTACATTGCTTATGATTAGGTAAAAGATAATTGCAATATGTTACCAATCTAAAATGCAATTTGTTACCAATCTGAATTAAAGAGTTTTTGCTCATTTCTACTGATTAAGTAACCTTCTCTTTCTGACTTGTACTTTTTAATAGCGGAGCAGTGGCTGGAGTTTGGCCCCTTTTTTTTTTTTTTAAATAAACGAGTCGGATTGCATATCTAGAATTCTGTAGGCATATACATTCAGACATTCAGTGATGTTTTATCATAATTCTTTGCTGATGGCAAGGAATTCGACTCTGCTTTCTTCTTTTTATATTATGGGTCTTTTACTCTTTTCCATTGTCGTCTTCGAATCCCAGCTCTGTATGACATAAATTCCGGTAAAATGATTTTAAAAAAAAGACAATTCCTGTTATATTGATTTTTTTTTAAAAAATATTAGATACTATTTCTAACTGATATTTAATTACTATGTCAGATACTGTGTGTAGTAGGAGATGTTTCTTTCCTCCACGATACAAATGGGTTGGCAATCTTAAGCTCAAGGTAAAAAATAAAATCGCCACCTGTATTGCATTTTTCTTTTTTCTGAAAAATGAAAAAAATAATTTGTTGCAGTGCATTATCACTTGTAGATCTGTGCATATAACTGCATACCACTCGTAGATATCTTAATTATCATCTTGTACAAAAATAATAGTATGTGTAAACATATAAGAAGAGGATTTAGGTGGAAGAGCATTCCTTCTATCAGTGAAGATGTCTTGTCAAAAATATGTACAGTAAATTTTATAGCGCTAATTATCTGTAGTCTAGCAGATTTCAATGAGCATTGGTGGATTGGAGCTTGCGTAGTTGCGTCTATCTGAAGCATAAAGCATTCTGAAGTTTTGGCTGATAACAGTAGTAATATATATTGAACGTCATCTAGATTAGTTAGGATCACATCATCAGTGTTGAACCTATAAGCCTATAACTGGCTAGACGGGGGAGTAATCTCATGGTACTAATGTGCCATTTTATTAACGTTAGATCTGATGATTGGAAATTAATTTCTTTGAAGTATATGGACCAATTTGTTCTCCAAAATAGGCCACTCCTGTGTTAACATCTTGCTTTGGTAACTGTGATCATAGGATGTGCCGGAAACCGATTACAGTAGTTGTTATAAACAATCGCGGTGGTGGCATCTTCAGTTTTCTTCCTATTGCTGGAAAAGCTGAAACACATATATTGGAGAAGTACTTCTACTTAAATCACAGCATTTCTATCAGCAAGTTGTGTGATGCACATGGGTAAGGATTGTTCTATATCTCCTTTGTATTTATCACTTCCTTTTTATTTTTACTGATGTTCTGGCTTAAAGAATATGAATTCTCGTATTTTAGTTACATTTGCATACATTGTAGATACAAAGAGACCACTGTTGAACAGTACATGTATGACGTGTCTCTTTTCTGAAAATCAAAATGTGTCTTGTGGTTGTGGGTAGACTTGGCAAACACATTAGAGTGATTCAAATAGTGAGATGGACGAGTTTTTTTGGTAGTTCCATGTTAATCTCTTCCATTCTCGCTTCTACACCATTCCAACATTTTGATTGAATGATTCATGAGACCAATGTTGAACAGGGTGAAGCATCTCCTAGCGGAAACAAAACTAGAACTACAAAATGCTTTGTTTAAATCTCAACAGGCAGATGAAGATTATGTTATAGAAGTTTCAAGCTCCATCGACAGTAACACTGTGTTTCACAGGTTGGCACTGGAACTATATTTACTTATTTGCCTATTTCGCTGAAATGGTGGTTAATATTCCTGTTTTCCTCCAGTGTTCTGAAAAAATATGCAAGTCAAGTGGCATCTCATGCTTTCACTGCTATGTCGCGTTTGTCTACTCCAGAATCTACCCTAGATGATTTCTTCTACAAGGTTGAGAAACTGGAGTATTGGTTGTACGGGTGAGTTTTCAAATGCTTATAAACCTCGGTGATCTTTTGTCATATTGATCTCTAGCAGCTGATGTGTATCTTAACTTTGTCTGTTTTAGAATCCACCTAAGTTCCCCACCAACTACCGTCTCTGTGAAAAGTGGCCTGACAAGTTTTCTTAGACAAGGCTTCATTTTAGCTATGACTCTTGATGATGGAAGTACTGGATACGGTGAGGTGAGCATAGTTCTAGTTAATGAATAGATGATATGTGCTACTAAGGGGATTAGCTATAATTAATTATGATATTTTCTCATGATTTTTATGAGCAGATTGCCCCCCTTGAAATTCATAAGGAAAACTTGCAAGACGTGGAAGAGCAACTACGTTTTTTTGCTCACGCTCTGAAAGGAGCTACCATAGACGGTCATCTTCCTCTACTTGGAGAATCGTTTTCTGTGTGGATATGGAAAGTGATTGGAGTCCCGGTAAGAGAGTTCTTTTAGTGTGTGTGTGTGTGTAATCTGTGTATGTCAATATAAACATCCTGCCAAATAATCACTTTGCACTTTGTGGTTGCATTTTGGCTTACCGTAACAATCTCTGCTTGTAATGTTATCCTACAGCCAATCTCTATTTTCCCAAGTGTTCGATGTGGACTCGAGATGGCTGTTCTGAATGCTATCGCTGCTAGGCAAAATTGCTCCTTGCTTGATGTACTCTGGCCTCAATCAGATCAAGCCAATATGATTTGTCAACAGCCTGCAAGCATTGACATCTGCGCTCTTCTTGATTCTAATGGGCCTCCAAAAGAAGTTGCAAAAGTTGCCTTTGAGCTCGTGGGAGAAGGATTTCGTGCTTTAAAAGTAAAAGTAAGTGAGACATGATTGATTGAGGCATAACTGTGATTCATAATTTCAATGAGTAAGAAAAGCGTTAGATATTGTCATTTCTTAAATTATATGATTCATTTTCAAGCTAACATTGGTCTAACATTGATCCGCATATAGTGGGCATTAGCTCCACCCGCACTGCGCCCCCTTATTACACCAAATCTGAGCATGTTAACACTAATCTGTTGCAGGTGGCCCGTAGGAATGACCCCAAGGAAGATGCAGAAGTTGTGAAAGAAATAAGATATAAGATTGGTGCTGACATAGAATTGCGTGTGGATGCTAACCGTAAGTGGACCTATGAACAAGCGATTGAATTTGGCTCCCTTGTGAAGGATTGTGGCTTGCAGTATATTGAGGTATGGCTGTTTTTCATGTTTAAGTAGCTTAGATTGAAAGATGCACGATAATGCCTAGGTTTGCAGTTCGTGAATATCTTTGAATCTCTTGTCCTTCACTTCAGCCGCTATCATCTACAATTATTGTAACATGGTGAACATGTTTGCAATTATTCTTATTTTACTTGTTCATTGTCCGTACCCAAAAAAACTAGGCCCGAACAACTTAACTGAAATGTGCCTTTTCCCAGTTTCTATAATGAGTTCAGTTTAGGCCATATCTGACCATGTTACATCATAAGAATGGTGAGGTTTTTTCCCCCATAATAAAAACACGGATCTCTCTCAAAGCTTAGAACTACAGAAATTTAGTGCAAAATATTTATAAAAATAAAGAATTTGTTAAACATAAATGGAGGATAATAATATGAACCTAGTAGTTGGACAAAATAAGCCGGATTGAACTATAATGATATGAACATTGTTTATTTTCTTCTCTTTAGGAACCAGTTGAGCTTGAAGACGACATCGTGAAGTTCTGTGAAGTGACTGGTCTGCCTGTGGCTTTGGATGAAACAATTGACAATATTCAAGGACAGATTCCTGATTCCTTGGCCAGATTCACTCATCCAGGAGTCGTTGCTCTTGTATGTCTTCGAGCTTTCTGACACCTCTAATTTACCTCAGTCATTAAACGTTAGCGAATTTTATTAATTCATTATATCTCCTTACTGCACATTAGAAAAGTAAAACATTCTTGCAGATGGTTTTGAATGTTGATTCTCTTGTGGTAAACTTAAATGCAATTGCTTGACTTCTTATTACCTACGATTAATTAAGCTTTTTCCATAATGTCTTCAAAAGTTTACAATCTTCCCGTTGCTGATACTTTCCACATTTATCGCTATCTTCCTTGTATCTTTAAATGAGTGCATCGTAATCCTAATTTAGGCACTTTCTCTTTTTAATTCTTCCAACATGCTTAATAAAACAGTCTGACCAATTAACTCCACTTTGTTGCTGTTTCCATTTTCTCGGAATATCTGGAGTCAGGATGTTCTGTATCCGCTGCATAGTAATAGTCTTGTTGTTGTTTCTGTCAGGTTGTGAAACCAAGTGTCGTCGGTGGTTTTGAGAAAGCTGCGGCAATTGCATCATGGGCACATATTAAGGGTAAATTGGCTGTTATAAGCTCCACCTTTGAAACTAGCATCGGCCTATCTTCTTATGTTCAACTAGCACGTTATCTCGATATGAGAAGTTCCGAGACATCTGAAGAATTCAACAAGGAGATGAGAGATTGTGTTGCTCATGGTCTTGGAACATATAAATGGCTTCAAAAAGATGTAACAGTTGACTCACTTGTTATATGTCGTCAACCACACAATAGATTCCTGGGAGCATCTATTAGCGATGCTGATGATGTGCTGCGCAACTTTCAAGTGAATCCCAAAGCTATTATAAGAAGTTACAGCGATGGTTGTATTTCTACCTATCAGCTTGATGTCAAAGTGGGAGATTTCACTTATTTGATCAATGTGAACGAAATTGGCGAGAGTGCCGATGTAAGTCAAGGCACATTATATTATTTTTATACCTTTATGTCGTATTGTTGCAGAGTCATACATTTTACGACACAATTTTCGTTGTCATCTCGACATGGTAAGGACACGTGTATCTATAGCCAAGGAGCCTTTGAGACAATGCCATGATTGATGTCAACTCTCTCTGCCATCCAGTTTGATCATTATTAGACAAAGTGCTGATTCGTCAAACTAATTGACTTACGTCTACTGTATGCAGGATAATGTGCTGCTCTTTCTTCATGGATTCCTGGGAACTGGGCAAGATTGGATTCCAATCATGAAAGCTCTCTCGGTAACTGCGAAATGTATTTCCATTGACCTTCCAGGGCATGGGAGATCAAACATACAACCTTGTGAGAAATTCGATAAAGTCGAAGTTCCCAGTTTATCTGTTGAAGCAGTTGCTGCAGTATTGAGTCAGCTACTTGAAAAAGTAGTTCCTGGAAAAGTCACTCTTGTTGGATATTCCATGGGAGCAAGGATAGCTTTGTGCATGGCATTGAGATGTAGTGCGAAGGTATTTTCCCTAACCATCAGTTTTTCTAAAGACTCTGATAGATGAACCATCTCAACCAAAACCTTAAGGTGATAGTTGAAGCCCATATGTTTATAGATAAATTATAAAATTTGTCTAGTTTGATTTACGGAAACAACTAGCTTGATGTATTTAAAACTTTGTAACTAGTATATTTTACTCCGTATAAAATTAGTTAATCAAAAAGCATATTGGTCAAAGTTGACAATCTGTAATAAACAAAGTTAACCGGTGACTGTATAAATGATTAAATGGGATGGAAGGAGTTGTTCTTGGAAGATTGTCTTTGTTGTTGATTTAGTACTACAAAATATTGGTAGGTTGATGGAGCCATAATTATTTCTGGAAGCCCCGGTCTAAAGAACGCGTCAGAAAGAAAAGTTCGAGCAGCCAAAGATGATTCTCGTGCACGCTCTATCATTTCTTTTGGTTTAGTGGCTTTTCTTGATACCTGGTATTGTGGTGATCTATGGAAGAGGTATATTCTACATCTCTTATTTATTCAAGTCATTTGTTTTACAAAATATGGTTTTTGCCCACACCTAGGATCTTATACCATTCATCTCGATTTACAGTTTTAGAGAGCACCCAAGTTTCAAAAACATCATAGCAAGCCGTTCACAGCATGATGATATCCACAGTCTTGCAAAAGCTTTGTCGGACATGAGTATAGGAAGGCAGCCGTAAGTTTATATTCTCCTCTGACACATATCCTCTTGAGTGTCGATTTTTTCTGTATTTCTTTTCCTGTCGTAATTTCCTTCTTCAAATAAAAAAATTTGTGTCCACTATGGTAATTTTTAGGTTGATAGGTTTTGAACTCAGGTCATGAGCCTACATTTTAATAAATTGCATTTTCAGTCTGACAGTCAAGGTTTATATTGGTGACAGACCGCTGTGGGAGGACCTGAGGGGCTGCAAAACACGACTTCGGTTTATTGTGGGAGAGAAAGATACAAAATTCAAGAAGATTAATCAGCAGATCTGCAACGAAATAAGTCAAGCTGTAAATTACGATGCAGTTGAAGTTCCTGGCTGTGGACATGCTGTTCACTTGGAAAACCCTCTCGCTCTTGTCATACTAATTAGGGAGTTTTATACAAAATCCAGATAGTAAGAAACATCAAGTTCCGACTCTCAGGTAAGCTAATTGCTTGTTCCTTGGTATCTAGTCCTCCAATCCACAACTGTTTTCGAAAAAAAATGTTGTAGGCTTAAAATACTCCCTCCGCCCAAATCATTTGTTTATTTTTAATTAATATACCCCTCACAAAGAAATACGTCAAGTGAACTTAGTATTACCCGTGTGCTAAAAGCAGAGAAATGTTATCTTGTTTTTAGCATAACGAAACATGGGTTTTTAACTAATAACTCGTATAATCACATCAGCTTCTAGAGTGTTATGCCTAGGAACTATAAGAAGATGGTAAGAACGATATACTCGGTACATAAACTGATACGGTTTTAAATAATATTATGATGTATTTTGGGATAGAATTAACACGGGTTTGTTACAGCTTTGGCATATACACACGCCTTTGACGCAGCAGCTAGCATAGCCTTGGCAAACTTGGGTGCAATTGATCATTCTTGGACACTCGAACGGTCCTCTTGCTTCACATCCTGGAGTTCTCCACAGTTGCCCACCTAATAAATTGTAACAAGATACAACATTTAACTTTTACGGTTTTCTCTTGTATTTTGTACGGGCGATTTTACACCGCCATTAGAAAATAATAATTTGTATTCTTTTCGAGAGCTTGCTTACAAAAGAAGGTTCAATAATCCTTCCAACCTTTGTAACAAAGCGATAATAAACTTTAAATTGATTTTCGATATTCTTGCATTAAGTTACGTATAAGAGACGTGAAAGCGGAAAAATTACCTGGTTTCATGACAAAAAGGATAGCAAAGAACAAAATCTTGAAGCTACACATATTTTTCTGGAATTTGGTTATAAGATGGGAATATGGGATGATGCAATATTAACTAGAACATGAGATATATGTTCTTGCTGAAACTTTCATCATTTATAGAGAACATTAAAATAACATGATAATGTAATTGTACGGTATGAGTTAGCTTTTAGATGTAGAAAAGGCATGATTTTTTATTTTCATTTACTATACTATATAGTATATATGGAAAATAATCAATTTTGATCATATATATTTGGAAAAATACGTGACAAATACATGAGTATTTCATGGGGCTCATTAATGCTACATATACTCAAGTTTGCGGTTTCATTGTCTTTGTTATGAACTTACTACTTGTGAGATTTCAAGTGAAAATTTCCGACTCGGGCGGAAACTCCCTCGTCCCTTTTATCTTGGATCGGTGTTGACAAATTGGGTTAAAAGTTATAGTCCCTTCCTAATCACTAGTGATAAACTAATACTCGTATAATGTACTCCTTCTGTTTTAATTATTTGTTTACATTTTTTTTAATAAATTCCTCTTTCAAAGAAGAAAAAGGATAATAAATACTTCCTCCGTTCCATTTGATTGTATACGTTTGCTTTTTGGCACTATTCATAAGTTAGAAGAATCGTTAATACAACTTCTAATATATAATATAAAATATAGTCATGTGAGATCTTGTTTAAATTGTCTTACCGAGTACAATATTAATATCAAATTTTTATAATTTTTAATAATATGTAACTAAAGATATAAACAAAACAAAATGGGCATTGTCATACGTGATAAAGCAAACGTATACAACCAAATGGAACGGAGGAAGTAACTGATTATGATTAAGACGGAGGAAGTATATATACTTATTACAAAGAGAAACTACTCATATAGTTGTTGATGCCTTGACCACTTGATAGAAGCTTGCCCCCCTTAAATCTACCACATAATATTTGCCAATGAAATCTTTGCAAAATATGTGATTATAGTTAGAATACATTATTTTCTAGCTTGTGAAAAACGATTCCTTTATTTGTATCTTCAAAGATGAGTTGTAATTACAATGTTTGGTAAACAGTATATTAGGTGAGAATAGCAAATTTCAGCTTAAATATACGAGTAGTAGATTGACCAATCAATCTATTAATTTCATGTGTAGCTTAAAAATACGAGTAGTAGATTAAATATACGAGTAAACAATGTCATATTCGGATAACATATTGGTCAGAATCTACTCTTTTTTAATAATATGAGGCTAATAGCATCATATTGTTTACTGTCATATAATCTGCTAATTACAAAACACAATTTCTTAATATGCTAATTTAATTTTCTAGTCAAACCTACTACTTAAATCTGTCAACCGTATCCTACTAACGCTATATGCTATCATAAATCTGCTTCTACCGTTTGTCAAACAAGACCGTTATCTCCTCTATTGTGTCGAGTATAATCTTCGACATGAAGTAGAATAAGCTTAAAATTCAATACATAGATATAGAGATAATCGTGATATCTTAAATTTGTCGTCTTAAATTGTAAGTTCTCCTAATCCTCTTTTTTACCGTTAGTAAAAAAGTTGGTGGATTTTACTCTACAAAGTTGTTTGTTTTTAAATGACTTTATTTCTTCAAGCCATTATTAAATTAATATTCAAAATTGATATTTATTGCAATTATATTGTAAAGTTTTGATACGTTTATTTTTTACCTAAAAATCATACATTAGACTAATTCATACTCCATATATACCTCATTAATTTATGAGATAATAACTATTATTGTACGTGTATACCGTTATCATTTAATCTAATTCCAAATTATTAAAAACCTAAATTCAATTTTAGTCTTATTAAAAGAATAAAGACATAATAAAATTATATATCATATTCAATCTACACAAGAGGAAGAATATTATCATTAAATAAAAGCATAACATATTAAGAGGATTTGGAAAAAAGAAATGCACATAATTTGTTTTATTAATTACTTTTACTAGTACTATAAAATGAGCCAAAACTACACTACATTATTTCAAGCCAAAAAATTAAACAAAATATCGATCATAGTATTTTCCCTAATTATCTCACAAACACAAAGTAATTGTTATGGATTCCAAATTTTTCATGATAACTATGTTTGTTACCTTGCTAATTATAGCACCAGGTACGATTAATAGTTTGTTCTCGTTTTAATTTCTTACATCTAGTGTCGCAATATCTACGCATGTCATGTAGTCATGTAGACGTTTTAACGTGTGCATGTAGTCATGTAGTCATGAAACTTAATAAAAACATATTTAGATGAGGCGAACAATATTACAATAATGAGTGACGACATAGGAGTAAACAAAAAAGTTTAACTAAAAATTTCAAGTTTTCACGTAAATAAGCAGATGAAAAACAATTTGTAATTTGGCTTTATCGTGTGTATATTTTGTTCATATAAAACCCGATTTAAAAAGTCATAGGTAAATTAGTCCCTTAACTTCAAATCTCGACTTTGCAAATTAAGTTACTCGTATTTGAGATGTATAATGAATTAATTATTTTGAGTTGCAGGATATAAAAATGTTGGCATGCAAATAGTGAATGCAAGGACTCAAAATAATATTGAAAATGAAGTTGGAATGAAGAAATTATCAATGAATACAATTAATACAAAAATAGTATATAATGCACCGTGTGCATCTGAAGAACAATGTCAGAAAGTATGTCCTCCAATTACTACATATAGGAGATGTATTGATGGCCTTTGTTATTGTCGTTAATGTCTCTTTAATAATTATAATTAATTAATTAGTAGTATAATTGAATAATTTAGTGTTATATTTTTGAATGATTTTGTAAGCAAATAATGAAAAAAAAAGATTTATATTCAAGTTTAGTTAATTATAATGATCTTTTGATTTCTCAGTTGAATTGAATGACTAAACATCAAAATATGTAATCCATATGTTTAAAAAAAAAATTGTTACGCTGTTTTCGGTCTAGGTGACATTTTAACCATATAATGGTCAGTCTTTAACATTTAAAAATAAAAAGGGTCAAGATTCGTTAGACATAAATTAGAGTGTAAAAAAAGCTAACTCAACTCTTTACTATTTGTCAATTACTAGTTTACTACTCATATGTTACAAAATGCAAAAGAGTCATAACAATAAAAAGAAGATATCACGCAAAAGAGTAATGTGAAGAGAAAAGTTCACTCCGATAGAAGTCTTGTCTCTATTTCAACGTGTGTTAGTATTTGGATCCGTTTTATAATATAACGGATATTACATCTTAACGAAGACCTATTGGAATTTCAATCGAAATTTGTCTGCATTGAAATTTGAAAACTACCCCAAAAGTAAAATGAATTGATTTACCGTCTCATGTGAGGTACAAACTAACAATAATTTTGAATTGGTCTTTTTTCCCCCTAAAATCTAACAGCAAGTCTTGCTTGCGACGGGGCGATCCGTCGCAAGCTTAAGACGGGTCGCCTTTCTCTCACAAAGTGCAAGTGGGGGTGCAAGTGGGGGGCTCCATTTCCCACCCACTTGCACTCCCACTTGCACTTTGTGAGAGGAATTTGACCCGTCGCAAGCTTGCGACGGGTCGGTCCGTCACAAATGAGAATTTGTGAAAATCTAAAGTAGTCTTTGACTTATGTTTTACTAAAAGATGTCAAAATCTTTTATGGATGAAGATTTGAATTGTAAATGCAAGAAAAAAGCTTATGAATTAAAGAGAGAATTTCAATGAGAGACAAAAACTAAATAAAGTGTGTCATATTGAATGAATTGGATTCACTAAGTAATTACAAAGAGTTGCATAAGTATTTATAGACGAGGATTGCAACTTAATTAGGGTACTAATAGAACTGTAACAGATTCTAACAAACTGTCAAACTAACTATGATCAAGCGTTGACTCTCCTAACTAACTTCTAAGAAAAATTCTAGAAGCTTTAGGGTGGTTGTCTCATCCCTAGAGGTTATATTCACTTAACTGTTTTTTAATTAGGAGAATTATACAACCTTTACTTATGGAACTATTAGAAATGTATTGGGACTATCTCTCATTTATAGTTAGTCATTGAAAAGTCGCATTTATTATTACCGTCATTTATAGCGGTAATATGAAGAGCCTTAACTATGGTTATATAAACCATTGTTATATCATTGTAATCTTCATCATAATAAAATCAATAACTCTCACCCATAACATCTCAACATGGTATCAGAGCCTCTTTCTCGAGGTCTCTAAAAACGCTTCCGCATTCTTACCAGTGGGTGGCCGGAAATTCACATCCACCGGTAGGATATTCATTCAATAAAAACATTACGATATCTTTGGCAAATAATTCCAAAAAAAATGAAAAAGAAAGAGATCAACATGTTGGATCAAGAAATGGTGGACTATTAAGACTTAAGACTTTAAGAGGGTCATCCTCTCTTTTAAATGAGAGATAATCTCAATACATTCCTAATAGGAACTTTAGCTAAACATTGGGGTGGGGTGGGGTGGGTCACGGCCAACAACACTAAATTCCGTCACTTCCAATTTTTCTAACGTGTGCCCTAAGGGCACACATTAATAATTCAAATGTGGAAATATTTACAAGATATTCTCATAAAATACGTAAGTTTAAACTCATTTTTACTATAATTAACATGAGTATCTTGTGAATCTTTCCACATTTGGGTTATTAATGTATTGGGCAAAAGTTCTTTAAATTACATCGTATGGTATATGGAATTATATTATTCTGAGTTTAAATGTATTCGAGAGTCTAAGAAAGGCCAAATCGAGTGTATATCAATAAAAAACGTAATTGCTCTTTCATGGACACAAATTACTCTTTCATGAACTTTTTGTCATTTAGTTTCCAAACCTTACCCTTTTCCCCCAAAAACAAAAACAAGCATTCTCTAATTTGATCTCTTCCTCTCAAATTAATCAAATATGTGCAGATTAATCAATTTTATTGATAATTTCTTGGTTTGAGAATTATTTATCAAACCAACAATGGAATCTACTTACTGTACCTACAATTTGTTTTCTCCCTAAAATTATACCCAACAAACCAACCCAGTTATCAATCATCTCGAAAAAACAGAAATAGAAAATGGTAATATCAAGCAGAATCTAAAAGTCAATAATCAAACCAATAATTATGTTACAAATTTCCAATCACTGCCAAATTAAAAGTCAATAATCAAATGTAATATTATATGGGCTATTGTTATGGATTGCATTATTGCATGATATGATGATATGAGTTTGTTGTACTAGTATTGTCGTATAGTGTGTTGGTGTTCCGTGTGTTACTTGTCTAGTAGTCCGTGTCTGTGAGAGGGGTGGTCTGGTGAGAGGGATAGTCGGGTGCGGTGCGGTTTGTCTGATGCAATGCGGTTACGGTGAAAGGGGTGGACTGGTGCAGGTGGTCGGTGTAGCAAGTAGGGTTGTCGGTGCAAGTGTTCGGGGAAGGTGGTCAGTTTATGGTGATCGGTGCACGGAGGCGACAGTAGAAAATCATGGTGGTTGATGGTAATTTGTGAGGATTGTACCAGGTTGAAAATGAGTGGGTAAGAATATCAAGGGTATAGTAGTCATTTTTGTCCATAAATGAGTAATTCTTGTCCATGAATGAGCAATATTCTAAAAAAATTAGATAATGTTTATTAAATGTGTTAGGCATGTATTTCGGAGTGTCATGCAAGTATCAATGTCTAACACAAGCACGTTAGATATTAGAAGACTAGAAGTGTCCATGCATCCTAACTTGAGAGCCATAAGTTAAGCACGAGATGTGTGTCTAAGAGGAAAAGACCACCAAATATGTTACATTTGGACCTTTGGTGTATCAAGATCATGAATCTTCTTTGTTTCATCCAATGTTTATTTTGGGCCCAAATTAAAGGATTGTAATGTCATCACTTGGTAATTCATCTTTGAGCTTTGTCCATGCAGTAGGTCTCTCTTGTGACGGGTCGGACCTTGCGACGGATTTTTCCTCTAACAAAATGGGTAGAGGGAACATGTGGGGCACCCCCCATGTGCTTCCCCTTTTCCCTTAAATGGGTCATTTGTGAGGGGAAGTGGTACCCGTCGCAAGCTTGTGACGGATACTGTCCGTCACAAACAAGAATTTGTGTTGTCCATGACAAGCTGAATATACATGCCAAAAATCGTCATTTTAATGACAAATAATGTAACCATTTGTCCATATAGCATAGAAATTGTTCTTGTTACATTTCATCTTAAATAATCAGTAGGTCTTGCTTAAGACGGGTCGGATTTTGCAACGGGTATTTTATGAGAAGAAATGGGTAGAGGGAACAAGGTGAGCAACTGGGCACCCCCCATGTGCTCTCCACTCACCCTTGATGGATATGTCCAACACATAAAACAACTTCACTTTACGACAATAAAATGTCACGTTATGAAGTCCCACATCATAGAAGTTGCCTCATTTATCCTGATAAATCAAATGTAGTGTTATACACATAGTAATACATTTTGCATTTTAGATTTTGCAATCCCATGAATCCCAGATCACTATATGAATCCCAGTTTACATTTGAACAGTTTTTGGCGGATTTGAACTCAAGTCGTTAATACCACCTCTCATAACATTGGTAACCAAGCTAGTTGACATTTACAGTTTACCTTTCATAATATTAACAACTAACTAAGCTAGTTGACATCTGAATTTGTGACATCCTGTTTATTCTTTTAAACTCTTTTCGACAAAAGATTTAATTTTAACATTAAGAGTTAAGGCGACAAAAGACTAAATTATTATTTAAATCCAATAAAATATATCTTTCTCAAAAGAAGTAGATCAATAATAAAAGTATAATAACCCACAAACTAACAGAGAAAGAAAAAATCAATATTGCACCAAGCTCGTGTAACTTCTGACATAATTTTACGTCATGTTACGTATTAATTGGTGCAAATTATAATAAAACTTAATTTAATTACAATAAATAATTCAAGAATACTCCGTATTAATTAAATAAAAGCAAAGCGATCAGAGAACTTTGAAGGCATAATGAATTAATTCAACATAGAATAAACTTCAGTTGATAATTATTTCATTTTTTCATCATCTCACTTTGCTAATAATAAACACAAATTAACAAAAAAAAAAATTATTTGAAAAATAGAGTAGATTTGGGAAAATAGAGAAGAAGTGAAGGAATTGAAATTGTGATATGATATTGAGAGAGAAGTGGATAAATCGGCGGATTATATAACTTAAATTAGGTCATTAATTAGGGTTGAAATATTCATACTTTATGAATGGGCCGGGCTATGATTTTCAGCCCATGCCCAATTAATTGTTTGTAAAATATAGATTTAAAGCCCATTATATGTTTTTGGTGAAAGGGCTCACTTTAATGTCCATGTGCTATTGTGAATTTGTGTTACTAGTTAGCCTCATTGCAGAACTTATAAAACATCTATATTCACAAATTCTCGGGCATTTATTTACCTTTATTTTTTACACAGATTAAGAAAAGAATCAGAGATTATTTGTGGTTCTACGTATTTGATGAAAAGCGGATAATTGTTTAATTGAGAGATCAAAGTTTTCATAGGAAACCAACCTAATATCGAAACTGTAATCAAGTGAATGTGACATTATAAAATGAAAATGGTAAACAAATGACCGGGACAAGAAAGTACTATTTTTAGGTAAGACTAGCATAATAACATTAATCAATTAAAATATTGAAAAAAAAAATCAATTTTAAGAACCTACTTACATATTGAATACGTTAGCAATACAATTTTAAGATATGGAGTTATCAAATAAAATCACAAGTTTAATATATTAATGTTTATGTTTGGGAGTTTCTTTTTTGGATCATTCTTATAACATAAGACAATTGTATAAGAGGAGTTATTGATATTTATGTTAGAAGGATAACATATAATAATGATTTTAAATGAGTTCTTGGTAAAATAATGTATGTCGTCCATTTTGTTAGAACGTGCAAATGAGTTTGGCCTTACCCGAACGGAAGAGAGACGATTCACTTGACAAACATAAGGGAGGTTTCGTCTTAACATTATTCGGCAATTAGTAGGATCAGATTAGTAGCCCCCTTGGTATATTATAAAACAGTTAGTTTCATTGAAGACGAGATATATTCGTCTTCAATGAAGACGGGTCAGATCCCTCTCACAAGGAGGGAAGTGTGGAGCTAAATAGATCTCACTTGCCTTCCCACTTGTCTCTTTGTGAGAGGGGATTCAACTCGTTTTCATTAAAGACAGTTATGTCCAGTTTTCAATGAGAATTTGTCGTTATAAAATGGACTAAGACCTTGATTTGTCTTACTTGAAGTCACTCCATTTATGTTTAGTTCGGTTCATATAAGTTCAGTTCAACGCCTGCAAATTTAGTTCAACTTTTATAAATTCAGTTCAGCTAAAAAGAGTTTAGCCTAGAATACACTACTCTGTTTTTCTCATATTTACTTAATTTTGATTACATAAAAGACTTATTCAAAACAAATCTATGTTGTCTTCCAAAAATTCATAGTTGAATGTAACGGTATTCATGGTCAAAGTATGACTAGACCAGGCAACTCACTGTTTTCATGCATATTCCCATAATTACTGATCGAATTAAATTGAGGTATTTCCATCTTAGGACATGTCACATAAATGCAAGTCATGTGTGTATATACAGTTATACACTAGTATCTTGAAGATTAAAGCCATCCTTACATCTCTTCAGAGAAAAAAGAAAAAATGGTCCAAAAAAGTTTTTATAATGTCGTGCAACAAATCATCAAAAACGTACTTACATTGATGGAAGTTATATTGTGATAAAGAGAATCTTTCTTCATAATTTAGGTATCTTCTTGGGAACTTTAGGAGTGTGATCTTGATAAAAGGGTAAAGTTACGAAAAAGTATTGTGAAAAAGAGCTACGAAACACCAGTTCAACAACAAATTTTCGTGCTTACAGAATTTCGGTAAAACGGTTTTATACAAAAATTGCAGAAAATTCAATGATTTATATATTCAATAAATTCTTGTAGGGTGTTTTATACATTTACTAAATTCATTGTAGACAAATTCATCTTTACATTATGGACTTATGATTAATCCTATTTTATACTTAATCATGTAATATTATGTCTTTTATTCTTTTCTCGCTGGCTTTTCTAATAAACTATCATAATTATTTGAAGTCGTAAAGCTTAAAAATTCTTATAGACTACTCCCTCCGTCCCGGTCATTTGTTTACCATTTCCATATTTGGGTGTCTCATTCATTTGTTTAGCTTTCTATATTGGGAAGACTTTTGATGAGTAATTTCATCACCCAATGGGACTATTGTCCACTTGTCATCGTATGACACTACCCACAAATGGTCTCCTCCCCTTTCCTTGGTCTTTGTGCCAAAAGCAAAGGTAAACAAATGACCGGGACGGAGGGAGTACATCTTAGCTGAGCTACAATAAGAGTTTATCCATTTGTCTGAACTGTTACTAACTACTAACGATTCATTTATAGCTATACTTGTAAATTCGATTTGATGTACTTACATGAAATCGTACCAAAAATGCACCATTGCGAGTAACAAATCCTACTGTTATTAAAACTCAAACATTTAAAGTTTTCTCCTTAAGTCACGTCATCACTAAACACCTTTCTTTTTTCAATAATTGTTGAAGCATGTGGGGTCTGTGGTGGGACCAGTTTTAATATGAGGAAAAATATATGGAAAATTCTCACGGTAACACCAAAGTTTGACATTTTGCCCGAAATACCCAAATTTTTTACCCGAAAACCTTTGAGTGGCCATAACTCGGGTTTACAAACTCGAAAAATGACAAAAAAATATTTCAAGTTATTTATCTTTCCGAGAACTACGATTTGAAAAACAAAATTAGCGACATCTGAACTCGTGACCAAGAGATATGGCCACTCAAAGTTTGTTCGGTAAAAAAACTCCTAGCCACGGAATCCTACTAATTTTTTTTTCAAATCGTAGCTCTCGGAAAGATGAACGATTTGAAAAAAAATCGTCATTTTCCGAGTTTGTAAACCCGAGTTATGGTCACTCAAAGTTTTTCGGGTAAAATTTTTGGGTATGTCGGGCAAAACGTCAAAGTTGGAGGGTACCGTGGGAATTTTCCTACAAAAATATCTTGCAGTTATTTCTCAGCAAAGTTAGCCATTATATTTGATGATATTTTTTTTATCATATCTCAATAGTTTTATAAGTAGAAAATTTATTTAAGTGGTTTATATGAGTTTAAGTTGAAAAAAAAATGATTAATAAAAAACATCATCGTCTCATAATAAAAACTATAATTAGTTTATAATTGTGGTGCATCATAAATACAAACACTAAAACAAAAAACCACAAAATATTAACATAATACGAACCCTTATGTAATTCTTAATTTAAGTTAGACTAATCTCCTTTCTATTTGGTGGAGTAATGTGTAAGGTGCATTTATACGAAAAATATGCAAAATATATACCAATACAAATAACTCAAATGAAAAATTGATAATAAAAATAAATATTTAATAAAATTATCATAGATCAATCCAGTAATTAACACACTCTTCAATTTATTATTGAACAAGGAATTGAAAGTTAAAATTCCAATCTTTAATGAATTACGTATAAATATCCTTGGATTTTTGTTACGGAAAATTAAGAAAAATAAAAAATAATATTTATACATAGAACAGATGAAAAACCTATGCTTACAATTTACAAGTGATCCTTCATTTTATCACCCAAAATGAAGAAAAAACGTTTAAATTAAAAACAGAAAATTGACACTAAAATTCAAAGGTTTAATTCTTACATTAAAAAAAATGAAAAATGAAAAATAATCTGAAAACATGGGTGCAGGAGAAATTCAAAGGTACATAGAAACAATATTACGGCTAAATGAAATAATGAGGGTAATAGGTAGAGCTCTATTTAAGAAGAAGGAACGAGAATGGACGGGGTTATACACAAATTTTTAATGTAGATGGTATATCCGTCTGAAACTTAAAACGGATCAAATAGAGTAACTCGGACAAAAGCGTGATATATAGGGACTAACAAAAAAGCATGACATTTCTGTCCAATTAGAGTGTTATATTACCCATTTTAATCTTAAGACGGATATCTCATCTTAATTAAGAGAGATCACATTATTTGATAGATTAAATTGGTCAAATGTTTATTTTAAAGAAAATCGCGAAAGTGGTGATTTGGCCCCTTAACTTTGGCCAATTGTGAAATCAAGCCTCATAAGTTACAAACGTAGTGATTAAGCCCCACAACTTTGATAAAAAGTGAGATTCAACCCAATTTTTTAATTTTCAACCAAAATTGCACCAAAAAAGTCAATCTCATTCATTTATATAATTTATAAGCATATAAAATAAATCATTATATATTTAAAAATTGTGTATGCAATTTTTTACACATTTTGGGAAAAAATATATATTAATGAATTACCCAAACTGAGAAAGTTAGTAAACATAATCTCTTAATTTGAATACAAAACTTTTAAATATTTATAACTATTTTAGTGTATAATGAGCATATATATAAACTGATTTAGTGATATAATTTAAGTTGAAAAGAGAGGTAGTCGGTTTCACTTTTTGTAAAAGTTATGGGGGCTAATTACTACAATTATAACTTATCGGGCTTAATTTCACAATTGATCAACGTTAAGGGGGCTAATCACTACTTTCGCGAAAAAAAACAGGTATGAATTTACTTAATGATTACCTTTAATTTAAATACCCATAAAAAATAATAGAAATAGGTAATTAAATAGCAGGGGTAGGGAAAGTATTTTTATGATTATTTAAACTTATAATGAAAGTTTCTCTCAAACATGGTTAGTGTCCATTTAACGCGAAATAGACTATCATAGAACAAAATGAAGGAGCTTGGGACAATTTATATGGGCTCAAGCTACAATTAGCCTATTTTTCTTTTTCTGGCCAATCCTCATCACACTGTGAAAATGCATGGATCGGATAAGAATAAACTACTCTATCTATATTTTTATATTTTTAGATAATTGAATGTTGCAGTTGTGCATGTTATCATAATATATATACTCTCTTTGTCCCGGTCATCTACTTACCTTTTTTTTATTCTTTATTATGAGAATTTTGATCAAAGACAAACAAATAATTGGTACGGGAGAGTAATTAGTAAAATATTTGAAAATATAATAAACACGGGTTTATGTCATGACAATGTCATTATTATTAGACATTTGAATATATTAATATTTTTTAAAAGAATCCCGTGCATTTTTGCACGGGATTAAAACTAGTAAACTATCAAAAAGCTCGATGACATACCTCATGTTGCTTTATATTATATAATGAAGGTATCTTAATTAATCTATTATTATATGGTCGAGGATCAAAGAAGATATTAGGTCTAAGTACCTCTTGATTTTGTACTTAAGTTTTCTTTCAACTTTAGCTTTTCCAAAAGAAGAGATATGCCAACCACTAACTAGCCCTTAAAGATCAACATACATAGACTAATAATTGTGCCTAACTCCAAATCCTCATATCAGTCTCTTAAGATAGAGATGATAATTGACATATTATAAAAGAGATGTTGTAGTCATATTCACATTTGAGACGAGTTATTGATTAAGACCGTCGTAAAATTAGATGATATTCATAATCAATTTAAGTTTTTGATTAGTTACCTACACATAAATAAAATGAGCAATCTGAGAGGTCGTATCTTAAAATTGAGTTGAAAATGATATACTCCAAATATATATTCATTTACAAGAGAATCATATTTGTTATTTTTTGTTTACAACAAGGTAACTCATAACCGCTACATTTATTGTGCTCTAGGTAAACCCTCAGGTATACGTGATAGCCTGCAAACCACGTATACCAGGTAAACCTTAGAGCTATGGGTAAACCCTCGGGTATATGTGATAGCCTACAAATCACGCACACCAGTTAAGTCATCTGAAGTAATAGATTCGAAGTTTAAGAAGCATAGCCTCGGATGATAAATATTCCACCAGATTACTTTTGGAAAATGACTTGAACCAGAAACCTTTAGCAATTTCGCTAGTAAAATATGATATAATGATTTTGTGAATCTTTATGCACCGTACAAGTAATCTTATACCATAATCTTATACGGAGTATAAAAATCAATTATTTTTCTTTAAAGTCATTAGTATATTGACCTTCAAGTATGAGTCTAGTGATTAGTTTGATCAGTAGGTCTCCCTTGTGGCGGGTCAGACCTTGCGACGGGTTTTTCCTCTAACAAAATGGGTAGAGGGAACATGTGGGGCACCCCCCATGTGCTTCCCCTTTTCCCTTAAATGAGTCATTTGTGAAGGGAAGTGGTACCCGTCGCAAGCTTGTGACGGATACTGCCCGTCACAAACAAGAATTTGTGTTAGTTTGATAGTATAATAACAGTAGGTCTTGCTTAAGACGGGTCGGATCTTGCAACGGGTATTTTGTGAGAGGAAATGGGTAGAGGGGACAAGGTGGACACCCCCCATATACTCTCGACTCACCCTTGATGGGTATTTTCTGAGAGAATATGATATCCGTCTTAAGCTTAAGACGGATACTTAAATAAGAATTTGTGGTATAAGAAAAGCACATCGTTAATGTAAGTCTTTGGCCTGCGTGACTTCAAGTCCCAATGCCAACTAATAATGACATTGGGAGTAAAGAAAGAGAGTATACCAATGATTGTAGTTGCATTCTACGTACATGCGTCTCTTAAACCAAATCTTAGGCAATTTTTTTCATTTATTAATATTAAAAAAATACTGCGTAAAAGAAATACTTGGTGTATGTTCTTTAGTTCTATTTTTTTTTTAATCAAAAGTAGGTGAGCAGCTAATATTTCATTCGTTCACTTGAATTAGATACATTGTAAGTGAGTTTTCAAGGATTGTAATGCGCGCATATGCACTCGTGGTCGAGTTAGGGGAGCTACCAGGGCTGCTCGCCCTCCAGCAGATGAAATTTCCAAAGATTTTAGTTAATTTTTTTGATATTTTTTTAGTTTAAAATTAGTCGTTATCCCCTATAAAGTTTTTTGCCCCCTAAATTCAAATTTCGGCTCTGCAACTAATCTGCACCCATATAGTAAGAATTTCAAGAGTACTTCTATTTAGTAGAAGATCACATTAGTTACTCAGATATAATAGTTGTCTGCTGTAATTTTACGACGAAGAATAGTCACTAGTCACCACAAAAAAAGTTGGGAGTGTTGATTGCTCGTACTAAACAATTATTGGTCCATGATATAAAACCATTTGTGTTATGTATAGTTTCTAGAACCAAATATTTTTTTTTCTATGTTTGCAACTGAATCAGTAGACGGTCTTTTTATACCTTTCTAGTTGTTAAATATCTAAAGTGGGTTTAGTTGTCGAGGTTGCTCTTGAGCTCGTTGTATCAATACACATAAAACAAGAAGCAACTAAGCCCTTTGATAATCCCCCCCGGGGAAAAAAGATACGGTACTCACATGAGAAGGACCAAAGAGGCTTTCTTTGCTCACACAATCGTTTTTATACACCACCGTCGACTAAATCCTAAAATCGCCCCCTATAACAATCCTCTACAACACCACCAAAAAAAATCAATCTTCTACACCAGCACTAACTTGTACGGAGTATGTAGTAGTTTTAAATCCCGGTTAATTTTAATCAGATTTCCAATACATACCATTTTGCTTATGAGTTGTGATCTCTCACAGCTCACGTCCTCGGTCCTACCTACCTCTCATTTACTACTTACGGAGTATGAGTTATGACTTGTTAGTGGTCACTGATCACAAACTTGTGACAGATTAGTGTTACAAATCAGAATTTAGGTCTCCACCCTATTGTTTCTCACGTTGACCGTCTTTAAAATTGGGATCTTACCCAAAATTTTTAGTTAATCGTCCAAATTTTATTTGAGATTAAGTTTAAAAACTACCTAATCATCAAAAGCTCTGTTAACAATGCAAGCGTGGGTATAAAAATCCACCATCTTTCCTCTCACTTGTACTAACTTTTTTCACTTTTCACCTTCTCTCTTTTGACCCATCTAACTTCAACTCTTGTCTCATTTTTGGACCACCTTTTATTACTTTCTAACTTCTCTAATCATCATCAAACATGTATACTTCATGTTAATATATAGAGTATAACTTAATTTCAAACTTACTTAGATGCAAATTCCATTAAAATACTCATTGAAAAGCTTCAATGGTTGTCTGAGTATCAAATGTAGGCCACATTCTCAATTGGGTATCTTTTATTTCTCCCTTTTAATGATT
Organism: Heliosperma pusillum; assembly: GCA_022085475.1. NCBI lineage: Eukaryota > Viridiplantae > Streptophyta > Magnoliopsida > Caryophyllales > Caryophyllaceae > Heliosperma > Heliosperma pusillum. The sequence continues at coordinate 697,453 of JAIUZE010069927.1, read as the reverse complement.
CTATCTTGATTCTTGAGGTTATATATCGTAGTTTTTTTTAAAGACGATCAATTTGAAAGAAAAAAACATCGTGTTAGGTAAGAGGGGTACTACGTGAATTTTCCGATGTTTTAATTTAAAAAGTTTCTAAATTGAAGTACTGGGTGTTTTTCAAATTGACTGATTTAGTGATTTTATGGCCTACATATGTTTTTATGAAGCTCATGTTTGTTTGAACAGATTCTTTGGTGTGTGTGTGAATGTATGTACTAAATTTTTAATTGTTGTAGTCCAACTTGGTTTCCCACTTGCCTTTTTGTCAGAGGCAACCCGACCGTCATCATTAAAGACGGATATGTCCGTCTTCAATAAGAATTTGTGATTAGATATTGGGGTTTTGATTTGGTACTTGCATATGATAAAGTGGGTACATAGGTTGTGTTATTAATGATGTAATGTTGCTATCAAAGTATTAATTGAAGTGGGTACTTGACATTTCTCACTTCCTTGTTTAGTTGGTCTTCTTATTGCTTTTTAGTAGACCCTTTTCAGTTATCAGTTATAGCAGTCAATAGTACTTTATATAATTTCAAAGTTGGTATCTTTTGGTTTCTTTGTGTTGTGGATATGACTTATGAGTGAGGGAGTTGGGAAAATCTTTGTCATTGGTTTAATTAGTTTGTTGTCTGATATGGGAAATCTTTGTTATTGATTGATTAGCTATTACCTTGTAATTTGCGCGAGTCGTTGAGGTACTGGGGTAATATCGTTGTTGTATGGAAAATTTTCAAGTTTTATCAATTGGGTTTTGGTTATTGGGGAATCTTGTCACTTAATTGGGTGATTTTATGTTGGATTTTTCAGGTTAGTGAGTTGTGAGCTTAGTTTAGCAAGGAATTCGGATTTTGGAAGGTTTTTTAGTATAGCCGAAACAACAAGGCAGAAGTGAAAAGAAGAGGAAACCTATTGTTGAATTGTGGTAGGGTGAAGCTGATATGGATAAGAGTGATAATGATAATTTAGTGGTAGTGAAAAGGAATGAAGCAACTCCAAATTGCATTCAAAGTGGTATGTCTGGTCACTGGCGATTTAACGATACCAATTTGGGTAATTTGCCGATGGGGTTAGTTTCGGATGGGAATGCTATGGTGGCTGGCGGAGATGGAGTTAGCCCGTCGTATTCCTCAGGTACAATGGCGGATTCTTTTGGTCAGTCAGTGTGGGAACATTCTGTCAATACTGCATCCTTGGGGTATAGTGACATGAATGTTCATCGTGGTGGTACGAGTGCTTCTGATCCAATCTCCATGCTTAAAGGTGGCATGTTTGTACCAAACATGGCAGGGATGATGACTCATGGCTTATCTCAGTATCCTGGTGATTCCACTTTTATTGAGCGCGCTGCCCGTTTCTCTAGTTTTAGTGGGGGGCATATTGGTGAACTGTTCAACCCTTTTAGCGTTGAGCAATCTGTGAATCCTTATCTTCGAGGTGGAACAGTGATGCAAGATTCCCGAGAGTTTCAGTCAGGAAATGCCATAAAAAATTTACCTTATAGACAGCCTCAAAACAGTGGCACAAATGTAGAGAAAACCTCCAAGGATGTTTGTTTGGCTCCAGAATATGGAGCTGGGGAAGGTTTCCCCCAGAAAAATGAATCAATGGTGGAAAGGAGTCACAGAGAACCGAAACATGGTGTTTCAGTGCCTGGAAACGAGACTGATGAACCGGAACTAAGTCGTGGTGGCACTAGAGAAGATGCGGAACCTTCTTCACTTGAAGGGCATGGAGCAAAGAAAAGGAAAAGGGTTAACCAGGTAGATTATAAGACTTATGTGTGTTATTTTTTCACTTTTAATGGTCATCGTTCATTTGCGTCCGTTTTCAATGGAGCCGAAGACGTAGTGTTCTTTGGTTCCGTATCAGGATGAAATAAAGCAAAATGACTCACTAACTGGTTGAATCGTTGCGTTACTCTTTACCGTGAAATTATAGTTATTGAATTAATTTCTTGACACAATTTCATTATGACCATCATGACAATTTCTCCAAGTTGGCAAACACACCTACATATGATCCCTTTGCACTGCCATTGGCGGGAGATGTCGGGGGACTTGGGTAATGTTGTGGCTGATGATATTATGATAGTCATTGTTCATTAATCTAAATATTGCATGATTTATATTTTTTACCTTAGGATGCGGAGTCTGAGCACACTAATGGAGCTCAGCAGCAATCTGGTGCAGCGGGAATGAAAATTTCCGAACTTTCGAAGGGAGAACACAATTTAGCACCAACTGGCAATCAGACAAATGAAAAACAGAATTCTCAAAATTCTGATCCTCCAAAAGATGATTACATACATGTACGAGCACGAAGAGGGCAGGCCACTAACAGTCACAGTCTAGCAGAAAGGGTAATTATCTTCTATGATCATGCAGGCAGGAGATTCATTCTCCTTCATAATAATTGATGATTATGTATATGTTTGATAGGTCAGAAGGGAAAAGATCAGTGAGAGGATGAAGTTTCTCCAAGACCTGGTACCTGGTTGCAATAAGGTTGATCTCTGGTTCTCGTATCAATAAAATGTGAGTTTTCGGCCATTCGTAATTTCTAATTTAATAAACTGTTTTACAGGTTACCGGAAAAGCAGTGATGTTAGATGAAATCATTAATTACGTGCAATCATTACAACGTCAGGTTGAGGTACTGTATTAAATCCGCCTTCCCCCCTAGTTAAACTTCCACACTAAATAGTAGTGATGTAGCTGGTTTATTAGTGCCGTTACTTTCAATCCTTTGCAATAATACTAAACACTTGCATGTCCTTATCACAGTATGTCTTGTAAGGTTGTACGAGACCGTCTCACACTTTCACTATGAGACCAGCATCCTAATTACTATTAACATTCCTCATTTATTTAAACGAGTAATTAGCAGTTCTCACTTTCAATTAGATGGTCTCGTAAGTCGTAATTGAATTATCCTTATCCCACTTCTTGCAGAGTGAATTTCTGACATGAAAATATTCTCAGACTTTTTGATTATGAGATGAAAACATTTCTGCCATCTTACATTTATGCATGTATCATACCTGATTCTTTTCTTGTGACTCTGTATTGTACAGTTTTTGTCTATGAAGCTTGCAACAGTTAATCCTAGATTAGACTTCAACATTGAGCAGCTTCTTGCGAAAGATGTGAGTGTCGTTGACTCTCTCAGTTGCTCGCTCTCATTGCCTAACAAAAGAGGACGTGCGTATATGTTAGTTGTTTAAATTTGGTTTGATTGTTTCTTACAGCACAAATTATCAGCACGATCTGGTATTGGAATTTCTCCAAGTATGCCAATGGCTTATCATCCACTTCACCTCAGTCAACCACCCATTTTACAGCCAGGCCTTCAGGGCGTCGGAACCTGTTCAGAATTGCTGAGAAGAACTATTAATTCACATTTGACAAGCATGGGAGGGTACAAAGAACCCACTCATCAGGTTAATTTACTCCCATATAGTTTCCGTCATGTTTTGATAAGTTTATCACGAGACCATTTTACACATAAATTAATGTCACCCACATATATTAGAGAACTCTTTTAATATCCTCAATATTCCTTTTAGTCGGTAACCATTTTTCATAATTTCTGGTAAGTTGGTAACCAATTTAACATCACCGATGACAATTCGACTTACTGACTTCTTTTATACTCGGCATTAGTGATCGACGACTGCAAGTGACCATTTTAGTTTGAATTGTTACATAGTATCACGATAAGCTGTCTAGCAGAGTTTGAGCCAGAATGTAAATGTTTCAACTTAGTTCTATCTATGTACACATCTTTTCTTGTGAGTTTTCAGAATTCCTTTTCGAAATCAATATCTTATTCTTGCTCCATCTCCTGATTACGAGTTTTCAACTGGTTCGATCCTACAGCTACCACATGCATGGGAAGATGAGTTTGACAATGTTGTGCAGATGGGCTTCCTTGCCAATGCTCCCCTGGACAACCAAGAAAAAAACTGTAAGACCTTTTATCATGTCCGCTTCTTTTTCTTTTTTCTTCCCCGAGATCTTGTTGCATAGTCATTACTTGGAGAGACGGTTGGCCTAACTCCCATTTCCCATAATGTTATTAGGTCCCGCAGATCAAGGACCAATGAAAGCCGAACCTTAATTAGTACATCACCAAGCAACATTTCCATCTACTTTCACTTAACACTGACATCCCTGGGCGTTCAACGGTTTAAAAGCACCATAATGTTAGAAGTTCGCACCTTGAGTGCAGGCTGTTGTATAGCCGTAGCTAATTTTCGACCTTTAGAGCCATGTACATTGAAGGTAAAAAAATAAGCCATTTGAAAAAGCGGAAGTTGTTAAAGAGTTAGCTCCGCCTACGGCCTTCCATCCCCGGGATTTGTTATTCATATGCTCTTGGTTTTCAGTGATGGAAGGGATAGAGAACAGTGAACTTTGTTTTCATTAAATTGTGTAATGAAATGTAAGTCATTCCTCATTTTTCTTGTTTTAGAATGGTGGATGTATTCTTTGCTGATTCTTGATTTGTAGATTATAATAATTGTACTATAGTTGGTAGTATGGGAGAATTTGATCATATAGAGAAGGATTCTAAATTTCCAAACATTGCTCCGGACACGATTTCTAATTATAATTATCCGGTGTCATGAAAAAGCGTGTTACAAGTAAACAAATTTCTTCTTATTGGTTTTGTGCTCGATCCCTTGGTAACGCAACTGTTTGAAACTTGAATGTATGTATTATCTTGCGGCTGTATCTGACTTGAGCTAAAGTAAATTGAATGATGTCAAGGACAATGTCCCGACTACCGTGCTGTGAGCACTCTGAGCAATTGATTAAGGGGTGATTTAGATTATCCAGATGTCTCGAGTTTGAGTTGTATGAATGCAGTTTTGTCAAAACTCGAGAGAGTGGTTCGCCGCGCTTAAGATCTATCTGGCTCAAATGCAGATTGACTGGATGATGCAAACTAAAAAACAAATTCCAAGCAAACCTGCATTTGGGTAGAGAAATTATCGTCAACAGATTTGCATTTCATGTAAATTACGATGCGAAATGCAGTGGATTCAATACAAACATTCTTATTCAAGGGCATTCAGTCGACATTTTATATCAAAATCTCGACTAAATGCTAACAAAGATGACAATTTTCAATATATATCCGTAGAATGCAGTACATGCACGCTGTTTGTTCGATGAAATGCGTCAACCAAATGTCAATCAAGATGGCTTTTATGGTGAATCTAATGGTAAATGAACATGCTTGTAATTTAATTTTTGATCACTGTACTCAAATGGCTGGTCTTTTCAGTTGTGCAGGAAGAAGGAAGCCATGGAACTCCTTTCGTTCCTGATATAATCACTCGGGTTTGAGTTTAAATTCAAAATACACATTCTGTGTCGAGTTCAAAAACAAAATACATACTATTTTTAGTGGTCCCTTACATATACATGTAAGAGGGTGTCGCCGAAACTTGGGACACCGGGATGTCGCAATCTCATTTTCCAATACGTATTTCATTTAAATCTATGTTGATTGTGTGTACATTTTATTCACTTCATTATTGTATGATTTTTTTTCTTTTGTACATTATTGGACTTATGCCCAAGCGGTTTCGAATGATGATTCATTTACGCGACCCCAAATTATTTTGGGACTATGGTTTTATAGTTCCTTTATTTAACTGAAAATTTTCGATTTTCATGCCTTCTAGTTTCCTGTGAAGTACATGGTAATTTCTGGTGCTTTTGAAACTAAACTACTAACATAATTGCTTTAATTTACAACAATTTGTCCCATTTATTAGTAATGGAAAAGTGAACTGTGTACATGTCTACAGGTTGAAGCTTTATGTATCTTTACAAAAATTTATTGATTAACCTGAAAAATATTTTACAACTCGGCCGTGATGCGGCGTTGAACCCTAGATTATATACCATGTATATATTCCTGTTGCATTCAATATTAATCTCTGTACAAATCTTCTGAAATCTCTTTCTTCATCATTTCTCAGTTTGTACAGGATTAGTATATATATGCATATATATGCACACTATATTACAACATCAGCAATCATACTTCCGTAAACTTACGTCGTAAATGTGCTTGTGAAACTAGGCATTTTCTCAAGGTGTGTGAGTATCTTTTCTGCAATCTGCTTCGTGTATGTATCTCCATGATGGAAAACATTCACTACTGAAACATAAAACAACCTGTCCTGCGACAAAATCGAAAGAGACCTTTGCCCACCTTTCATTAAGAACTTTTCTAACACCCAAAGTGCTTTATGCCATAGACTTTTATCCTTGTGGTACTTTAGAGCTTTCATTATCTGCTGTATGCAATTCATCTCAATGAGCATGTTCACACTCTGGTTTGCGTCAACCTTATCGTCTACTAGTGTCGATAATGCTGATAATGCAGCTTGAGCCACCTCCACATTGTGATTTTCTAAGCATAGTAAGAGCCTTTCAACTGCATTTGCTTCAATCAAGCAAAATGTTTTTTGCTCCGAGCATACCCCTTTATGAGCTAAACAAAGTTTCGTGTGAGTTTTCCTTGGTGCCCCACACGCTAATATACCAGGAAGGTACTGGCTCACTGATTTATTTCTCTCCAACCGAGGCTGTTTGGATAGATGAATTGATTGTGCCGAGAGTTTCTCTAGTCCAGTTGCCGCTAACCTTTGAACTTCCTCAACTGATGTTTCTGTAAGCAAGTCAGTGAATTCCCTGGTGAAGTTGTGATTTATTGCCAGAAATAGCATTTGAGAATCATACAATGTTGCTGTAAATCTTACTAGTATACCCACTAGCCCTTCCAGGTACATGCGTGAATATCTGTTTTGTCTCGTAGCTCTTCGGATTTCAAATATTGATTGTAATATTCCTGGGACGGTGTTCTTACTAGCCAACGCCACATTGAGTGTGATGTTCTCATGAGGAAGTTTAGACAGCAAACACACTGATAAAGCTTGCCTCTCTGTAATCTGACCGGGGTCCAAAAGGCTTTGAACAAGCCCCTCGGGCTGTGCATTTATTTTGCATATTTTCTCGATAAGAAAATGACCGATGTGGGAGGAGAGTAAAGTAAGAAGTTTAAGTGCTGAAACTGCCATTTCATCACTCGGGCTGTTGAGCAGTTCAACTAATGTGTAACTTGATTCGCTTTCTTTGACAGCAGACACAACTGGAGCTGCTGATTTGGTGGACTTTGCAATTTGATAGAGAATCCTTACAAGATTCAGTTTCAAATCATCTGATTTGGAATTTTTAATGATGTTCATGATGCTGAACACCACATAACCTGAAGCCATGGTATGCCTTTTACTATTTATCATCAAATTCTCAAGCTCAACTCCAGATTCAAGGATGTTTACCAGTACTGTTGAAGCTTCTTTTAGCGAGTCTGTTTGTTCACTCAGCAGCTTTTGGGTAAACAATTCATCGACAATGATCCTGACAATTCCAGCTTCTACTAATGTCTTTCCACTGGCAGGGTTAGAGGACGTTTGTGCAAACGCTTTGAAAACGGCCTTCCTTGTCAAACTATTTTCGTTTTCTAGCATTTGAATGAGTACAGGGGACACCCGTTCAAGCACATGAGGCTTGCTGTCTTCTTCAAGTGTTATTTCACCAAGGTACTTCACCATCTGTAACTTCCTGCCCAAAGTTCCTGCTCACAACGGAAACAATATCAATATCACTTTACTGACTAATTTAAAGAGGGTTTTAGTGCTTATTAACTTTACCTTCGATTAAATTATTTAGCAGTGGTTCTAAGAATCCGTTTTCTGCCATCAATTTGATATTGCTAGGGCACTGCTCCAAATTTTTTAAAACTTGATCTGCTGCTTCTGATGCAAATGTGTCGAGAGATCTGTTGAATTTGGTTTGGATCAGGACCAAGATACTCCCTCTGACACTCCCTATCTTCTCTGAGAGTGATCTAGATATGGATAGCTCAATTAGTAATAATAATGCCGCATGCCTAATAGGTTTGTAGCCGCTGGACAGTTGTCGAACTACTGACGCAATGGCTGGTGTTCTCCCAATTAAATCCTGCATATTGAATTATACTTCAACTGGTAAAATACTGTACTGTTTTAATATCTAGGACAAACATTCAGATATTATATCTTTTGTAGTGGTGGTGGCAGACCTAGAAAATTTGCTTCCAAAGTTCCAATGAATTTTTTACAGAATTATTTTATAAAAATCAATGATCTAAACTATTTTTAACACAGAAACCGCGCATAGTGCACAAAAATGTATTTATTGGTTTCAAAAATTCATTTATGAAAACTGATGTTGAGATAATAATTCAGTGTCTGAACCACAGAAATGGTGGAAGTGTATACCTTTCCCTCATGTTCCATAGCCAGTACTTGTATCATTTCAATTGCCGTACATCTCACAGTCCTGTCTTTCGACTCCAGGACCCTGACAAGCAATGGTAGTATTCCTATATTATGCACTTCGTTTATAATCTTGGGACTTCTTTTGCAGATGCTCTGCAGTTCCTGTAGTGCTTCAAGGACCATATCATCTGTACTTCCAATCGAGAAAGCTGCACGAATGATTTTGAGTTGCGCATTATCATTTCTGTCTCTCCACTCTTGAATTATGTTTCTTAATGCGATATTGGGACTCATAGCTCTGGTTTGAAGCTTCTCTCTTGTAACTGGGCAATTGACGTCGCTAGAATCTTCAAATCCGTCAAAATAACCTGTGATTGCTTTTCTTTCATAGGTCACTCCGCTTTGTATGGTTACTGGGTCATCCATGATCTTTTCCGTCAGTGGACAGCAGAAACTCTGATATAGAGGCTCCAGATACTGAGTAGCTATTGCCGTACTCCCTTTTGATCTGCTACGTAATTTTGTCTTCTGCCTTTGGCTTCTTTGTCTTCGGGCTATTAAGGCTTCCTCAACTTGCAGCGCGTCAAATACATGAGAATTTTCCGTGCAGACTATTGTACTGATAGAATAGAGATCTTCTTCTATTGTTATAGACTCCACTTCAGGATGATCCTCTACACGTGGTGAGTTTTGTTGAACTGTTTCTGTCATACTTCCAGGTGATGCGCTACTTAATCTTGTCTCCTGTCTTTCACTTCCGTGTCTTGCAGTTAGGGCTTCGTCATTTCTGCTGATAGAGTAGAGATCCTCTACTGATACGTACTGGACTTCTGGCTGATCTTCTTTATGTGACGCGTTTTGTTGCAGGCTGTCTGGATTGGATTCTTCAACTTGAACGGTATCAAAATTACATATTCTCATGTCTTCTGAGAGAGAGGAGATTGCAGTTTCTGCAAATTTTTCGTCATTGAATGCTGATACTGGTATCAGACTCAATGCTTCACCCATCTGATTAATTATTCCTTGTAGCTGATTAATCAATGTTTTCAGGTCGTGATTGGAAATATTCTGTCCGCTTTGTTGCAGGCCTCCCAGGATGCCTTTAGTCAGGTCCTCACTCTCGGACAGAGACTGTTGTATCTTGACTACGCTGTCTGAGTTGTTCCCTCTAAGCTCCTTAAGCGCCAAAGAAACACGGTAAAAGTAACTTCCAATTTCATGAATGTTGTTGTTTTCTAATTTTGCACTTTCAACAGAGGCCGTGATTCGTGAAAGAGACTGGATGACTGATTCCGTCTTACTCATCGCAATGGTCATATCTCCATTAAACTGCTGACATGAAAGTAAGTAGTTACACTGAATGCATGTAATTGTATTTTTCTACCCTCATTTAACTTGAAGAGGCTAATGAAATATGCACAAACTTATGATATAGTTTAGTTATTTCAAGGAGCCAAAGACTTACCATTGCCTCACTAATAAAATGGAATAAAGCAAAATTGCTCACCAAATTGTATATGGAGTCATACTAATTAATTCTCGATGTAATTTTCATAATGGGCCCTCAGAAAATAACCTTCTCGTGCTCTCAACGTAGGGATAAGGATGCGTACATCCAAGATCAAATCCCTTACTTACCATATGTGTGGAATTAGCTATAACTTAGACCTTAGTTCTACCATAAATATCAACCAGAAACATTATTCTTGGCTTAACAGAAGAAGATACCACATGTTGAAAATAATGACATGTGTTGGTACGACTTAATTATCACTTATAATTCATGAAACATGTTCTAATTACAAAAAAGGCTAAGAATTCAAGTTCTGTTCTTAATTATTATTTGTTTGATCTCCGGTCATTTGGGAACAGTCTCTTTGTGTTGCTACCACAAGGGTTAGACCGCGTACATCCGACCCCCACCCCGCACTATGTTTGAGCCATTGAGGCACTGGGGTAATGTTGTTGTTGTTGTTGTTGTTGTTGTTGCTGCTGTTGTTGTATTCTATGCTTCCGGTGAATTTAGGAGATATTCATAAATAAAAAAATGATCTTGATGCTCCCCTTTAGTCTTTATTAATTAACGGCGACCTCTTGTTGTCGTTCTACTCAATGGCATAAACAACAAAATTACCCGAGTGCCTCATATACCCCCGCCAATTACAGAGCAAGGGAGGTCAGATTAACAACAACACAGACAGGCTATTTCCAAAGCATTGCTTTGAATTAGTAGCACTTGATAAACTTTTCTCATATGTATAAGAGTATAAGGTTTTGTTTCACAGGGTGATTGTGAAACAAAATGTCATAAATTTATTGTCAATCTATCTATTATAAATAAAAAGAAATCATAGCTGAAAGAAGTTAGAAACAGTTAACATACCCCGGCTTGGTCGGAGTTGCTAGTTGACATGGTGGCCGCAGCTCCGCTGATGTGCTGGTGGTTTGTCTTTGCAGAGGTTAATTGCTAGAGTTATGAAATTTTTTTTATTAAGACAGTCAAGTAAAGGGATGTCTTTAAACTTGTAACTTCTTGTTGCTTTCCAGCCTTTTCACATAAACTTCCTCTATGATGTTTTTTAATCTAACCTGAACTAACTCTTAACTTTTTTTTAAAGAAATTTGACTGAGTCTTGTACAAGCTAAATTAAATGTTAAATGTTAAAAGTCTGATAATATTAACTTGATTTCTTTCTTGTTTTCCGACTGAATATGCGCACTTTCGTGAACTTAGCTAAGGGCAGAACCAGGATTTTAGGATCCAGGCCAGGCAGCAAGCGGGTTACAAAAGTTTGTACCTAGTACGAGTACTACTCATGCTAATTTCACAAATATCGCTCCTATGGTCGCAGTAACTCTCACTTTCTCGTTGTTATTGGCTGGCATTTTAGCAGCTACGACGAAGATCAGACCATGATGACTGGTTCCGAGATCAAGTCTCTAAAAAAGATTCGATACCATGCTGATGTTGCTGATCTCAGGTATTGGTTCAGCAAAAGAGTCTTCTATAACAGTGTTTTTGACTTTTTAGGCACATTATATTTAATATTTGCACAAACATCATACGTTTTCATGACAGTTCCATTGTTATTTCTTATTGACAATGGGGTGGAAGATTAAAAATTTAAAATACGGATTTATTGTAGTTAAAGCAAGAGATCTCATAGATGGAATTTTTTTTTCATTTTTATTTTTCTGATTTTTCGTAGTTTACCTGCTCCCATTAGAAGTGTAAATATGCAAGATAACATAACCTTTATGCCTATTATATCAGCTCTCTTTTACTTACCAGTTCAACGATGTTTTTCAGCTATTGGAATATGCATTAGTACATACTATAGCAATATTGACTTGTGAAAATGAGAAGCACATAAACCTATTTTACATAGACTGGGTCGTTGGTATCGGATGTGGTCAGTGTCGTAGTGTCGGGCACGATTATTTTCTGAAATTTTCATGTTTTGACCCAATATGAAGTGGCAGGCCAAAGAGTCATTCTTGTGCTCGTCAAATTCTCGATGCTTCTTGTATCGCAAAGTATCATACTGTCAAACTGTTAATGCATTTTCGTAGGCAATTTTCGTTACGAGTCATCCTTAATCAACCTCTCTTCATTTTTAACATAGGTGTGTAGTTGTATAAATCTGACTCCCTAATTGAATGTTTTTTGGGGAGGTATAGTATAATCTCATTTCCATATAATAATAACACTATTTTGCACAAGAATTTGAATAGTTCAGCTCAGAGTCTAAAAACTTTTGAGTTCAGTTGTGAACTTGTTTTGGACTTAACTATTGAATGCTGTTGACAATAATAGACTTGATTACTGAATACTGATTGTTGGACTTAAAATAAAGTCTGTAGTTTTTAAGTGCTGGGAAGAACTTTGAGGTGATATTAAGATTTTTGTAGGCATATAACTTGGAATTTGCGACTCGGATGATCAAAACGCGGCTTGTTGGATGCACGCAACAAATACGAGGATCAGCCTCTAAGGGCTATCGGTGCTTATGTAGCAATAATGACTTTGCATGGACAACTACCAAGCCTTAACTCGACTTTCCTGTGGAATCCGAATAAGAATACCCTTCTTGGCACCGGGTCTCTTCCTTACGTGAAGAATTTAAGACTCAACTCAGCTACCCCCTTCTTTTACTTACCCCGGAGATGTCTCCCCCGTAAATTTTGGTTGTCTTGTTCTTGAAATAGCATTGTAACAATCGTTTGAACTGAATAATTCAATGAGAAATTTTCCACTATTTTGCGGAAATGGATCATCATATCATGTTCAATGCTAAACACAAGAGCGAAGCCTCAAAATAGCATACAGTAGTTAAATACTGCGTACTTAGTTTCACTAGTGCCCTATACAATTGTCTAAGATGGCTATTTTTTTCGATTAAAATATGCCAGGAAAACATTCGAGGAATAAAGGGAGTAAAATTTTATGTGTTCATTTTATGTGGTAGAACACCATCTTTCAATATGGATTATAGTTCAAAGCAAATCTTACACCTTTTACAAGAGATTTGCCAACACTGGTGCCGTGCAAAGGTTCGTCAGTTTGGCTACTTCGTTGCATATTGACATAACAAAGAATATACACTCATTCTATACAGTAATATACTCCATTACTCTGACCTGCCTCGTGTTAGTCGTGTAGATTGCATTTAAATAAGTCAGCACCATCGAGAAAGAGTTGAAATGCACGATAGTCGATAATGAACTGATTCACATGTACTGGTCGCAAGGGTGGTGATGTCCACAATTTACATCCTGCTGGATACGGATATTCCCAGGAGTAGATCATGTTAAGGTGGATTTAGAGATTAGCTTTCGTGTATGGTAAATTACCTCGTTCCTAGGCTCAACTCATGAGTTGCAGGATCTTATCACAAAGCCATCTACCATTGTGTCTAATTCAACCTGCAGCTGAAATGTCAAATAAAAAAATGTGTAAACATACAGCATAGACTTGGGCTTATTTTTAAGTAAATTCACCTGTGATTTTGCCTTCACTGGAAGAGACGTCATTGTGGCCGTTGATGTCAATTACATTTATCAAAGATCTATTCCAAAGAAACACAAGATCATTATTTATTACAATGAAATTTACCTGTGATTTTGCCTTCACTGGAAGAGACGTGATTATGGGACGTTGATGTCAATGGCATTAATCAAAGAAGTAATCCAAAGAAATACAAGATCATTACAACGAAATCCCTCATCTCGTTTTAATACAATGTGAGACGGATCCATTTGATTGTAAAATGTAGACCCATCCACATACTCAACCCACTCTCTCAAAATACACAGCTTCTCATATGAGAAAGTTTCACTATAGGATTATCATGAGTCAGGCCCGTATAATAGAGGTGGCTTTTACTTTATTTCACTTTTTTAACCATTGGTGGGTAGAGATATAGATGGGTCGGGTTTCAAAATTAAATGGGTTAGTTTTATACTAATATAGCATGAGACCATCTCTCACACTCGTTTCTAATTCTCATGTGGGATAGTCTCTCGATAGCATTATTGTGAGACCATCTCATATGAGAATTTGTCAGAAAACAACGCAAAATCTGATATTTCTTATCCTAATTGCAGCACCAAGCCACCAACAGCATTGTCCAGTTGCAGAACTTTTACCCTATCGACATCCTTAAATCAACAGTGATCAAAGCACCCCAACAACACCTCTCCTTCCCCCGTAAAACTAATATATAATAACCACGAGACCAATAAATCAATTTGGAGGAGTCTCCATCTTCAACGTATTCGTTTTAACAAAAGCATTTTTGTCGCATTCAAAATCATCCTGATTGAAACCATACAAGCTTGTGAACAAATCCTGTTTTTTATTAAATACACAGAACCTTCTGTAAGAATATGACATGCGGAGTACAAGTCATTATTGGCATTCCTGAGTTAGTTATTCTGAACTTTTTAATGAATTTGAAATTTTCCAACCTGATTGAAACAAGGAGTATATAAGTACTGCTTGAGGTCCGGGTCTTAACTCTTAACTCTTAATAACAACATTCGACAACTGAAGATCAGATCATCAGAGGGTGTAACTTACAAGTTGGAAGTAGAAAAGTCATTTGAGTTTGGAACTTGAGCAATATTTGAAGGCTGCAGAAAAACAAAAAGATAAATTGCCTTCATTAGCATACATAATACAAATGATATATAACTTCCAAAATAAATCAAACCAATATTGAAGTACTTATAATGCCTGTTATTGGAGAAGAAAATCAACTTAGTAGAAAAACCATTATTCACAGCAAATATACTGGTAATAAATACGGAGAAGTGGTATGACTGGTATCACTAGTGATGCCATCTCCTTTCTCCCTCCGACCTTCTCCTCTCGCAGCTATATAAAGTTATAAAATGGTATATATTTTGCTTAACTAAATGTCAAATGGAGAATGTAAAATATATATTTTCTATGTAATTGTGAGCGCAGAAGGTTGGAGAGACCGTTGAAAAAGAAGATAGATAACATTGCTAGTTACTATTCAAAGTGACTGATCCATGTCAGAAATCAGCTTAGCTATTAAAAGGGAATGGAGATGCCAAGCACTATTATCTTTGAGGCTCAATAAACAAGTCCTACAAAAGTAGACAATCCCATTAAAGAAGAAGTTCCTTCTTTTCTGTGGTTATCTAAAGAAGATGGAGAAATCAAAGAGAAACGTTCAAGAATCTTTTTGAAATTCAGAGATTTCTCACTAAGTATTATAATCATGAATCGTCACATAAATATTTAACTGGACATATGACGACCCAGTGCCATCAAGAAAATCAGAATACTATTATGGTAAACTATGCCATCGAATAACATTAAGCATACATACCTTGAAGTCTCGGACTCCCATAATCAGTCGCAGCTTTGACAGGAATAGAATACAAATAACTTCCCATAGACATTATTCCAAAAAGGTCTTGATTAGCACATTGTAAAGTTTCCTGTCAGGTGAAAGTCCCCTTGACAACATCAAAGAGAGAAAAATTTTCGCCCCCTCAAGTGATCTCCTTTTGCAGAGTCTATTAATGATAGCGCTAAAATCTTTGATGGATACCTCAAAGCCCTTCTGCAACATGCAGTGAAAGGTTGAAATTGCTGTACTTATATCACCCTTGACACAATGTGCTTTTATTAGAGTAGTGTATACAACTTTTGTCAAATTTATTTGTTGATTTTCTAGAGAACGCAATAATTTGTCTGCATCCCCTAGATCACCATAAACGCAGAGGCCATTCATGAGAATATCATAAGTGACAAGGCTTGGTTGAACGCCATGAAGTAACATCTCGTTATGCAATTGAAGTGCCATTTTCACATTCTTGGCTTTGCAAAGACCCTGAATGATGGTATTGTAAGTGACCGGATCAGGTTTCAAACCCTTGACATACATATTCTCAAGTACTTTATACGCTTCTTCCCATCTCTCTTGGCTGCAAAGAACTTTGATTAAGACAGTGTATGTCACATGAGTTGGGCTCACATTAGCTGCCACCATCTCCCGAAACAGTTCAAGCACGGCACATATATCCCCATCATCATAGTACCCATTCATAAGGGTGGTGTAGGTTACTGAATTTGGTACAAGTCCAAATGTTTTAATTGTTTCGAGCAACCTTCTAGCCATGAAAAGCTTTCTGCTTCTGCAAAACCCATATATCAAAGAATTGAAAGTGACTATACTTGGGTTCATTCCCTTTTCTATTATTTGCTTGTATAAACGTACAGCATCTCCAATACAACCAGACTTCACGTACCCGTTAATCATTATATTGTACAAAACAATATGCACACGGAAATTACAACTTGACAGAGTATCAAAATATATCCTTGCCTCTGCCACCATCCCATCATCAAATAAACCCGAAAGGATAGACCCATGTGTGAAAGAGCTGGGGAACATGCTTCTTTCATACATGTCATTACATAACTGTATAGCCTTCTCCACTTCCCTTATCTTGCAGAGACCATGTATAAGGATAGAGTAGAAAATCACATCTGGTTTTACTCCCGTGGTTTCCATATCATCAAGCAACGTTATTGCCTTATCAAGTTGCCCCATCTTACATAAACAACTAAGCAACACACTGTAGGAAATTATATTCAATGGTAAACCTTTTGTTATCATCTCATGGATCAATCGTATTGCATCCTCAAATTTCCCGGTCTGGCAATAACCACATAATAATATGTTGTAAGTTCTTGTATTAGGGTCCAAACCTTTCATCAACATTTTATGAACAACTTGGTCAGTCGCGCCTTCCAAACCTAGTAAATGAAACCCTTTGACAAGAGTATTATAAGTAACAATATCAGGTTCAACTCCGTACTTCTCCATGTTATCTGCACATTGAAGAGCTTCTTCCATCGATCCAACCAGGCACAATCCATGAATAAGGATATTATAGCTGTATGTATCGGGAATAAGTCCTTGTTTTAGCATCATGCTAAAGAACGACTTTGCGACATCAATAAGACCAGTTCCGCAAAGAGCTGACATAATGGTGTTGAACGAAACAATACAAGCTCCGCCTTTTTCAGTCTCCTGCCAAAATTTTACAGCTTGGCGAAGCATTGATTGCTTGCAGAGACCATCTATGATAATAGGCTTCGTATATCTGCTTTCTGTGATCCCTCTAACTCTTAGCTCATTATAAATATCCCATATAAGGGCAGTGTTCTTTAAGTTTTGCAGCAAACTATTGTAGGTGAACACTGATGGTTGCATATTTAGATCTTTCATTGTTGCTAAAACAACAAGAGCATCACTCAGCATTTCTAATCTTGAATAACAGAATGCAAACATATCCCAAACCAAGCAATGTGAATCCCAACCCAAGAAGCTTTTTCCAAGAACCTCGGAAAGAAAAGGTGCCGAACCCGAACCTAATCAAATCAAAAGTGGCCCATGAAAAGTCAGGTAAGAATCATTAGGAACTTTTAAGTATAACGAGATAATCATTTTGTGAAAATCGTAGGTTGTATCTTACACATCATTCAGAGTACCTCTAAGGCTCTAACTCCCTCATAATCCATAATTAGTTAATAAACAAAAATAGTTATTAGACTGTCGTTATTTAGTGAGAATCATAACATCAAAACAACACACTTATAGCTTATAACCAACCTTGGGTCAACACTCAAAACTAATACATGACTAGAAATTTGGTTTTGCATGATTTAATCATTTTCCTTTTCCATAACAATTTTTTTGATTTATTATATTCAAAAACACTTAGTTTTCAAATAAAGTGGTTATCAACTGCAAAGTACTTTAATTCTTGATTTGCCAGATGGCCATACACCATACACTTAAAAACTTCATTTCTTCCTCGCAAAGCCCTTTTGAGACTGTTTTAGTTGGACACTAACTATCCTAACAACCATGGTAAAGACTATTTTATTGCAAAATCTCTCTCATGAACCTCATCAAATTCAAACAAAACTTGAATAAGGATCAATTCTGCATAAAAGAAAGCTGAACTAATGTACGCGAGAAATATTTCAACAACCAAGCATTCCTTAAAAGACAATGACTTGGGGCTTCATTTCTTAAGCACCCAGCTCCTAACCATGCAAAGTAAATTAAAACTAATAAATTTAGCAGATCAAATAATAAAAATTGCAGACCTTCCTCCTGAATAATCCCCATGATGATCTCCCGCAAGTCATTAACCCGGTGCAATCGGGCTAAAATATGAGCAACCACAAACCCACATTTTCTTGAATGTCGAAATCCATGATCCCTCTTCAGGATCCCATAAAACCCAACAGCTAACTCCGGCCATTCAAACTTCAGTCGCTCTACCACTTCATCAACTGTATTCACATCCAATTTCCACGCAATTGAACGATGGAAGTAATCCCCAGAAAGAAATTGATGTGCACCATATCCTCTTAATCCGTGCAGAATGTCGCTAGCTGTGTCAACTGGGGCAGTAACAGTTCCTACAGGGGGACGCTCGTCGTAGAATACCGCGGCGACTGGGATGGAACTGGTGAGCTTTGACAATGGTTGAGCAAGACGATGGTAATGTCTCCATTGACGAAGACTACAGAGCATGGAAATTCAGGTAGTCCTTTTTAGGGTCTAAGGTGTTTTGTATGAAACGGAGTCATATTGGAGCTTCAGGGTTGCGGTTTATGCAGAAGCCGACAGAAACTACAGGAGAGGGGCTGCACCATAAGATACAAAAATTTGCAAACATATCAAAATCCAAAATTGCATAAAGTTCCTCATCATCATCGTCATTACATAGGGACAAACTGCCGACGCGGAAATGGATTCTAACAAGTAACATCATCTTCATTATCAACATGTAGCTAAAAAGTTGTTCAAGAATCAAAAGTGAAAAACCCATCTATTAAACCTAGAATCAAAACCGGCAATAACTCTACCACTAAAATAATATTGAAATCAATTAAAATAACCCAACATCAGAAAATTAAACCAATTCAAAATCATTAATTAGGGTTTAATCGAAAATTCAGTTTAATCAGAGAGCTAACTAACCAAAAAAACACTAATCAGACACATATACAATTAAATATCAAATATTATAGCTGATACATCAACATTATTAGAAATAAATAAATCAATCAAATTGATGAAGAAGAAGAAAAGAAAAATTGAGAATTTACCAAAAATTGGGGGCGATTGCCGTCAACTATAGAGGAGAAGAAGAGGAAATGTTTGCGATCGATTAATAAAGAAATTGGATTCTAGGGTTTGTTCATGGATTTTGAAGGTTTGATTAGATTCATTGTTAAAATTCTAGGGTTTTAGAGGAAAAGGGGAGAAGATGAACATGGGGGTGAAATATGAGGGTTTATGGACCGTTGTTTTCGCGGCATTTTCAAAGATTTTTTAGGGTTTATCAATCCGAAACAAATACACTGAAAATAATATCGATTTTGCTTAAACATAAGTGTATATGAGAGGGTGACATCGAGATTCGCTTTTGCCGGCCTGTGGCGCCTTAGCATAGCCATTTTCTCAAAATAATGTTACGGTATGATTCATAATTCGTACCAAAAACACATAACATATATGCGATCAGTGGGATGAAATGATATGTTTCTTTCTAATAAAGGCAAAAAGAAATATTAGTCACGTTGCTCCAAAAATGGCGTGGCTACTAAGTACTAACTGTATTGTATATTTGTATATCTTTTCTACGTCTAACGGTGTATCTTTCTTTAGAAAAACGATTTCAATGACGTGTTTGTAGTTAGACTTTCTACATGTTTCTAAACATTAATTTATGAATGAATATCACAATATGATCTTAGTAATATTCTAAACTTATCATTATGTAATGTCTTTGCCTTATAAGTTATAAGGTATACTAAGGAATATACACATTATCGCCTATGAACAATAATCACATCATCACCTATGAATAATAATCACAAGCTAAGTCGAGTATTGTGTGTAGTAGTTTAATCTTCCATGCACATACTCATTTGATCCCGGTCATTTGTTGTCCTATTTTTTTTTAAGTGTCTCAGTCACTTATTGTTATTTCTATTTTAGTAAGGTTATCCGTGACTAATTTGACGCAATCCCCCCCTCGTAGATTATTCTTTAGTTTTATTTCTTGATAAGAAAAAAAAAGTATTGATAGTCTAAAATCTCTTGATTATTACACAAGAAATATTCTAGGTTTTTTTTAGTATGAAATATTCTAGGTTAATGATGTTGTTACAACGTTACAATCATGAATCATCCAAAGAGGAGTCCGACACTAGTGTTGATCTTATTTTGTTTTTTTATAGGCCAACTATATATATATTACAAGATGACTATATTATTATAAGCATAGTGGAACCAACTAATACTAGCTGTAAGCAAATGACTTAAATGATGCTTATTATTAGTAAATGAGAAAACCTAGGCCTATTTATTTTAAGTAAAATGCGTGATCTAAGCTTAATCATTTGCCTTCCCTCATAATTCATTTTAATTATGTTGGATTACATTGGGGACCATTTTTAATGATTCAAACATTATACAATTCTATATATATATATTCCTATAAAAGCTTAAATATATTAGATATTACATAATAAGAATACTAAAGTCATATTCGTTTGGACTAAAATTGGCTGAATTAAACTGAAAGAACCTAAACTGAATTTATAAGAATTGAAATTATGTCCAACAAAACACGACCTAATTCTTATAAGATGTTTGGATGTTTGGATGTTATGGTTTTTTTTAAACATTATCTTTTGTTTTATTTTATCTTTAATTTTTTTTTAAACACGACCTAATTCTTATATGAGACTTAGTATTTTATATATTCAACCGAAAAGATCACCTAATCTATATATCTAGATTATACTATTATATATACCTCACAACTACTTTTTTTGTATTTGCTTGGGAATAAAGGACTAAAGAGGAAAAATAGTTATCAAAAGCTATAATGAAACTCACATTTCACCAACCAAACTTTAGCCAAGTTTCCCTTTAAAGATCCCTACTCAAGGTACCATAAAATCTCACATAATCCCTCCTTTTTTCATATATCTACCAATCCATATATCCACTAACATAACATATCTTTCTTAATTTATATATCCATAATTATTAAATTTAATTTATATCATCTAATCTAATTTATTTATTTATTTATTATTTATTTTAGTCATTCTAAATTTGTCTTTTGCCCTAAATGTCCATTATCTTTAATTCTAATTTATATTATTATTCATAATATTTGTGACACAAAAATAACATAATATGTCACGAGTAATAAGTGTAAGAAAGCAAGTTGTAGAAAAGAGTAGTAAAATGTTTAAAGACAAAGAAAAAACAAACCAAAATAAAAACAATAATTATAATTTATCAAGAAATTTGAAGAAAGTGTATCCCTTAGGAACAACAATTCATAGGAGTAAATCATTGCTTTCAATTTCACCATTAACTTTGTCACAAACCTCGACTGATTCTTCATTGACTGATAAGTCATCTTCCTTGGATCATAAGATATCGGTGTCTCTTGATTCTCTTCGCGCTATCGCGACTACTTCTCCTAAGAGAAAAGAGTTAGCTCCGGTGGAGGTGGTGGTGGCGGCAGTGACGGTGACAGCTAGTCCTAAGGGTTGTGGTGGTGGAGAGGTTAAGAGGTGTCATTGGATTACCAAAACTAGTGGTAAGTATAATTTATTATTTATAGGGTTTGTTATTTTTGATAATTCTCGTATTCACCTGGATTTTTCTAACATGTGCCCAGCGTGCACATATTGAAAACCAACAAAATAATAATGAAAATATTTCAGCTATGTCTATGGACTTTTATTTTAGTGGCACATATTTCAATTTTCTATAAAATAGTGTTATTTCCATTTTAATTTCCTTAACAAGTGTTTACTGGATCACTGGATACATTTTAGAAAAACTCAACTACTATAATAATTTACTAAAGTCATGGAAACGAACTATATCTATATCTAGATTTTCATTCCTTGTCCTTTATATATACAATTCAATTTTCATGGTTATATACATTTGACGTATGTAAGTAATTTCATTTACCAATTAAAACAAAAGTTGTGTTTTGAGTATGCATACCGTGAGAAATGAGAACATATTGCTTAAAATCGACATGGTGTGACACGAATATGAAATAAGGATAGTACGTACTCCGTATATACAAAGAAAGTATGCTGTATATATCATATTATCATGTCATCGTGAATTATATTATCCCCAAATTTTTCAGTTTTCATAAAAAATAAAATAAAATTTCAACATCGAGGTTTCTCATTAGCTAAGGTGTACAAAAATTCACCGTACCGTGTGTACCTTCGAATTTTTCACTCGTACAAACTCATAGATCATAAGGTTTGACTGAAATTTTTTCAGATACATGGGAATTGACAGGGCATGCATATTGTATCCTACCCTCTTGAGGTCAACTCATGAATAATTCGAGCTCGCATAATTAGTTGTTATAGTGTTGATAATTATAAATTAATATGTGCTCATAATTAGAATTAAATCGTTCTTGTAACTCGCTTCAAAATTACGATAATAATGAAAAGCTGAACTTATCGTCACAGTTATTTTCTGATTATTATCAAAACCCTAAATGACAAATAATTATGAAGGACAAGAGTGTTTTAAGTCTATGACTAAAGCACTAAGAACATATTATCGTTACGTGATATAAGAGAAACATGTTCACCTAATAACATGGTTAGTTTTATTGATATTACAATTTACAAGTCATGATCATAGCACGAAGAAAATGCATACTTTTTTTTATAATTAATTAAGTAATTAACACAAATTTTATGAAGACTAAACAATACGGAGTAAGTAAGTAATTTTCTTGTTGAATGAAATTGGACAGACAAAGGATACGTATCCTTCCACGACCAACAATGGGGCGCACCGGTGTATGATGACAAGTAAGCATCGATCGACTTCATTTATAAATGTATATATATATTTTTCCTTGTTAATAACGATGAAAATATATATCAAATATTTTGGAAAGTTAATTACTCTTTTCATTTCATATAATTGATTCTATACGTTTGTGCATGCAATATATCTGAAATATATTTTAATTCAAACGTAAATAATCAAATGAAATTGAGGTGGTAATATTTTTCAGCATCTGTCAATATTTCTTGTTTCTAAGCAATGAAGATACCAAAAAAAAAAAACGCAAATTTTAAAATTTATGAGAACTGAGCTGAGCTGAAGACATATACTCTTAGTTTTCGACAAGTTCTAAATTCGCGACTCCTAACTATGTCCTGTGTAAACATCCATTTTTGTTAAACAGTCAATTATTTGAGTTGCTCTCAATGTCTGGTATGTTGATGGATTATAACTGGACTGAAATTATAAAAAGAAGATGCCATCTAAGGTAAGCCATCAACTTTCATTCATGCAAATTAATTAATTACATTATTATTAATTACATGGTTTTTATATTGTTAAATGTTAATTAATCTTAAATTTCACAATTTAAGTAAGTTTGAATCTTAATGTCATCATGCATGCATGGTGTAGAGATGCTTTCGGTGGTTTTGATGTCAACTTTGTTGCACAACTTGGTGAAAAAGAGATTAATGAGATATCATCAAATAAAGAACTTGGACTTGCAGAGTGTAGAGCAAGGTGTATTGTCGACAATGCTAAAGGAATAATTAAGGTAACTTTTTACGGTTTTTCTAACGTATACATTAATAAGTCGAATATTGAAAGATTCACAACATATTTTCTTGGGAAAGAAAAGTAAAAACTTACTTTTATCATAATTAGAGAGAATATCTTATGAATCTTTCCATACTCGACTTACTAATATTTGAATAATTACCCATCTATTATAGACGGGTTTGCGTTAAACTTAGTTTCAGTTCCTATAAATTCAATTCAGTTCAGTTCAACATTAATATTATTATTATTATCATTAATAATATTACTATTAATGGCAGGTAATGAAGGAATATGGATCATTTAGCAGCTATATATGGGGTTATTATGATTTTAAGCCAATAATAAACAAGTATAAATATCCAAGAAATGTGCCATTAAGAAGTCCAAAAGCCGAGTTAATAAGCAAAGACTTAATTAGAAGAGGGTTCAGACTGGTTGGACCGGTGATATTACAATCATTTGTTCAAGCAGCTGGAATGACAATTGATCATCTTATTGATTGTTTTAGATATAATGAGTGTGTTAGCCTTGCTGAAAATCCTTGGAGGCATGTCTAATTTATTTTGTTTATTGTTTTTAATGCATATATTCAAAGAATTTGTATTATAGTATATACTATAACGATATACATAAACTCGTGTTTATTTTTATTTTTTTGTGACAGCTGTAAATTAAGATGAAATTACATAATGTTAAGACTTTTCATGTCATTGTTATTACATCCTTTATTGACTATAACTACGAGATTATTAACTACAACTAGCACTAACATAAGAATACTAAAATGTCGGGTGATAAGACCGAGTGGTGGAAAACAACAGACTAGGCACGAGCGTCTTCATCCATAACATCAACACGGGTCACAAATCTCAAATACCATCAATGCATAAAACTCGTGTTTGTTTATGCACAAGGAAAATATTAAGTTCTCTTGTTTCTTTTAATATATACGAAGTGATTTGCTTGAAATTTGAAATAATAAATTTAAAAGCAGACGAAAATAGGCACACTTGTAATCTAACCGCTTAATCAATCTTACATACTCCATAATTTTTCTAATATAATACCCTATACGTAATTACGGTCAAAATATAAGTGTATTTTGAAATGAATTTTAGTTTACCAAAATTCAGATCACAAAATTAGAATTTGTCGGAATGAAGTCAAATCTCAACTTCAAAACTAAAATGTTTACTTCAAGTGGTTTAATACAATTCATGTTTTAATAAGGTTACATAAAATTCACTACCCCAAACAATCAAGAAAATTCGTATTGTTGATTTTGTCATGGTTTTATAATAGATTTCAAGATTTGGATCAATTTAGTTACTACTCTAGTCTCCAATCTCCATTATAGGTCATTATGGGTTTTGGACATATTATTCATGCAAAGTTTTAGCTCAAAGTTTGATATCATTTGGGCCGATTCAGCCCATTCAGTCCAAGTATACTGATCCCTTTACAAAATGTATTCATCTTGGGCTGCACGAAATTGGACGGACCTCCCAAAACAATCCTTCGGGTAAATAATAAGATCACAAATTCTCATTGAAGATGACATATATCCGTCTTTAATAAAGATGCGCCGGATTTTCCCTCACAAGGAGGCAAGTGGGAGGATAAGTGGGGATCCATTTAGTTCTCCCCTTATCCTTCCATTTGTCTCCGTGTGAGAGGGATCCGACCTGTCTTTATTGAAGACGGATATAGTCGTCTTTCAATGAGACCAACTGAAATAAGATTCTTATTAGTCATCCCCCGTGTAGAATAAAATTTTCTCAATATTTCCTGCCTAAATTAGAAGTAGTCATAAGTGGGCCTATTCTTTGAATGACAAATTGAGTAAATATTAGGCCATAATTTGGACTCCACCGAAACACAAATTCTCATTTGTGACGGACCGACCTGTCGCAAGCTTGCAACGGGTCAAATCTCCCTCATAAAGAACAAGTGGGGGCAAGTGGGATGCAAATGGATCACCCCACTTGCCTTGTCACTTGCTCTTTGTAAGGGCGACGGGTCACCCCGTCAGGCCGTCACAAGCAAGACTTATTACCACCAAAATACATGAGATTACATAATCAACTCCTCTACCACTCTTTAAAATTGGCAATACAATTAATAATTCACATTATACGTTATATTTTTTTACGAAACAACTAACAACTTTAATAAGTAAACATTAATCTACATGAATGGTCCATGCGTAAATCTTGAATAATTCCAACACAAATTTCCCTTGAATTAAAGAAATGAAAGAGGTTGAGTTGGACGATGTTTGATATTTTGTTGTCTTTAGACTATCTCCATAATCTCCATAAATTGTCCATGCGTAAATCTTAAATAAAGATATATATAAAAGCTACCATTGTAGTATATGCAACTTTTTCTATCTTAGTGAAAAGTTACCTATTTTCGTTTAGGCGTGTATTATTCACTTGTAATCCATTTTCATTTTTGGTCATGTTGTAATACTCCACTTTAACTCGAGGGGTTATCAGGCGGGATACCCCATTGAAGAGGTTCATTGATATTTAATACTTCCTCCGTTCCATTTGGTTGTATACGTTTGCTTTTTGGGCACTATTCATAAGTTAGAAGAATCTTTAATACAACTTCTAATATATGACATAAAAGATAGTCATGTGAGATCTTGTTTAAAATTGTCTTACCGAGAACAATATTAATATCAAAATTTTATAATTTTTAATAATATGTAACTAAAGATATAAACAAAACAAAAAGTGCATTGACATACGTAATAAAGCAAACGTATACAACTAAATGGAACGGAGGAAGTAAGTGTTAATTTGATAAGTTTAAATAAATAGTGCAAAAAAAAAGAAAATTGAAAGTAATATTCATATCAACAAAGTTCACTTTCTTTTATGAAATTCCATAATATAAGAACTCAATACTTAAACGTACTTGATGGAAAATAATCTTATCTATATGACCTCTTGAGAAGATTTTCAGAACTCACATAAGTGAGGCTATATGATTACGAAGGTCTTTAAACTACGGCACAAAGTCGACACACTTAACCCATAATTCATTAGTAGTAATCAACATCTTAATGAAAAGTTATATACATACATACATAAATGATACACTCACTCACCTCATTATTAGGAGAGTCCCAAAGCAATAGGACCACTTTGTATCCTATACTAGATTACTAGGTAGATCAAAGCAAGATATATCCTAACCTTGGCTGTCAAAAATAATATTTTAAAAAATAATAATAATAATTTTTTTCTTGAAAAGACCATACATAAGTAACAGAATTGCATATGTTTAGGCTTTAGGCCCAACTACCAAAGCAATGGCCCAACTTGATCGAACGCAAGCCAACCCAACCTACATGTCCCATCTAAATGGCCCATTAACCTAACTCCAACATGTTTTAGGTCACTAATTATTCTTCATTATCCTCTAATCAATCAATATCTATCTATATTATTAAAGGAAACTTTTTTCGAGCGATTATACAGTCTCCAACTTTTCGAAAACACTTCAGCATTCCAAATTATACAAACTACCCATATAAATATATTCATGTATTTCCATTATACGCAAAATTAGCATATAAAAAATTGGATGTATCTTACAACCTATAAAATACGGAATGTGATATACAACTATTCCATATTTCCATGTTCTCACAAAAATGGTGATGCACTACAACACCTAATAATATAATTAAATATGAAGATTATAAAATTCTACCATGAAAGTTAGATTGGATAAAATTAATATACAGAAACCTAAACAAACACTATTACGTTAATATGTTTGTATATATATATACATGTATTTTCGTTCAAATATTAATAATCACCACTTCACGTTATATTGTTTTTATTTATGTTTCTTACTTTTGTTGTGTTTATTTATTTGAATCTTACGGTTTATATTGTGTTTACATCTTATTGTAGCATTAGTCTACAAATACGTTGTTTTTGCTTTGAATCAAATTATTCACTAATGATTTTCTGACAAGTGATCTTATCTATTTTATGTGTACGTAGGTTAACATATATTACTCTGTATGATTCTGATGAAGAAACAACGATCAATAAATTATTCGGTAAGGTCGCTTTTGAATTTTAACATATTTTTAAAATATTGTTTATTAAATTTTTTTATTCTAATAATAATAATAATATATATAGTAGATAATATATTAATCTATGTATCAAGTTTTCTAAACACCCTTACCCGTAATATCCATGGTAGTCAAAACCTATGACAATGCAAACACTACTATCTTATTATGTATATATGCATCTACGAAGTTAAAACAAGATTATTATTCTTCGTAAAGCTTTACACGTTTCATAATTTTTGAGTTTAATCGGGCAAGAAACGTAATTGAATACTCCGTATTACTTAACTTTTTACATGACGAGATTGTTGTGCAAGGTTTGTTAATCCGAGTGTGGGAATTTGTTATTTCTCTATAAATCATACGATGGTCACTTCCACCGGCCCAGTTTATTATTTACTTTTCCCATAAAACTGTTATTTTTTAACACAATATTCCATAGATCATGTAAATTATTTGATATAGTCGTCAAAAGCTTCTTATATATGTCTCTTCAACAAAAAAAATATGTTAAAGATTTTAATAACATTAACTATTAAGTTTTAAATAAAGTTATATTGAATTTTCACCACATGTTAATCTAATTTAATTATTATAGAGCAAATTTAGTTAACTTTCTCCAATGATACGTCAATGTCATATTAAGCTAGGTAGCTTAAGAATAGAAA
Organism: Heliosperma pusillum; assembly: GCA_022085475.1. NCBI lineage: Eukaryota > Viridiplantae > Streptophyta > Magnoliopsida > Caryophyllales > Caryophyllaceae > Heliosperma > Heliosperma pusillum. The sequence continues at coordinate 669,088 of JAIUZE010069927.1, read as the reverse complement.
CCATACACAATGCAACAATATTGTGGGAACAATAATAATAACAAAGAAGATAAGATAAGAACAAATATTACTATTTGCTTCAAAAGCTAATACGGATTAATTAGCATCTAAGATTGGTATTTGCTTCAACAGCTAATACAGATTAACATCTAAGAATGGAGGGGTAGTAGAAATTGATAGTGCCTCAAACTGCATGTCAGAGCAATCCGACAATAATGTTAGAGATAAATCTGGTTATAAATATGAGAAAACTATTGCGTATGCTTCTAGCTTTGAGTAAGTACTATTATTATAATTTCAAACCATGGAAATTTTCGCAAATTATCATAAGTTTAAGGGAGGCTATTAAGGTATCTAAAGTATTAGGAAACACAATATGATAAATATTGTGAGAATATTAAATAAGGTATTAGTTATTATTATTATCTTATAGAATAAATCACATATATTATTAGATCTAGGTTGTTTATAATCAATATCTATCTATATTATTAAAGGAAGCTTTTTTCGAGCGATTACAGAGTTTCCAACTTTTGCGGAATTCTATTGACCAATAATATAGTCTCCAACTTTCACAAACCATTAAATCTAAAAATAAGTAATAGATAGATTTATGATTAGAATAGAAAATAATATCATTCTAAGAAGACAATTTGACTTGAGTACAACTACTCTACCCAAAAAGAATTTAATTCAATCCTATGTACGCCCAAACCTCTTATGTGTATATATACTCCTTAATTAATCCATGCATGTGATAAACTTTTACATTTCATTTCACAAAAAAAAAATATTGTGAAAATGAGTCATCTTTTGAACTTACATATTCACCCAAAATCTTTTAAGTCTCTTAAGTATTATCTTACAGAGCTCTTAAATGTTTGTATTATTATCTTCACCTTAATGAAATTTACATCATCAAAATTAATTTAGGAAAATATCATAAATAATAATTTAAGGAAGTATCATATATAATAATTTTAATGGTGTACTACTAAATATGGTATTTCTCCCACATTGAAAAATAATGTAAGTGTGGTGAATATACTACGTATAAATAAAGGAATTGTCCCACATCGGGGAAATATCATAATTTCAAGTGATAATGCGATTATAAATAAGAGTCGGCATTGTAACTTAGATATCAACCCAAAATCGTTTAAGTCTCTCAAATATTGTTTTAGAGAGCTCTTAAAATTTTGTATTAATTATGAAAATAATATAATTAGATTCGTGATAAAAAATGCTATCATTACACTATAAATTCTCATATTATTTGCATATACTTGGTGTAATTCTTGAAAAATAATGTAGGTGTGGTGAATATACTAATAACTATATATACTAGAATTGCCTCATATCGGACAATTAACATAATGGGGGTGATCAACCTAAAATCTTTTGAGTGTCTTAAGCATTGTCTTAGACAGCTTAATTCTTAGGTACTTTAGATTATTTTCCGGGTACAATATAAATCAAATAAAACTTGAATCCTAACAAAGTTGGCAATATATTTTTAAAATTAAATTGAATCAATATATCAATATTATTTTCTTAAAATTACAGAGTATATTTTATTATAGTCTAAAACTTCAAAATTTTATTTTTATACGTTAATGGTTATAGGGAAATTTTGAAAAAGACATTAAAATAGACCCGTGCATCGCACGGGCATGAAATCTAGTATATATATAAAAGAGGCTTTTTTCAGGCAACGAGAGAGTCTCCAACTATTTCAAAACACTATTTTATTTTTTATTGATAAAACTACCTTACACATAATTTTATTAGGCTAATTAAATATTAAATAAAATATATTATATTATATAAAGATTGAATTTTAATATTATCAACTTTTATTCATACATATACTTTCCAAGTTATGGTTAAACTCTTAAATTTTGATTATATTTTTTAAATTAATTATTTTTCTAATAATATTATCAACTTTTCAACTTTTTAGAAACTCTTTAAATAAAAGTTAAATTCATAACTATTATTTGTCCCACATTGGAAAATAATGTAGATGTGCTAAAAATATTACATATAAATAATAGAATTTTCCCACATTGGAAAAATAATAAAGTGGGTAATCCTATGATTATAAATAGGAGTCATCCTTAAACCTTATGTATCAACCCAAAAATTTTGAATCTCTTAAATATTGTCTTAGAGATCTCTTAAAAGTTTGTAGATGTGATGAATATACTATGTATAAATAGTAAAATTGTCCCACATCATAAAATTAACATAAGGTGGGTGATCCTATGATTAAATATATGAATCATTCTTGACCTTATATAACAAACTAAAATCTTTTAAGTCTCTTAAGTATTGTCTTAGAGATCTCTTAAAAGTTTGTCTATTATTATCTTCACAATTGTTAAATTTGCATCATTAAAAATTAATTTTAAAAGGTATTATTAAAAAAATTGAAGTATTGTAAAAAAAATTATGAAGATAATATAATTAGATTCGTGGTGAAAAAAAACCCTGAAAAGTATAGAAACTCATATTATTTGAACATATTTGGTGTAATTTTTAGTATATTATTTGTCATACATTGAAAAATAATGTAGTTGTGGTGAATATATTACCTATACATAGTAGAATTGTCTCACATCAGAAAATCATCATAAGGTGGGTGATCTTATGATTACAAATAGAAATCATATTTGGAACTAAAGTTTCAACCCAAAATTTTTTGAGCCTCTTACATATTGTCTTACAAAACTCTTAAAAGTTGTATTATAATTTTCACTATAGTGAAATTTACATCATTAAAAATTAATTTAAAAAAGTATCATAAATAATAATTTTGATGGTAAACTATTTAATGTGTTATTTGTTCCACATTGAAAAAAACAATGTAGGTATCGTGACTTGTGAATTTATACTACGTATAAATATCAAAATTTGTACCACATTAAAAAATTATCATAAAGTGGAGTGATCATAAATATGATCATCGCACGAGCTTTTAAACTATTTTTTTATATTGTTATGTTAATAAATGACTTTAAAAATTTAATAAATGACATTTAAAATATTTTTTTATTATTCTAATATTAATATAACAGTTTAGTAACAGTTAAGAAATAAATATTATATGAAAAAAGATGGTGTAATACTTAGTTTGTTATTAGTCCCACATTGAAGAATAATGTATGTGTGGTGAATATATTACTTATAAATTGGAAATTGTCCCACATTGAAAAATTATTATAACATAGGGTGATCCTATGATTATAAATATGAGTCATCCTTGAACTTAGGTATAAACCTACAATTTTTTAAGTCTCTTAATTATTGTTTTGGAGAGCTCTTAACAAAATGGAATTATAATAGTCACAATAGTTAAATTTACATTATTAAAAATTAATTTAGAAAATTATCATAAATAATAATTTTGGTGGTAAACTACTTAATGTGTTATTAGTCTCACATTGAAAAATAATGTATTTGTAGAAAATATATATACTAATCATGATTATAAATAGGAGTCATTTAGTCTCTTAAGTATTGGTTTAATGAACCTTTAAAATTTTGTATTATTAATTCCACAATAGTAAAATTTACATAATCAAACTTAATTTAGAAAATTTAGGAAAATATCCTATATAAGTAATAATTTTGATGGTGTACTACTTAATAAGTTATTTGTCCCACATTGAAATATAATACAAGTGTGGTAAATATATTACGTATAAATAGTATATTGTCCCATATCAGAAAAATATCATAAGCTAGGCTGATCCTATAATTATAAATAAGATTCATCCTTGGAACTTAGATATCAACCCATAATCTTTTGAGTCTCTTAAATACTATCTTAGAGAGCTCTTAAAAATTTGTATCCACATTAGTGAAACTTACATCATCAAAAATTAATTTAGGAAAATATCATTAAAAAATAAAGTGAAAAATATTTTATTTATCTCAATATACATTTCCTATATTATATTCAAGTGGTGTTTATAATTTGTATATAAAATTTTTTACATTCAATTCACAAAAACTATAGTGAAAATGAGTCATTTTTCAACTTAGATATTCACCCAAAATTTTTTAAATCTTTCAAGTATTATCTTTCAGAGATTTTAAAAGTTTGTATTATTATTTCTACCTTAATGAAATTTACATCATCAAAATTAATTTAGGAAAGTATCATATATAATAATTTTAATGGTAACTACCAAATTTGGTATTTGTCTCACATTGAAAAGTAATGTAAGTGTGGTGAATATACTATGTATAAATAGAAGAATTGTCTCACATCGAAGAAATATCATAAGCTGGGATGATCACGCGATTATAAATAACAGTCGTCCTTGAAACTTATAGATGAACCCAAAGTCATTTAAGTCTCTCAAATACTCCATTCGTCCCGGTCATTTATTTGTTTGCCTTTTTTTAGGAGTATTTTAATCAAAGGCAAATAAATGATTAAGACGAAGAGAGTATTGCTTTAGAGAGCTCTTAAAATTTTGTATTAGTTATGAAAATAATATAATTAGATTCGTGGTAAAAAAAATGTTATCATTACAGTATAGAATTTCATATTATTTGCATATACTTTGTGTAATTCTTAGTATGTTATATATCTCACATTGAAAAACAATATATGTGTGGCAAATATACTAATAACTATAAATAGTAGAATTGCTCCGTATCGAACAATTAGCATAAGGTGAGGTGATCAACCCAAAATCTTTTGAGTTTCTTAAACATTGTCTTAGAGAGCTTAATTCTTAGGTACTTTGAATCATTTTTTGAGTCATAATATAGATCAAATATAACTTGAGTCCCGACAAGGTTGGTAACATATGTTTAAAATACAATAAGCTGGATCAATATATCAATATTATTTTTTAAAAAATTACGGAGTATATTATATTATAGTCTTAAAACTTCAAAAGTTTATTTTTATAAGTTAACTGTTATAGGAAAATTACGAAAATGATATTAACGTAAACCCGTGCATCGCACGGGGATGAAATCTAGTTTAATTAAAAAGAAAGCTAAGAAGAGAACACAAAAACTTGTTAAGGCGGTTTAATATTAATTTTATCTACTGTTTTACATAAATATCGTTATGAAAATAGTTACTAGGCTTTTTCGTGGGCCTATTATGATAAATAAAAGAGGGTTTTACGCTAAGGTATTAGAAAATGGCCTTACATAAAAACATTTAGAAATAGAAAAACAAGGCGCGTAAGTTTGCTATATGAATATTGATTTCGTTATGGACTCATTTTCCACTCTTAGGGGGCGTTTGGTTGAACAAAGGGTAAGGGAATAAAATAAGAAAAGGGAAATGAGGAGAAATGAAAGGAGTTCCCTTAGATTTAATCACTTGTTTGGTATGTCATAAAGGGGAATGAGAAAATCTACCCACAAATTAATCTCACCCTAAAACCACCTTCATTAACTCCTCCCCCACCGCATTAACCTATGTTGCCACACGAACCACCTCATTACCACCATCATCACTTGTTTCGTTGTCGCCGGCAGCTCCTTCGACGGCGCCAACGAGTAGGGATGGCAGTGGGTCCAAGACCCGACCCAAACCCGTCGGGTCGGACCCTTATGGGTCGGGTTTGGGTCTTAATTTTTCAGACCCGTCGGGTATGGGTTTCATAAAAATAAATCGGGTTCGGGTTTGGGTCTTAGTTGTGAGACCCATACCCAACCCGTAGACCCGCAAAATACTTGTGGAAAACTATTATTATGTAAGTCAGTGAGGGAGTACTGAAAATGAAAAGAAAAGTGACATTGATTTCATGCCTCAAGTCGGAAGATTTTACCAGAATGTCAATTGAAATAGGCCCTTATATTTTAGTTGATGTATGAAACATATGACACTACAATAGTAAACAGGAGAAGTGGAGAACAGTACAAGCTAGCTAAAATACTAGACCCGTGGGTAGACCCGGACCCAACCCATACCCATCGGGTATGGGTATGGGTCTAACAATTTCATACCCATGCGGTTATGGGTCGGGTCTGGGTCCAAGGGTGCAGATGCGGGTATGGGTATGGGTCTTGCCAAACCCGACCCATACCCAACCCGTTGCCATCCCTACCAACGAGTCATCACGTGCCAGATCTAGGTGTTTTCGGCGGTTGGGGAGGGTATTTCGGAAATAAGGGGTGGTGGGTGGGGGTGGTGTTTGGTGGGTGCAAGGTTGTTTGGAGTCACCTTATGGTGGCTGTGACGTTTAATGGGTAAAAGCAGCAAGAGTGAGTCGCCGGATGTGCGGATGCCGGCGGCAACGTACACGGCGAGGGTGAGGCGGTCGATGTGGTGGCCGCATAGGTTGAGATGGTGATGAAGGGGTTGTGGTGGTGGGTAATAGTGTTTAGGATTGGGTGGTGGGTGAACCAGGAAAGGGAATGGGGATACCCTAGGGGGGTGGGGGGTAAGGGTGGGGAGGGATTTGGGGTAATGGAGGGGGTAAAGGGAATGATTGATTTGACAAAACAAACAATAACAAAGGGAATCTTACTCTTTTAATCCATTTCCCTTTCCTGAAAACCCCTTACCAAACGGCCCCTTAATACTCGACATGAAATCCCTACTTTATAGACCACAATATTTTATGAAGTACGTCGTACATTACAAGGACACGTACGTGGAAATTTAAGTTAAAAACTAATATTGTTCAGTGTATGTAACGTCAATTTGTCGATAATTATATTATCAAAAGACCAACTATTCCATAATAGACCAACTATTCCATAACACACTTATTATAAAACCGTCTCGTATAAAAATTTGTGATTATCTAGACGAACGGCTTATATTTATCATGGAGTTATCATACAAGTATTAGTTAGTGGCCTCTTATAAATAAATAAAAAATAGTCACTTATCTTGCACGATGTTGGCTTTGATATCTTTAAATAATAAAAGTGTCACCTCTTTATTATCTCAATTAACTCATTTAATCTCGTGATGATTTGCTCGATCATATAAAATAACTTTAGTCTAATTCAAGTAATTATTTTTGACATAATCATATTATCTATCAATCATAATAAGATGCTTTATTAGCATGCTTTAGCTTTGTTCCCTTATTTTACAGCTTGCTAAAGGTGACACTTAATAAGTAAGGTGAGTTAACTAAGAGAATATCATGCAACTATTTAACTTATAATATAAATACGGTTTTTCTAATGTGTGCCCATAGAGCACACATTAAAAGTCTAAATAAAGAAATAATCAAAGGATATTTGATTAAATATGGTAAAAATGAATTGAAACTTACATTTTTTATGTTAATATCATTTGATTCTTTCTTTATTTGGACTCTTAAGGTGTGTCATCATGGCACACGTTAGAAAAACCGATATAAATAATCACTTTAAACAATGACCTAAAAGAACATCTCAATACTTGATAACTTTGTTGCCTTCTCGTCCCTACTTTGTCAATGCACTCTATTATTAGTATTGAATGTGATATAAGTACTTGCTATATAGAAATGACTTATTGGTCAAAGCATTTACTCGTTCTTTAAATTATAATTAAATTAATATTAACAGTATTGTGTGCACTGGCGGAGCTGGAATTTGACATTAGGGGGGTTAAAGACAAATTACAAGGTACACTCGAATTTTTTTTCGAAAAATTCAATTAAAAACTTCAAAAATTGCATCCGCCAGAGAGGCAAGTGCCCCTGCTAGCCCCCTAGCTCCACCACTGATTGTGTGCGACTATTGTATATTTGTATGGCGTGAGTGTGTGACAGATAAAAGAACTATTTTATGATAAATACAACATGAGGAATGTATTTAAGAAGTTAAAAGATGAAATTAATATTTAATATTGTTATCAATTGTATTAATTTTTGTGCAATTTTACCAGCATGGTTATTAGTTCTCCTAAATCGTATTGACCCCAAGTTCGAATCCTGGTTTCGATATTGGTCAAACACGTCTTGAGTGTCTCAAAATTGAACCCAATACTTAAAAAGTAAAAAATGGTAGGCAAGTGAATTTAGGATGTGATGAAATACAGGTTAAACGTGTAATGAAGAGTATCTCGAACCAACAACCTCCCGCAACTCTTTAGTCTTTACAAAAAAAAATCTTAATAGTTCATGGTTTTAATCGAGTACGGAGTATAATAAAAGTCTCAAATAAACGGAAATTTATTGAACTTTATTGCCTATATTCGATATTAACTAATTAATTCAACCATTCTAACCATTAGATTAAGGTACTCTCAATTCCTCATTAATAACCTAAACTTAGTTAAGAGGAAAATCGTTAGACTTTATTGCTTTGACTCTTTTGTTGATTCGTGTAAGTTGACTTTTTAGTAATATTAGGCCTTAACCACCCGAAGTCCTAACAAATAAATACAGGAGTATGATTGGTGCATCGGTTAGAATTAATAATAGGTCTTATTTCATCATTTTACCGTCAGATATAAATGGTTACATTTTACTTAAAACGGCCGTCTGTGATGAAAATTTACGTAGAATTATTGTTGGTTTAAGATAGTGCAACTGATATGGGATAATAGTAAGCTATGTTCTTTTCTGAAAACTGAGCTAGCTTGCTTGAACTGAACTGAACTGAAAATCTGACCCGTTTTAGCTATAATTATATAAAATTGGTGGTAATTGATACTCTAAATTGACATTGATGATGAGATGATGAACGTCGAAATTATACAGTAGACAAGTAGTACTGTAGTAGACAGAAAACGGGCCCATTTATTCACCACCTTATGCACTTTATTGAATACCATCATTTTATCTTCCATCTCAAACTATGTACGCAAATTCTAATTTAGAACGGTTATTATCCGTCACAAGTTTATGACGGGTTGAATTTCTCTCATAAGAAGGCAAATAAAAGAACAAATAAAAAAATCATTTGGTTTCACACTTGTTTTTCCACTTGCCTTATTTTGAGAGAAATCCGACTTATCTTAAACTTGTGAATTGTGACGGATCCATCCATCAGAAGCAAGACTAATGCAAGTATGTAAAACGACCATTTTCAATGTCCCTACTAAGTTGCAACTTGCTCAAGGCGGCCATAGTGTATATTATGCTCGCAATTTCCAAAAATATATATTCATTTCAATGGAAATAACAAAAGCAATCAAAGATTAGATTGCCACGTTCATTGTTATTGGATGTTCTAAAACTAACCGACAAGGACTTCACTCCAATTAATTAAAACTTGGTTTTAAAAGTTATTCCTTATGTTTTATTCATTTTTTTACGATTTTTTTATTTAAGTGTCTCAATTATTTCTTTACCGCCTATTAGGACGGGCCAGCCCGGCCCGGCCTTCGGGCCATCCTAATGGTTAGCCCGACCCGCCACCTACCCAGATTTAAACCGATCATTTGAAATGATTATTTTCAACGTAGCTAAAAAAATGTGGTTAAAGATTAACCAAGTGATTGAGCCAATTGTAGTAGTTTAATTTTGAGCAAATTCGTAAGATCATTTTTATCTTAGCATATGGTAAGACAAACATAAGGATACAATAAAGGTCGAGTATATTTTAGCTTTACTGCTAAACTACGAAACATAATTTATTCCAAGTTATTTAACCTAAGTCAATTTTATACTTGTATAACACGATATAAATGGGCAAATCTTATCATTCATCATCATTAAATAAGGTCGTGTTTATTTTGAATATTTGTGGCACTTGGATTTTAACATTCTCGTATTAATTTGAAAAGGCTTATTTTAGATAGAATAGTTCTAAAATAAATAAATGGGAGTATTATAGCTTTGCACCACGTACAAAACACTTGTTCATAAATTAATTTCGATAAATAATTGATGTTTGTGTTGCTGAAAATTGGACCGATGTGACATATTGGCATGCTAATGAACATGGTATATGTCATATTCATTTGAAAATAATAACTCCCATCTTAATTCACAAATTCTCATTTGTGACGAACACTATCCGTCGCAAGCTTAAGACGGATACCATATTCTCTCACAAAATACCCATCAAGGGTGAGTGGAGAAGCACATGGGGGGTGCCCACCTTGTCTCCTCTACCCATTTGTTCTCACAAAATACCCGTCGCAAGATCTGATCCGTCGCAAGCAAGACCTACTAATCTTAATTAGGTTACAAAATGAAAAGTAAGTAGACATGAATATATGATAAGGAAAACTCCATTATCCACATCCGTTTAAATAAAGTGTGGTGGTACTACTCTTAAAGTTGAAATTCTAGGACTGTGACTTGGAACAAGCTTAACGCAAATTTTCATTGAAGACAGGTAAGGAGGTGAGTGTGGGGGCAAGTAGAAATCCATTTATTTTCTTGTGAGAGGATATCCGACCCGACTTCATTAAAAACAGATATACGTCGTTTTCAGTGAGACCAACTGCTTAAATTAATTGTACACAAAAAAAAAAAAGAATAGGTGTTTTAGTTGGTCTACCAAAAAAACGCAAAAGAATTGGGAATTCAGGTGAATTATTTGATCAATTGTTTTAATTGTCAAGAAACCACTATTATTAGAACTTGCTATGAATGTTAATCCAAAGTCCAAACTATGCCCCCATCACTATTGTTGACGAATATGCTCCGTCTACAATGAAACTTGCTACTTACTTAAAACTTTCATAAATTCTTATGTACTACCATACCATTGTTTCTAGACTACGTTTCTCTTAGTGCATACCTCATAAATCCATTATAAACGTGTGAAGATCCTCTCCATTTCATATGAAGAAATAATTAGCCAATATCACAATATGCAACGGTAGTTAATACTCTTAGGCTAATCTTTAGGACTCGGTTTTACTTCATACTCCGTAAAGCATTGTGTTGCGCGTCTTTTTTCACTTCTCCATATAAGAATGAATCTCAACCATCACGGCCTCCAATGTAACAAAAAGTACCCCTTACTCGAAAGAAACCGAGTTAGCGTTATACTCTCGAGTCGCCAATCGCCATGAACATTAGCAACCCCCATTACTCCATACTAATAATGGACAACTTCAGTCCAAATGAATACCACACTGAACCAAATTGACAATACCATGATGAGTAGTATACAGGACCACAGTCTCAGACTCTCAGTACATTCATCAGACAAAAACTTCAGACTATCCTTAACACCACACAAAATTATTACACAAAAACATCAAAAACTGCAGAAACAAGTTGATAATACAGTAAAACTGAAACACCATTTCAAGAAAAACTAAACAGCAGTCTCAGAAAACTAAGTATTTACATAACTTTTTTTTTTTCTTTTTTTCAGTACTTACCCATCTACAAAAATTATTTATCTAACAAGATTCCTAAAGGAGTGAGGTAAAAAGTTTTTAGAAATAAAGAAAAGCATAAAGCTTTCTAAAAAAATAAGAAAAAAGAATACAAACAAATTCTACCAGACAGTAAACTTCAGTTAAAACTGATGAAAACTGGCCTTCAAAGAATATTTACAGCACCTGCAAACTGCTCTTCATGAGAAGTCTTTTCTGATTCTACTCCTATTGATCCTCTTTTACCCTTGCAAAAGCCTTCTTTCCTTTACCCTTAAGCTCTCTTAAACCTTTCTTTAAGTATTATACTCTTAACTCAAAACTGGCACGAAGTTCCGAGCCTCTGCTTCTGCCTCCCGATGGTAACAGATTTCCGGTGGGCAAATGCTGGGCGGAGAAGCTCCTGGAACTTGTCGAGAAATACTGACCATTCTTCCTCGTTCATGTCGGACACCTGAACAAAGTTTGCGCTGACCGGAAGCTGCTCATTTGCGCTCCTGTGGCCTGAGGATGAATACCCGGTTTCTGGTTTCATCATCGCAGGAAACTTAAGATTCTTTTCACCTAAGATGGTATTCTTGAGAGACATTGATATGTTTGAAATTGATGGGAGTTTCTTCGGAATAGGAGGAACTGTGAAAGCCTCTCCCTCTTCAACATCACCGTCATCGCTCTCCTCTTCTTCCTCCTCGAGAATTGCTAACTTCGAGAAAGGGTTTCTGCCATTCATACCCAAGGATGGGGATTTGTTAATGAAATCTTCGCCAGCCACCATTTTCGGAGTGTGGCCAAGCTCAAGGTCTTCACAGTCAATGTCGAACAGAAAGTCGTCGTCGGTAGCTTCAAACTTTGGAATTAACAGTTCTCTTTCAGCCACCATCAGACTGATTGCTTCAAGGCAGACAAGCTCAAGTTCACTAGGCTCTTCCTCTCCACTACGAAATTCTCGGGTCATCATCTCACCAATCTCAGCAAGACAGAGACCAAAGGCAGCAGCTTCCTTGAGAAAAATAGTGCACAGAACCAAAACCCTAAGGCAAGCTTCACGAATGGTTGGAAGCTCAGATCGAAGCATGTCGCAATCTTTGTATGGATTAAGCCTCTCAATGTATTCAAGCTCGTCCTCGGAAAATGGGATTGAGGCCTGAGGCCAATGGATCCACTCAAAGTACGGATCCTCCAAACTCTCGGGAAGGCAAAGACCATGGTCAATAGGAATCAGCTCAACTTGACCGAATCTCCCCACACCGTCCAGCTTCCTGACAAGAAGGTTACCAGCATGACGGTCAGTGTTGAAAATCCTCACATCCAAAATCCCAATTCTATGGACAGCAGAGACCGGGAAGCTTGAAGTCCCATGGTCACTAGCATCAAAATCATGAGGAATGAACTGTTGACACGATGCAATCTTACTGACCAATTTTTTCTTCTGAGGTTTGCTACCATTGACCCCGTCATTGACGTTAAAGATCGAGTGTGTAATTTTCACCAAAGCCGTGGCAGGTACACCGGCAAAATGCTCGTGATCAAGAAGAAAAGCAACGACCTCCCTGATGCCTGTCTCCCCAACCCTGACCGAGCGCTTCAGCCCGGGCTGCCCTAAAGCCCTGCCCACAAATCCTTTCGGGTTATTTGGTGCAAATGGCTCCTCATCAGTGGGCTTGACTATAGCAACACTCTCACCCCGACTATTCCTAAAGTAGTAAGCACCTCCAAGCCCACCATTAACAGGCACCGGATCAACTCCGTTTTTTATCGCCTTAACAATCTCCTTCACCATCTGCTTAGCCCCCACAAGCCTATCTGAATTCCCTAGCATCTCAACTAGCTTACTCTTGTCCTTGGGCTCAACATCTCGAGGAGACAAACATGGAGTCGATGAACTCCTATGCATGTTGCTCCTAGACAAAAGCAGGGGTGAATAATCCCTAATGGCATCAAGGTCATTTTTCAACACGGTATCCCCAAACGACAACGAGCTTTCATCCGTAGGAAGATTCAAAGCAACCTGCAGCCTTCTTTTCACAGTATGAACATTATCATTCCGATCCAACTCCATCCCCAAAACACATCCAGTATCTGTCTGAACAAACACCCTTCTCCTCCCAGTCGAATGATTCGGGCTCCCATGGAATTTCCTCGACAACAAGTTCTTGAAAATCCCGATGGGAGCCTGGGTCTGAACAGGACTGTCTAGCTTAGACATGGTGGTGGGGTAAACCTCTCTGACAGCTCACAAACGAGGTGACGGCAATAGCGACCGTGCTCTCCTCTCCGAAACTAACCCAAACTCGAAACTACCTAGAAACCCTAACAAGATCTTGATCATCAAACACCAAACCCTCAACCTAAGTCACAACTCCTCTTCCAACAAAACCAAGCAATGTTCAGTATTCAAAAACCCACAATCGACAGCGAAAATCGAGCCAACAACAGCCTACATCGAAATACCCATTGTCACTAAAAGTGGATCTAGATCTTTTGATTGATTATCTGCAATGCAAAAGTTTAACATCCATAAATTGATCCAATATCAAACTTAAAATTAAAAAAGATTAAATCTTTATCATATATTCCACTTATTTATCCTCAGATCTACACATAATATATCGTCTGTCATCACTCATGACTGTCAATATCATCATTTCAGATAACCATTCTACATTCAAAACATCAATCATACCAAACCTAAAAAATCAATCAAAAAATTATATAAACTACTCCTTCAGTCTTTTTCATTTTTTTTATCGTTAATAAAAAACAACAATTTTTACATTTAAAGAACAAAGATTATAATGAAGGTATACATAAATAAATCAATATTATGCAAAAAAAAATGACATTTATTCATAAAGATTACATCTTTTTAACAAATTCATCAAGATAAATCAACAAAAAACAAAACCCATAAAATAAAACAGCTAAAACCCACATTACACACATTAGTCCCAAATAAAAAACACAAAATAAAAAGAACCCAAATCAAAAAAACGAAAGAACTAACCTAATTTCAGAGATCTGGGAGTAATAACCCCAAATAAATGAAGATCAAAAGAATGATGAAATCAAATCAAAAACCCATGAATAATAAACCTTTTCTTTTGTAATAATATTATTATGGATTATTATTAATATTAATTAATAATGTGGGTTTTTGGGTTTGGGTATCACTATCACCACGTTATCTTTCTCTCACTAAAACACTTTATCTCTCTAAAATTATGAGTAGTGAAGTTGTATAGCTCCTTTGTTTCTGCACCTCTTGGTTTCTTTTTAACGCTGCAGATTAGTCCCTCATATTGGGTTAGGGTTTAACTCAACCATGGTTAATGTGTAGGATTTAATAATAATAATAAATAAATTTGATAAATGTTTGTATAAAAGTTTTTTTTTTTTTTTTAATTTGTTTCCCAAGCAACATGTTGCCTTTTTGTGTTTTTTTGGGTGGGGGAATACTATTAAATTGTTTGCTTGAGGAAATGAGGTGGAGGTTGTTAAGACCATCCCCAAGCAAGGTCAATTGCTAGGTCATGACCTTGCTTGGTCATGCTAATTATCTAATTAACCAAACTTAAGTTGTGACCTTATTTTGCTAATTTGTGACCTTTGCCATAGAAGGTCAATTTGTGACCTTTGGTGAAGCAAATTGACCATATTTGTGACCTTTATGTGTACACTTCCTATTGGTGAACACTAAAAAAAAGTGGGGTAGAGAAGGTGGGAAATGATTAGGAATGATGTAAAGTGGAAAAATTATTGGGTTGATGACCTAGGTCGTGACCTTCTGCTTGGGGGAGTGAAAGTAGGTCAAGGTAAATAAAGTGAAATTAAGAGTAAAACCGGGTCGCGACCTAATTAGCGCGACCTCTGCTTGGGGATGGTCTAAATGTGGGTTCAAGTCGGATATGGGTTGGGTTTGCGGTTTGTATGGTACTATATGTATAGAGAAGTTGAAATGTGGGATAGCGAGTTTTAGGGTTGGTTAGTTCACAAGTCGAGACGTTGTAAGTTTTTAAAAGTACGATCTATCCTCGTATATTTTATGGGTTGAATGGAGCTGATCTACTAACTGAATAGATATCTCCTAAAATAACCAGAGTTTTATATTTCTCAAATTATTTGCTTGCATTTAATTAGAATAACCATCAATCGACGAGTATTTTAAACCACGAAAATCCAAACGAAATTATAATTCATATTATATCATAGAAATATCATATGAAAAGAGTAATAATAATATAGGAAAATGACAAATTTATCCATCTTTCACTCTCTCCCTAGTCACTACTCTCACCAAATACCTCTACATTAGCAACAACTTGACAAGTCATAAATTATAAACTCTTTTCACTCAATTATCGGATAATTACAAAATACGGAAAATAAATCATTTACTCAACTTATGAAGTCGTCTTGCCCCGCCTTTTTTTATGGAAGTGACCAAATTCCTTTTACTCATTTAAAATTTCTTTAAAATTGAATTTGTTTAGCAAACCAACATATCTAATGTAAAATAGCTAGAATCACACTCTTTGTCTCACAATCAATTTGTCTACGTTATAAAAATATTTTAATGAAAATATAAATAAATAAATATGTCGAAGAATGTACATACAAGCATTTTCTGATTTCTTGTTTGAACAAAAAAAGACAATAATAACGTCACTATTATTATACTAATGTCACTTAATTTATGAGAATGTAAATAATAAGATGTTCATATAATTTGATTATATATGAATAACATTAGTAAAAACGGTAATTATGTTATTATTGTCGAAAAAACCAACTTTTGGGTAAAAGTAGATAATAGAGGTGGATTGTTGGAAGAGTCTAGAACCAAATAGTACGGAGTTTATATATATGCCGTCAGATAAGGACAGATGTTGATAGGGGTAAATCCGGTATTATACAAAGTAAAAGATAAGGGTGACGTGGTGAGTTAGGAGTGAAGGTCACTATCAGTAATAAGAATAGCATGCTTTCGTCGTACTACTATGATGATACTACATTGGTAGTGCTTGTATAGTGAATAGTGATTAGTGATGGGTAGATTTGGAGATGGATAGATGGGTTAAATATCGTCATTTTAATAATAAATGTGAGTAGTTTATTGGGAATATTACCTAAGTCAAGTCGAGTTTCCACCTTACTAGACTTTCCTAGATACTACACTTTCTAATTATGCTTCTTATATTATTTAGGAAAACTATTACTATTATAATATTGTGTTTCCTTAACTATATTAGGAAACTAGAACTTTTGTGTTAGTATAAATAGAAACATTGTATGTCATTATTATTCTGCAATTTCTCAATAAAACCTATCTTTTCAATATGGTATCAGAGCCTTGTGCTCTTGATAGAGGGTAACGCCTCGGAGTAGATCCTTAGGCCGGAAGTTAGAACACCCACCCAAAACCCGACTTTGTTCGGACTCTATCCAAAACCCGACTTTGTTCGGCCAACACCCAAAACCCGACTTTGTTCGGACTCTATCCAAAACCCGACTTGTTCGGTTATATCCTTAACCTTCTTCCGCTGCCAATACCTTGGGAATTGCATCAAACCAAGTACTATGTTTATGGCCACCACCGTTTTTGGCCAGCACAAAGTTTAAACAAACTCACCACTATAATTATGGCTACAACCCTTCGAGCCATCAAAACAACATGGCCACAACCCTTTCGCCCACCACATGAGTTTAAACAAACTCACCACTATAATTATGGCTACAACCCTTCGAGCCATCAACACAACATTCTTGAAAAAATGGATCATATTTAGCTTATGGCGAAATGTGACATTCTTGAACAAAACTAGAGGTGATCGTTTGCGGGCTTGGACGGACATGAGCCGGGCTTATCTTTGAAAAAATGTCCAGCGGGCCTAATATTCCTTGTCCAAGCCCGCTTGAGCGGGCTTACTAGTGTTGTCCATGTCTGCCTAGTTTAAGCTAGCGGGCTTGTCCGTGGGCTTGCGGGCTTGAATGTAAAATATATAAAACTTATTTTTTAATAAAACTAGACTTAACATATATTCCGAATTAACTAAAACATCGCAAACTCAACTTAACATATACAAATTTTATAATTAAACATAATTATTTTGAAGTTACAAGTCTCCAAAAAAAGTAACGATATCAAAAAAAATTATAACTACTTACTTTATCACTAATACAAGTTTTATTTCATTTACTCTTGTTGTATATTTTTACTTTATTAGCTTTTGTTTATATGAAGCATAATTTTTTAATTTTATATATGTTTAGCGGGCTTGGCGGGCTTGTCCATGGGCTTCTTAATCATGTCCATATCCGCCCACGAAATATAGCGGGCCGAGCTTGGCCCGTCCGTCAAATAATTTTTTTAATTTCTTCTTGTCCAAGCCCGCTTAAGTAGCGGGCCAAACGGGTAGGGCCAAACGGGCCGGCACGAAGTTGATCAACTCTAAACAAAACTTACTGCTCAGTTTTAGAAGACGTGTGGTTAGAAGTAGATATTTAAGAAACGGGTTGTGTGTTTAATTGATTTGATAACAATCATATTATACTCGATGATGATGAGATGATCATGTGGAATCTTATTTTGACACTTCGTTAGAGTTTCTCAAAATTGTTTGGTTGACTGGTTAAAGCTTAGCAACATTCATTTCTTTTGTCATTTAATTTAACTATTTTTTTTAGAGTAGAATATTTTTTATTTTTTACAATCCTTATAACAGTTTTTCTAAATTTTGCCTTATGGAAAGTTTTGCAATAGATATGGCATTGAAATCTTAAAAAGTGTTTTATTATTTCATTTTTCTATGATATTTATTGTAGAACTTTTCATTTAAATTATTTTAACATGTGTTCTTAGTGAATAATTTGGAAAAAACGCTCATATAAATGTTCATCACTTATATTTTTCCCATATCAAGAAGTGAGAAAAACACTTTATTTCACGTGTTTTATCACACATTGTTGCCTTTTCATTTTTTCAAAACAAAACATTACCAAGAATATGAAACTTATTTTAGTTAACGAAAACAAGAACATTTTAGTTAATAACAATGTTTTTTCTTTTGTCAAATGATGTGCAAGACCAGTACAATATAAGGGAAGATGATTCGAATCAATGACTTATTGTCCAGACATCTCAGTCTTAATTATTAGATTAAGACATGTTCGATAGTAAATAACTTTATGTAAGAATAAACAAATGGCTTTTTACAAAGAAAAGTTTAATTTCCATTTTCGTCTCCTTAGGTTAATTGTTCAACTATTAAACGTTTTTGATTGCGATCTTGGAAGTTAAGGTTAGATAGTTAGATGTTAAATACTCATGAATGTGGTCAATATGTGTGTAAATGTACATGAAACTATTAACATATGTACACATACATAAGTCATATACATGGTTGATATTTTTACCGTGTTGCAACACAATAATTAACTTATTAACTTATTAACTTATTAACTTATTAACCCCAAGTAGGGTATTCACATGGCTTTCTTCAATCAATATAGGCGTTGCCCGTCTTAAATATTGGTAGGATCACATTTCGAGACAGATTTTACCAACACATTGTAATATTTTGAATAAGTTTTATGAAGAGTTCCTTTTACATTTGTTAAGTGTTACACGTACTTAAAACTTTGAAATCACTTGGTTATATACCAGAACTTACAATATCTACTACTTCGTAAATGACATATCATACTCCGTATGATTTTAGTATTTGCGTAAATTCAAATTATTGTTTAATTACATACATGTAGTCATTGCAATTCATGTACGCAATCCCGCTTACTTAGCCTATAAGGATTTAAATAAGCAACTTTCTTCATTATTGAGAACTTAAGATTCATAGATAGTTTCAATTTATGTGAATTTGGGTAACTAAACAACCTACCTATTTTGCAATTCACATGAATTCGAGTTTCCGTATAATTTAGTGGATAATTTTACATATAGGTAGATAAGACAAAAGTAGAGTATCTAAGAAGTAACATTCTGTTTTGTCTAATATTCTCACATAGATAGTATCTGACTCGTCACAAACTTGTAACGGATATGCCCGTTAGACAGGAGACTTGGTGTTTAATTATTGGCATATACACTAATACACTATAGTATTTAATGGCATGTAGTCGATGTAGACAATGGTGTAATGCCAAATCTACCCCCTTGAGAGTTGAGTAGTGCAGTGTTCGTGACTTTAGTGCAGTGTGTGAGATTGGCTAGAAGTAATGAAGAAGGTAGAAAATTGGTACGATTCTTTGAATTGAATCTTGAAAGCTATGGAATGGGTTAATAAATCATGTGTGGGTCCCTCCTAACGTCTTCATATGCTGCTCTCCATGATCAACAAAAATTGATATTTTCACTTTGCTAATGGGTAAACACAAATTCTCGTTCAAGACGGGTACTATCTGTCACAAGTTGAAAACGGATAACGCCCCTCTCATAATATGCAAGTGGGAAGGGCAAATGGATCCCTTCACTTACCCTTCCACTTGCATATTGTAAAAAGGCACTATCCGTATTCAACTTGTGACGGATGATACCGTCTTCCATAAGACAAGCTGATTGCTAAATACTACTAAAATACATGTAGTTGATTTTCGTGGGTATCAATGTATCATGGGTAAGGTGATTTCTTTTTAATAAACTGATAGACGATATTATATTATGGTTGTCAATGGACTTTTTCTTCTACTTTTCGATAATGGATAAATAACTCGTAAGTTGTAATTTGGACTTCCTAATAAAGTTAAGGAAAACGGAACAATTGAAATGATGATGAAGTTAGTTATCCATACATTTCTTCACTCATCTTTATACATGTCAAATTGGTCGATGGATGGTCCAGTTCAGGTTATAAGGATCGGGTTAGAATAGTAATCTAGTCAAATAAAGACACTACATGTTGGTTGATTATTGTTGAACCGAGATTTTGAGACTAAATTTAGAGAGTTACGAAATACGGAGTAATTTTTTTTTGGAATTGAAGCTCAATCATTTGAATTTTAGAAATTGATTTAAGAAAACAATAACGATGAGTTTTTGAACATTGTCTCATACTCCGTATGTCTTATGAGTATTTATAGATTATTTGATGCAATGAGACAACTCATCTTGTACTTTTAATGGTAAGCATTTCCTTCATTCGGGAATCACAAATGTTAAAAACATTATCAATTTTATTTGTCTCAGTCATCACGTTTATTTAAAATCCAACATCTGAAAATTGTCTCAATAACTGTTCACTTTTATTCATGATCGCTCGCCCAAGAAAAAAACATGTAAATATAATTAACTACCATGGTAAAACTATAACTTTTAAAAATTTGACTACAAAACAACTAAAGTATATTCATTCATAATCCTTAAGAATCTTTAAAGTCTTGTATACATTATTTTAAACGGTTTTTTTAAAATGTGCCTTTAGGCGAAGATTTAATTGAAAAGTCAAACAATAAATATCATGAAAAATTGAAGTATAAATGCACTTTTTCAGTTTTCAATGCTATATTTAATGATAAACTTTTCATTTAATTTTTTTTTACTTTAGGACACAGTTTAGAAAAATTGTATTTTAAAAAACAATTAAATGACCACTAGTATACAAAGGAAATGCAAGGAAGAGTTTAAGAACGTGTAGAGCATTCATTTGTAGATAAGCTTTAAGACGAACCCTAACAAACCTCACAAATTCTCATTTGTGACGAGACGATCCGTCACAAGTTTGGGACGGGTCAAGCTCTCCTCATAAATTGCAAGTGGGGAGGCAAGTGAGGGACAAATGGATCACCCTACTTGTACTCCCACTTATTCGTTGTGAGGAGAGCTTAACTCGTCACAAGCTTGCGACGGGTCGCCCCATCACAAGTAAGACTTTTTGAACAAACCTTGACAGTTGACAGTCTTGACACCCCCAATGACTCCCTTTATTTCATTATTAATTAATTAATTAATTAAACTAATCGGTCAATATCCAATATAAGACCGCACGTGGTTGTAGTTGCGGCACATGCTATTTAGTCTTTACAATCAAGTCATTCTATGTTGTAATTTGAGTCTTACTTAGCTCAGGATTTACTTGAATTTTGTTAACTATACTTAATCTTGGTTTGAGTTTGGGATCGACATTGGTTTAATCGAGTTTAAGTTAAGTTTTGACTAAATCATTTTCGATGGCTTGACGAGATAATCTATATTTCTATCTGTATTGAAAAGGCCAATTAACTAGTTTATTGTAACCCTTCAATAAGACTAAAATGTTCGAGTTAAACAATAAACCAGGTCAAATAGATGGATAAGACAAAAAAAAAAATACTCCGAAACACTTATTGAATAAGAAACTCTTTTCACGTCTATCTATATGAAACACTCCATAGTATTTACTCCGTATCTTGTTTTACATGTAAGACGGATATAGATGTCTTTAGGAAGATGAACCGTAACATGTAGTCATGTAACATATCAGTAATAACTTTATATCCAACTAAAATATCTGTCATATACGGAGTATAATAATAATTATACGTATGAGAAATATTAATATTATTTAATGCAAAAAGATACAGCAATAAAATCTGTGGGTGAGCTGATGAGGGACGAGGATTGGGCCATGTACTGTATAAAATCCTCAGAGACCACTTGTTCCACCTTCCTTGTATTTATATATTCTATTCTATGGGCCGTTTACCTCATTTGTTTTCAAATTCTTTTCATTTTTTTTACCGACGGTAACTCTTGTATAGAATCGTTTTATAGTATAGGAGGCCAAATAGAGAAGGCTAGCCCAATTACGGAATAGACGGAAATAAGACGGTCTTTTTTACTGATTGAACTACCATTTAATATTATTATTTGAAATAATACGGTAAATAGATATTTTTAAACATAAAACTATTATTTAAGGCAGTAAAAAGGTCATATAGTAACTATTGTTTTTTCACAAAATATTGTGACGACACTCACACGAGTCACAATCACATTAAATAATGTTAACTTAAAATATGTCTTAACTTGACACTATCTTAAGTCAGACCTACTGTTGTTTATCATAACCAATTATCTATCTTTTGATTCTTTTTTAGAAGTATTTTCCACGAAATAAATGAATGATTGCGATGAAGAAAATAAGTTGCGGGGCTTACAAAAGTTCAATAAGAATACATTTAAACATGACTGTTATATCATTAAAAAATATTTGTGTGTTAGAATGAAATTTGAAGCAAAAAAAAAATTACAGATATTTATGTGTGATGGTTCAGTGAATGAGCAGAGGCACACGGATTACATACGCTCTGCACTCGTCTCTCTAATCCTGAATGATGGCTTTAAAATAAATTTATCAGACGCCACTTGTACAAATTGCAATGTGCATGACAGCTTCTATAGGCCATTCCGGTTTCGGTTTCTCTTATTGAACCGTCTTATGCTATAACAAGACGATTCTATAAGAGAGTTACGGTTTTTGTAAGGGTGGCTCCAACTATGGTCTACCAGACTACCATATTTAGAGGATATATATATTTACCACGGAAACCCCATGGACCAGCCCGGTATGCCATGCACATCAATCGAGAATTGTATAGAATTAGTCCCGGCATGAAAGTGAGGGACTATCTAGTTGAACAAAATTTCGTTTTTGTAAACATGAGACTAATGGCCGGAGTTATCAAGCAGGCCTATGACCTTCAGTATAAATGCGTATTCATATGCCTTCTCCTTAGAATGGCCATACCGCCCACCTTCTCCAAAATGGCCTCCTTTCATTTCCGTCTTTAAGATTACAGCCCGAGAACAAGTTGTACATGTAGTTTCTCGTACTTTAGCCACCCATTTTGCGGCTTCCCAAACTCCAACCCTGAAGTTACCACATTATTCATGGACCCGTAAGTTCAGAGGCTTAAGACTCTAGGAGAGAGTGAGTTCATTTGATCCTACCATTAATTTACGTTTGCGATGCTAATGAACATGTGAGTTTAATCGTCATTCTTAACCACACAAATCATGCGTTTAATGCAAACGTCAATTATTGGCTATGAGACCGGGGACAGAGGGAGTATAAGACAGACACGTTTTTAAGTACGATAGATGACACAAATTTACCTTGTGTCGTTAAATGCTGCAGTGACGAGCATAGCTGGATAGCAAGAACCCCGATTTATGTTATCATAAGGAGAATACTTCATCAGAGTCTCAAATTCGGATTTGATTTTCGGGTTACCGAATTCCTCATGGTCCAATATGGTTAATGGCAAGCTTTCATCCATCAAAGTGTTGCATATATCAAGAAAGGGGACCTGATAAGCAAACAATATTAACAGGACCACCAAACAATATTTTTAAGGATCATTATCATAAAAGCACAAAGATGTAAAACTGGTAAAAGTCGATAAAAGGAAGTTTGTTGAACCCTTGGATGCACAACTAGAATAGGTAAACATGACAAAATGCGGCAAACAAAAAATGTCATCTGTAATAACGCCATTATTACCTTCAAAATAGCAGCAGAGAAGAGAGCAGGGTGAGAATTGATAGCTGCGCCTACGAGGAGAGACCCTGCACTATATCCGATGGCAGCTAGCCTATCCTTTCGAGCATAACCCTCGTTAACTAAGTACTTGGCACAAGAAACATAATCATACACAGAGTTCATCTTATTGGCTCCGCTTCCTTGTTGATGCCATGAAGGATCACTACCACCTCCACCTCTGCTCGTCAGAAACATATTGATTTCAGTTTTTCTTTTACTTTCTATAACCTCAAAAAGAAGCCGCATTGAATCAAAATACATCAACAAGGAGAAAGAAGAGAGCCTGGTCTCCTGCTACTCTTTTTGTGATTTTCTAGGTTGTACCCCATTTTCTTCTTCTACAATGTACCCTCAGTTTTAAATTCATCTTATGTACCCCTACATTCGACGACTGTACCTAAATGTAACCTACGTACTTTAATCTGTTTCTTTTAACTATAACAGTTAGGCACTGCCAAACGACTATTCAATTGTTTACTACAGAGTTATGAGTTTAATCAGCGAATAGATGAGCAGCAGATAGTTACAAAAATCAGAAACCAAAAGACTAACCTCACATCTGCAAAAGCCAATACCCATCCACGTTCAAGTAAGCTGAGGCGATCTGGACACCAAGATTTCTCCAGGACTTCTCCGTAAGCACCATAGGCTTCCAGAAGGCCAGGAGACTGTCCCTTAGGCTTTTTATCTTTGGAGTATACTATAGTTAAAGGAACCTTGGTACCATCATGAGAAACGACGTCATGCGTTTCACACGCATAGCTAGGAGAAAAATCTTTCCAACTCTGCAGTCCTTCAAATGAGTGATTGTGTCTATGCTTGTCATTTTCAACTTTCGGAAGTTTAGCATTGATCCCATGATCTGAGGTAATGGTATGCACGTTTCTGGTAGCCTGCACTACCTCTTCTTGGTGTATGACGGAGAATGTTCTTTTAGACATGTCATACTCAACTACTAAATCTGGCATCTGTAGTATTTCAGAAGAAACTTAGGAGTGAAGCTACTTAAGCTAGAGCAATAAATGGTTACGTAAATTTCACAGCATTGAACATGAAGTCATTCTAGTTATTTCCAATACGAAATATCAATATGGATGATGCCGGATTTATTTCCAATATCCCTCCGAAATTTGTCAATGCAACAAAGTATATGTTTTTTTAGAAACAAATTCAATAAAAAACCAGTGGCATCCTTTAAATACTTTTAGTGAGACTGAGAGAGCGAAAGACTAATTTCTTTGACACCGCCAGCATATTCAAAACATATGTAGCGCCGCCATTAATGAACAGGACAGCAAAAATTCACGACCTTCGCATTTAAATGAGAAAAGTTTGAGGCTTTACCACTGGAGAAGAAAGCACTGCACGATATGCCGAGGTAAAGTAATCATGATTTGATCCTGGGGCAGTACGGCATACATCAGAGGGCACAGGGAAAATCCATGGGTTTAGATGTTTGATATCCATGACATTCTGTATATGGTAGGAACATCAGCTTGCAAAAGTCGATTAAACAGACGAGCAGTGGGAAACAGAATGCACAAGTTCTAGGCAACTCTTACAGAACTAAACTCAAAGACCTTATCATTGACAGAATATATGGTTTGATCTTTGACACCCAAATGTTTTTAACAAACGGACTATTTCTTCACTTAGGCCCCTTACAAAATGTCTTTACGAGTTCGTGTTTTCAGCAGAGTATATGCAAACGAAAAGCACAATTATTTCCAATGGGCCGTGTTCTATTTTTCTTAAGAACGTAGCAGAACTTCTTGTATTAGTAAGGCTTATATCTTCCAGCCCGAAATTGAGAACTTATGGTGAATGAATGATCAGATGATAGAGTTTGGCGCCTCCTTTATCTAAAAGAAAAATCCCTAAGTTTAACTTTATGTGTTCTTCAAGAAACTACCTTGCAATTGGCATCAATTGGAAGATTGATTGAACACATCACAGAAGAACCCTCCTTATCAAGAGAGAGGACCAAGTGTTTATCGAACATGTCCACATCCTGCAAGTTGGTGCCTTCGCTAGGAAGTATGATACTCTGACCACAAGTAAAATTAATAGTTTTAGTAAATGAGAATAAAGATGTAATAGTACAAACATTATTCATTTGTATTATGTCATAGGAGTTTATGCATCTATAGAACATTCATTTCCTTTCAAAAATCATTCTGAATCTAAACTTCTTCAGCATTATTCATTTGTATGTTCTATACCTAGGTATCCAAAATATCATATTTAAAACCCGTTTATCCATCACATAAGTTAAAGATGCTGTCAGTACGAGGATAACTTGAAACACTTAGATAAAAAAAAGGACCTGCCAATTTGAAGAATCTACATCTTCAACTCTGCAAATACCCATGTAAAAGTTTTCGCGTCGCAGCATTCCAACTTTGGTTGAAGGATTATTAGTAAGAACATAGAAAAATCCTTGATGGTGTTCCAGAAAGAACTGCACACCATCGATTCGCTTGTGTACTCGTCTGAGACTTTTAAGTGGACTGATAGCATCGAAGACAAAGACCTGTGAAGAATCGAAAAAGAAAGTAAACTATAAGTTAAGGCTCACAGCATACTAGTACCTCAATATATATGGTCAAAAACACATCAATTTTGACCATTAAAACAACAACCATCATGTTATCATGAATAAAAATTTGTAACTACTGTATACTCTGAAAAATTATTCGTCAAAGTTGATGTCGATTGATCTTCAAAGTCAAATATGGATAATATAAATGCGATGGAGGGAATACTAAGCACAAGTATATGTTTATTCCCACCTCTGATGAAGTCCTCGAATTAGAGTTTATGGTAATAAACTTGCCATCCTTGGTGGAAGTGATGTCCACACAAAATCTAGAATCGTCTTCTGTAAACATTAATGTATCAACATCTGATCCCACCTTTTTACAATGTACCCTGGTCAAATATGAGGGCATCAAACATCCCAATTATAATAAAAAAATCACCAACAAGAAGAATGGCTACATGAAGTTACCTGTATGGCCTCTGATTATCATCACAAACCGTGTAGAAAATAGCGGAACTATCTTGAGCCCATGCCAGACTGACAACTGAATCAGCTTTGATGTTTGGGATAACATGACCGTTCCTGAGGTCCTTTATCTGAAGGAAGAATCGCTCAGAACCATTTGTATCAAGTGTATATGCCAGAAAAGTGTGGTCGGGTGAGACTCGACATGTACCCACATGAACATAACCTAAGATATGAAATGAATCAACACAAAAGATAAACGGTATAAAAACCATAACAAAGGGCGTTGCTTCGATATAATAGTAAGAGTGAAGGGGAGGGGAAGAGATGAATACTTCGAGACTTTTTCAATGAATATCTAGAAAGGTAAGTTCTGCCACCCAATTACTAAACCTTCAATTTCTAGCAAACTTAATGAGTTCCATAAATAAGAAATACTGATTGATCTAAGTAGTTGTCATTCCCGCTTTAGTGACACTACGACTGTGAAAAACAACAAGGCCAATAATATACAGCTTGACTGTACAACATGCAGATCAATGGATGATTCGTCAATGTTTACAGCATTTCTATTTCCTTATTTCAGTAAATCAGTCCAGAAGGGAAACTTTGGTTCAAAACCAGTTAGCCAAAGAGATTACCGTATTTCTCCGCGATCTCATTCCAGTCTAGCAACATTTCCTCCTTTCTGAAAGCTTTTTTTATGACAGTAAACAAACTTCCTAATCTCGCAGATCCTTCAGTCCCCAATCTTCTACAAAGTACAGGGTATTCTTTTCCTTCTGGGATATATTGATAGTAAAGCCTATGACAAACGTCAACAAGTCATATATTAAGAGGAAACCCAAAATTTTCGAGTGCTCACGAGACTTCTTATGCAATTACTTTTCTGTTCAAACAACAGGTTGCTGATAAGACATTAGAGAACCAATACTGAGGTGCATGCTAAGCCGTCCGCTTTTAATGGACTCAACAACTCAAAACATATACTCTATTATGCTTTTGGATTTGAAATCGAATGCGCTAAATCAAACTGAATAGCAAGACCTTATGGTTTCTTTTCCCATGAAGTCGCAGATGACAAAATGATCCTGGTTTCGGTCATAGGCCAGTAGAAAACCTCTCTGTCGAAAAGAATTTGTAGACTTGCAATGTCCCTCTTTAAGAGGAAGTATATTTATAGGAACTTGGTTAAAGATGAATGCATAAGGTGCATTCTAAACAGCTCAGTAACTGTGATCAGTTGCAGCAGCCGAAAATATCGCTACATTTCTATCATCTCATTCTCAAACCATAAGATAATGTGTAATCAAGTGATGATACAAATACCATGGAATCCACATATAAGCCCTTGAACTAAATTGAGCTGCATAAAACCCAAAAACCCTAACTAAATACAATCATCCTATAAACACACCCAACTAAAAACAACATTAATCAAAATCAAAAAAATCAAAAAAATTTCATAACATAACAATGCAATGAAATAGAAACCAAAACCAAAACCGAGACGAGTACAGAAGAATTGAGCTCACCAAGGTCCCCAGCGTTCAGGAGGAGTTTCAATCTTAGAAGGAAGACGAGAACCCATCTCAAAGAACAAGTCTTTCTGCAAGTTTACAGTGTCATCCATGAAATCATCAGCATAAGAGTTCTCAAGGTGAAGATATGAAGTAAAATCTGGGTCATTGATGTTGCACATCCAATGGTATGGATCATCCCAAACACACCCATGAATGTTGACATTGAAAGGAAGCTTCTTTGGGATGGGTGGATTTATTGAAGGGATTAAAAAGATTGGATTTTTAAGGGAAGAAAGTGTGGAAAATGTTAGAGAAATTGTGCCAAGAAATTTGGGGGTTTTTCTGGGTTTGATTGATTTTGAGAGAAGGTTGAATATTGTGGACATTTGATGATTTTGGGTGTAAATGTTTCAACTTTGATTTCTCAAATTTTGATTATTTTGGGGACAAGGGTGGGGTTTATGGGAGGTTTATGGGTTTCAATAATTATTCCTAATATCACCTGACGACTTTTTTAATTAGAACGTAAAAATTTATCGGAGTTTATTTTCGCAGTACGTTTTTTACTCATTTTAGTAGTCAACAGTGTACTAAGTTGAGTAAAATGTGTACTGCGAAAATCAGGACCCAAATTTATTCCCGGCACCAATATTATCCTAAAATGCTCTATTTTTCATTCCTTTCGTGTTAATCTCATGAACTCCGTCAAAGCAGGTTCTTAAAATTTCTTCCATTGAAAATTTCAAAAGTTTCCCTTTATATTAACCTTGTACGTGTATTTAAATTTATTTTAAGCAACTCTTTATATATCATAAAACTAATTACAAAAATCATGGGTAATAACAAACTGTTCAATTTCCTACATTCAAGGAACTCTATATATATCTTAAAACTAATTACTCCCTTTTTCATTCCTTTCGTGTTAATCTCATGAACTAAAAACTACCGACCAAAATCTGAAGTTACTGACCGTTTTGCACAAATTACTGACCGAATTTTCGATAGTTTATTACTGACCAAATGTTTTTTACCGACCAAAATATTGAGTCGCTAATTTTACCGACCACAAAATGTAATATGTATTTATTGGACGATCATCAGTCTAATTATTTTTGAATCATAAAAAAACTCATCTCTTCTATATATAAAAGCTCAGTTTTTTCCAGCCTTTCTATTGGCTGAAAAAACTCAACTTTTTCCCCTCTTTTCAAGGCGGGTAGGACCTACCAAATAATACACCATTTAATTTACCTCTCTCCTCCCCTCTGCATTTAATTAATCTCTCTCATGCCCTCTTCTTTAATTTGAAACATTATAATATGATGACAAATGATATAATACATGATATTTACATATAAGAAAATCAAGTCGAAAAAATAAAAAATGCATTCATAAAAAAATTGGGAATTGGAATATTATAATTATTATATACAAAAATACAACAATAACATACAAATACAATTTTTTACAATTCAATCTCATCTTATAAATATTACATCCCATAGTCCGGGAAAGAAAGAAAAAAAAGGGAGATACAATTTTAATATATTAGTTCAGTGTTGTTAACCTTTTGATCGAGACTTAAAGGTGACATGTATGTAATATAAAATCTTTCAAATCAGTGATGGCATAAAATCAGCTACAAAAATAATTTACAAAAAAATTTATGAACATCCAATTAAATTAATGGCATAAAAAGTAAAAAAAAAAATAATACAAAGAAAAGTAACATGCAATAGTGAGTAGCAATTTTTTTTTCAATATTATATAGAGGAAATCTGAGAGGGAGAGAAGAAATGAAGAGGGAGGCAAAGAATCTTCACACCTGATGTTCTTATTTTCATTGTGGGCATTGATATGTAGCAGTAAGGAATCTCTGTCCCATTTGGTGTCCCATTCTGTGTCCCACTCCATACAGATTCTGACATATCAACCAATTAATATATATACTGCATATTTTATTCCTACAATAAGTGACGTGTCGGAATCTGTATGGAGTGGGACACAGAATGGGCACTACAAGAAATCTTGTTTCAGGCGACTGTTATAAGGCGACTGATACAAGTAGTCGCCAATTTAGCGACTGAAAATAGAATATGGCGACTGAAATCAGTCGCCAAATTGGCGACTGAAACCATCCCCTGAATTTCATCAAAAAAACTCGGGCGACTGAAATCAGTCGCCAAATTGGCGACTGATAAGCCATTTGGCGACTGATTTCAGTCGCCATTTTGGCGACTGCCAGATCAGTCGCCAAATTGTCTATTATCCAGAACACGCAAAACTCATCCGCCTTCAACTTACTCATTTCCTTCAATCACCCGAAACCCCCATTTCCTTTACATAATCGCCACCACCACTCCTCCATTTCCTTAACCACCTCTCCGACCACCACTCCGACACTAGCTCCACCGGTATCACCACCATGTCCCGGGACTCAAAAGTGGACCGTAATATAAACGTATATCAACCCTTTTGTGTATATGATATACAAATATACAATTGATCTTTTTTAAGACGGATATATCTGTTTAAGGATAAAACGAGTCAATTATTATACTATAACCCCACTTGGTTAGATAGGATAATTATTTTGCTATTTTCTATAAGCTTTTTTTTGTCTTACCCACACAATTAGACCCGTTTTAAGGTTAAAAGTTAAAACGGATATATTCGCCATCAATGAAAATTTACATATTACATATAAAAGTTGATCCAATTAATAATAAATAGAGTGACATTTATTATGCACATTTTTATAATATAGGACATAGGAGTATGTCTTCATTTCCCCAAATTCGGGTATTGAAAGTTGATCTCATTTGCGGGTGTCTTCATAACTAATAGAATATTAAATTATTTTTTCATTCTTTTCCCAAATTCGGGTATTGTAAGTTTATCTCATTTGCGGAAGTCATTATAACCAATAGAGTGATAAATAAATATTTCAAATTCTTCTATTCATTAATCATATATTACCCAAATGTATGAAACTCAATGTATTGAATTGGATTGAATGGATGGAGTAATACGTTATTATATAAATTCCATTTTATTATGGTGCATGTATGGAGTATATCGTATATTTACTAATTAATATACGCATTATCATAAAAATGTATTTAATTTCAAAGTAGAAAATAAAGCAGGCATGTGTAATTTGCACGAGCAATTAACTTTTGATAGTGTTTAAGAACTTTTTAGCATATAGTAAATACTTTTTTTTACAATAAATAAAACTTTAGGTAATTTCTTATGAATGAGAATATATTAGGAAGTACTTCGTTTATGACAAAAAAACTGTTAAATATCAATATTTCTAAAAGCAAATCCGTACAATTTTGCACGGGATATTGGATATTTTATTTATTTTGTAAAATTTTGATGATATCAATTTGTGTTGTTTGATAAGTAAAACCGTGCAATTTTTGCACGGGTTAAAACTAGTTTCTTTGTTATAATGTCTACAAACTTTTAAATATTAGTGATTAGTGATATTTAAACATTTTTAGGAATTCTTGTTTAAGTTTAGTGTTATAACAAAAATAAGAAAGAACAAATAAAGAACAATAAAATTAGTACAGTACATTTTTTTCTAAGTCAGTGAATAAATTTATCCCGTGGCTAAGTAAATTTTAGCCACGAATTTTAAATTTTCGTGGCATAAATCGTGGCGCAAGTGTCAATTTGTTGTAGTGTATAAGAATAACTGAGAGAATCGTTTTTCATAAAACGACAATTTTATTAAGTTGTCATCATGGAATGAGCACAGTACATTGTATGTTTAACATTATGAATAACATCGTCAATCGATCAAAACTGATCGTCTCGGCCATTTTTTGATAAGTTGAAACTTATTTTTAAATAAGAATTACTATAATTTTTAGAATCTTTAGAATTAAATGTTTGATTTCCTTTATTTGTATTTTAAAGCTACGATTCCTTAATATTCAGTCGCTAATTTTACCGACCACAAAATCGGTCGGTAATTTAATTTACCGACTATAATTATCGACCAAAATATTTTGGTCGGAATTTATGTAAAAACGGTCGGTAATGGTACCGACCATTTTTTTCAGTCGCTAATCACCAGCATTCTTGTAGTGGAAATGTAGATGGGTAAATTATAATGTAACTCGACCCGGGTTATTAAATCGAACCACTATGTTCACAACGCGCACCATATATTTACAATTTTACATACACTTTAAACATAGTGTATATACTCTAGTTCTACCATTTGCACTAAACCAACATAAACTTTTCTTACAACAAAAATGAGACAATAATGATACTTATCTATTATGACGTTGACTTATTGTGGTCAACCTCTAAAGAAACCAAATTAAAGCCATGACAGAATAAACAAGAATGGAAAAAAAATGACGAAGACTAATTAACCTTTTCAACCAAGATGAACGTAGGGATTTCCCTCGAATCCGGGAAGACATTTGCACAGATACCCATAGACGCCAAGTTCCTGATCGAGATATAAGCATAGGATGTTTTGACGACAAATATTGCTTGTTTTTTTCCTTGAATCTCGACACGTGGTGTTCGGAATGAACCAATCGAAGACCACCGGTAATTCGTCTACCTTGTGGATGGAATCAGGTGACTCAAGTTCAATTGCTGGACGAATGACAAGGCTGGACTTTTTTGCTATAAGAAAATAACTACATGCATTTGTGAAATTAAATGGAGAATGGTGAATTATTATGTCACTGCTCGCGTCAGAGTTACTTGACCGGAAAATTATGGTCACAATGAGCACCATATGTAACACAGTAAACATAGTGTTCGTGAGAATTACGACCCGAACTTATACTCGTCTTTAACCCACACAATTGAAGAAGGCAATCTTAGACCAGTTTTTACAACTATTTTCTAAATTTGTCTTTAAACAAACATCTTTCTTACAACAAAGTATTTTGTTCTTAATTATAATTAAACACTCGCATTATGGAGTCCGCACAATAAAAACGCAAATAAATGAAGTATATTATATATCATCAGATGGTGCACGTCAAAGTGAACTCTCCAGAAAACGCGCATTACTCGGCAATGGCATGGTAGCTGGACAAGTATTAGTACTATGGGTGGTTGCGACCATAATGTATAAAGATATTTTAGTTAAAAAGACTAAAGATTTAAAACTAGAAAAAATATCGAAAGAATTACGTTAATTTAAAACAAAATGAAAAAATTCGTAGAGAACTTAAATTATTTTCTTCAAAAATTATTCAGATATGACTTTAATACTTATAAAAATATCAAATATACAATGTTAAAGAGTGAAAAGATAAATAATTTGTAAGATATACGTCTTCGAACACCAATTTGAATTTACATATACTTAACTGTAAAATAATTGTATATACATTGTTGATTACACTAGCCATATTAGCACATCGATTTAACTTACCTAATCATGTATCTATTTATTATTTCACGGGACGAGGGTCATAAATATGTATATTAGATTAGTCCATATTATACAGTATGAATTGAATTACAAGGGGCTTATCTAATTCCGTATCTACTTATACTTTTTCACGACATATTGCACATATACTGCAACGTTTGTAAGATATATTATATTTTTAAATTACAAGTATTTCGTAGGAGACTACAACATGTACCTAATACAAAAACGAAAGATTTTACATGTGACAATGGTATTCCGTTGATTGAATATGTTAATATAATTTGAATGTCAAATCGTTAAGTTTTAGATATATGTTTTGAAATATTTCGACTATAATAAATTGTAATGTTAATATTACATATTCTTCATACGTCGTCATGTACAGGTCGTTAATTACAAGTGAAATTATTATACAAATAAAAACTCTTAAACATAGTGTTAAAATATAATTGTTATTTTTAATTTATTATAAATAAAAAATCCGAAACAACAAACCCGTGCAGTTTGCAAAGGTTTAAGACTAGTATTAAACAAATATTACAAACCTACAAATTAAGCACTAGTGCTAGCTTCTTAAGACTTAATCCTCTCCGATTCTATCAGGACTTCTCTCATGCTAGGCCTCAAGTTTGTAATCTTTGTTAATGCACCTCCTAGCAAGCTTGGCAACCACCATTATAGCTTCATCGATGTCGTCTCTTGCAACTTGACTATCAACGGCATCGAACAACTTGACATTCTCCATTATTGACCTAAACCACCATACAAGACTTCTGTCCGCATAGACTTCAATTGGCATCACTGCCTTGTGTCCCGTGATTAACTCTATAAGTACCACACCAAAAGCATATACGTCACTTCTATCCGTATATTGGTGTGATTCGTGGTATTCAGGATCTAAATACCTGAATGTGCCTTGTACGGTGGTGGTTATGTGTGATTGATCTATGGCAATAGATCGCGATATCCTGAAATCC
Source organism: Heliosperma pusillum (assembly GCA_022085475.1). Classification (NCBI taxonomy): domain Eukaryota; kingdom Viridiplantae; phylum Streptophyta; class Magnoliopsida; order Caryophyllales; family Caryophyllaceae; genus Heliosperma; species Heliosperma pusillum. The sequence continues at coordinate 634,351 of JAIUZE010069927.1, read as the reverse complement.
GACAACTTTGCTCGATATTTGGCATCGAGAAGTATGTTTTCGGATTTCACATCGCGATGTAAAATTGGGGTTGGCGATGATAAGTGTGTAGGTAAGAAAGAGCTCCTGCCACGTCGATGGAAATTTAGAGACGCATTGTCCAGGTTAGCTTAAACTCATCCGAGGGCTCATGGAGTAGCTTTGCAAAAGTATCGTTGGGCACAAACTCGTAAATCAATACCAGTGTTTCCGTCTCCAAGGAACACCCTAGAAGCTCGACAATACTTCTGTGGTTAACTTAGGAGAATAACCCAATTCGTTGATAAATTCGGCTACACGGCCTTGCCCAACCGTCTTTGACTTTTTTATGGCTATTGTGTTACCATCCTTCAACATGCCCTTGTATACGGCTCCTTACCCTCCTTGACCAAGAACCCGATCTTCACTGAATTGATCGGTTGCCTTGTCTAATTTCGTTTGGGTGAAGATTCGGGTTCGGTCTATCATCCTTTCACTGGATGATACTTGTTGTTCTAGTAACAACCCACCGTTTCTTTTTAAATTTTTGGCTTTCTCAATTACTTGCCTTCTGTTTTTAGCAGCCACAAAAACCCAATATCCTCCCAAAATCTCGCAAATAGTATCAAGACTACCTAAATTTTAGGGGTTTATCACGTTAATTTGTTTTATTAATTTTAGTTTAAAATTTATAATCTTGAAAAATATTCATAAAAGGATTTATCACGTTTAAAAATATAGCATATCAAATTAAATGAGTTAGTTATTTATTATCTCTAATTTAGAAATCAAAACCTAATATATTATGAAACTATCTCATTCAAAAATTGATATATAACTTTATTTAATATTTTTACAAAAAGAAGAAGATGAAATTTACTTTGTGAAAAATAAATTTTGGTTAATGTTTTAGAAAAAAAAAAGAGAATTAGATACAAAAAATAAATAAATAAGTACGCTAAAAATTGAAATTAAAAGATAATCTTCAAAAAATTAATAAATCAATAAAGAAAAGAAAAAAAATATGTTGAAAATATGCGATCATGGGGTAAAATATGATAGAGATTATATTAATTTAAAATAAGTTTTATAAATAATATAAAAATTTTGAATAAAGAATCGTTCAAATATAAGAAGAAATTAATTTAGAAAATAGTAAGTTGGAAGTTACTTTCTTTTATATTTTTTTTCCCTAAAATTACTCACTTATAATTTTTTTTTAAAATTACTCGTTTTGAACTTATTCTCCATATGTCTAAATAATCATACGTTTCAAATTTTAAATTGGTTAAGTGACAAACGAAATAAGTTCAAAGAAAGACGAAATAACATAAAAATTTGGAGTTGATTGAAAAACATTTTTTTACATTAAAGTTTACTTTAAAGGAGTTATTTTAACTAGTTTTGAACTTATTCTCCATTTGTCTAAATAACCATTCGAAATAAGTTCAAAGAAATTAAGACTAAATAACCATGTCTATATAACCATGATTGCTTATCCTCCATTTGTCTAAATTAAGTTCAAAGAACTTATTCTCCATTCGTCTAAATAACCATGACTTTGCAAAACAAATGCAATTAAGAACAAGTCAAGCTTTCTACCATTTTTTTAAACTAAACCTAATACTTTCTATTATAAAAATCATTTTAAAAATACGTATAAAAATTAATTACAATATTTACACATCCAACGAAAAATGTGAACCAAATTTAATATATAAAGAATAATTTGGTCGTGTAACTTTTTTTTTGTAATTTCACCAAAAAGTTCTCATATAATGAATACTTTTTTCACTAAAATAAATAAATAAATATTTGAACATGCTTTCTGATAATTAAGAATTTTAGTATTAATATTTAATCAATAATTTTGACTTTTAATAATGCTAAAATATTTAATTTAGTAGATTTCATTCTTAAAATAAGATATGTGTTTAATTTCATATTAAGAGAATGAAACTTGCGGGTCAATTTGCTACATTTAGTAAAGCTCGGCTTGAATTTGAGCTTAATTTAATTTCATACATCAATTCTCGTTCAACTCTTTCATTATAAATCTATATAAATACATAAATACAACATACTTATGCAAACTAACTAATTGAGACAATCTACTTTCTTACTAATTATTAGGCAATCTAACTACTAATTTTACCCAACTTTATCAACAACTAATCAAACTATACTACCAACATAAAATTTCTCAATACCAACTTACCCAACTATTTAACAACAAATCTAAATGTACTACCAGTATTCAATTTGACTACGAAATTCCAACATACATATATTACTAACAATTATACAAACAACAATAACACTAATTCCTCAAAAAAAAACAATTATACTAACAACATCAAATTTCAATAACTACTTGAACATACTAACAAATATACATACTACCCAAATATACTCCCTCCGTCCCGGTCATTTGTTTACCATTTCCATTTTAGGGTGTCTCATTCATTTGTTTACCTTTCTATATTGAGAATGTTTTCTATGAGTAATTTGATGTCCCAATGGGACTATTGTCCACTTGTCATCCACCAAGAACCACCACAAATGGTCCCCTAACATTTCCTTAATAATTGTGCCAAAAGCAAAGGTAAACAAATGACCGGGACGGAGGGAGTACTAATTAACATAATTAAATTTCAATCAGTACCAAAATATAATAGCAAATTTACTACCCAAATATATACACATACATCATATACTCATTTTCAACATCTAATCAAATAAAAAAAACCTAACTTGAACAACTCTAAAATTACATTCGATCAAATGACAACAAATAATCAATCCTAACATAAAATTATGTGTAAAAATAAATATAAACACTATTAAAACAACTAAGAACAGAAAAATTTAGAATAAATCATACCTTAATCAAATTACTACAGGAAAGAGAAGGTGGTTGTCGACAGGGGGATGGTGACCGGCGACAGGGGAGAGTTGTCGGAGGTAGGGGTGGTCGGTACATTGTCTTTATATCATTTATTTTCTTAAAAAAACAAAAAAGTAGATTAAAATCGGAAAATGTTAAAAAAAAAAAGGTGTATATAATTACAAAAATATTAATCATTAACAAAAAAAAGCGGAAAAAATTGAAATGTTAGGATAAATTGATTATGGAATTAGTATAACAGCTATAAAAAAACCAAAATGGTATTAGGATAATGAAAACGATATCAATTATTACGGAATTAGGAGACCATTAGGAGACCATATATAAAAACCAAAATTTATAAAAGAAAACAAAAGAAAATTCCTTAAATATAGCTAACTAGATTAAGGTAATAAACTAATTATTCATGTAAAATTACTAACTTAACCTTAATCTAACCACCTCAAGTCAAATCACAATTGCCACATGTCATATTCTAATTGGTTGTGTATGAAAATTATCATACACAATGTGTAAGTGTATCATCTTCCTGATTAATTAGCACCATAATCACTAAGTTAATGGCATAACCACCATTATAAACATAGGTCATAAACATGGAGTTAATGGCTATAATCATGCAATTAGTGAAGAAATTCTCCTACGAGGCAATGAAAGACATCTCTCTAAAACAATGTATCTAGACAACATTGCTAGCCTTAGCATTACTTCCAACAGTATAAGACATAAACCTTTTAGTATGTTATTTTTTTTCTCAACATTATTTTGATCAGTATGATATGTATACACTTCGTATCTTTTCGTTCTGTGATATTACTTAATATTCCAAAATTTAATTATGTATTCCGATTTCAATATTTTGTAATTTAGCTCAACATTTTTTAAAATAAGTCTAATATACAAACCCGTGCAATTTTGCACGGATGTAAAACTAGTAACTGTACATAGATTACAACTTCTCTCTCTAACTAATCTCTACTCTCTTACTTTCAATTACAATTCTTACATTCATAAGCAATATCGATCCTTTTTATATCAAATATAGAAACCTTCAAATATGAAATAAAATAAAATAATAGAAGTAACTCAAACTTTAATTTTGAGCATACAAAACTTAGCCTTCTAAATCCTAATAACAACCATGTATATCCTAGTTTTAAGAGGACGACAAACTCCTCAATTTACTAATTACAATAAGATATTTCTCCTTAAAACCGTGACCTAGTTTTAAAAAATTTGGTCTAATAATAATAATAATAATAATAATAATATATTTCTAAGTTATTACTCCCTCCGTCCCGGTCATTTGTTTACCATTTCCATATTTGGGTGTCTCATTCATTTGTTTACCTTTCTATATTGGGAAGACTTTTGATGAGTAATTTCATCACCCAATGGGACTATTGTCCACTTGTCATCTTATGACACTACCCACAAATGGTCCCCTCCCCTTTCCTTGGTCTTTGTGCCAAAAGCAAAGGTAAACAAATGACCGGGACGAAGGGAGTATATTATACTAAACTAATGACCATGTTTTATGGAACAGGCAAAGATTTGTTGTGTATAGGTTGTCTTCTTCTAACTCTTCTGTAATCCATTGTAAACAAATCTGACGGTTCATTCACTTCATCCCATTTTTCAAATGTTTCTTCTTTTTTTGGCTTCATTTTCATTTCCTTAGCTTGCAAACTGCCTGAAATATGGGACATTTATTATTATTATTAAATATTAAATATATCATTATAAATTCATAACATGCTTAAAAAAGGTAACGTTTGTATGTTTCCATGGTTTATAGTTACGTGGTACATAAACATGCATACTATTGACCTACCAAAATAATAAATGCACCATGTGAATTTTCCGTTATTTTAATACACGTTTGGAAACATAAACTTGTATTTATATTATCTACTCCATATTACTTTAACTTTTGTAAGAAAGAGTCGCGTACCGTAACTTTATACGGAATATGATTTTTTTCAGTCTTTTAAATGTTTTAAATATCGAAAATGACTTATTTTATTACTCGTTTTTATAATAAATAGTAGCCATTTCGTCTTTGTTCATGACGACCTTTTCAAGTTAACTACCCCGTATTTAACAACATTCGTGAACATATATATACAATAATATTGAGCTTTAGTAAATCCTTTCCTTCATTTTAATTGCAGAACAATGTGGTAAACTATTTTGTGATGGGAATATAAATCAAGTGTAAACTATTGGTTGAGACGGACGACATGCATGCATTCCTACATGAGCCCTAATATAAGGGTGTACGATTAATGTATGAATATTCTATAAAATTCTGTAATATATACGGAGTATATAATAATGTATGGCGAAAAGTTTACAATATTAAAACATAAAGAAATGCTTACCCCCTATGATGGCTTCCTTTGTCTTCTTTCTCGGCACAATATCATTATTTTCCGTCTTCATGGCTTGCTTAAAAATAAGAAAGGAGTACTTTAGTTGTAGTATTCATGGACAAATAAAAAGTCATTTAATATATAAAAACTAAAATTATGATAAGATCATAAAAATTACACCACGTAATAAAATTTAGCTTGATTTAATTGAAAACTCTCAAATCAAAATGCAGGTCAAGATTCAAGTCGGGTAGGAACATACAAAGTAATAACGATATATACAAAAAACAAGTTGCGAAATCACAAACTATATATTACACTGTCTCAATCATTTGTTCGGCCTTTTTATTTTCTATGAGGGATATTTTAATTAAAGACAAACAAATGATTAAGACAAACTAGAAAAAAATCGAAAATTTAACTTGAAATGTAAAATTTCTTATTGCCTAGGCCTAAGGACCTACCTTTTGTATAGCCATAAGCTTCCTTGGAGGTGATGTAAGAGTAGGAATAACATCAATATGAAGAGCAACAACACAATGTGTAATAAAGAAAAATGTAGTTATTATAAAAACAAGTTGACCCATTTATTATATAACTAGGGGTGTAGTAAGAAATTAGACTTTAGAGTATTTAGAGTAGACTTAATTAATTTGAATGAGATGAATAATGATCACATACAATTGTTATGCTATGATTTTAGTAAGACTTGTATATATATAAGTTTAAAAATGAGGAAAATAAGGAAGAGAAGAAAGCTCATTAGAGTGGAAATGGAGACATCTAAGGACAAGACATAGGGGAGAGTGAGACAAACACAAAGCACAACATTTAAGAGTTCCGAAACTTAAAAAAAAAAGTGACATTGGTTCAACAACTTAGTCCTTTAAAACAACAACAAGTCCTTAAAATGTTCTTTCCCTTTATAGAAGTGCTCAAGTCTATTGGGTCGGTTTTAATTTGTCGTGCACACTCGTGTAATTTATGTACAAGCTTGACATAACTATAATACTATATGTTGGGTGAAACAAAATTAGGTGGTAATCGGGTTATTCGGGAATTTTTTGGGTGGATAAAGGTACGTTGAAGTATATTGGTTCGGGATTTTTTGGAGTTGCTATTGATCAGTTAAATTTGAAGTGTTTTATTTAGGTAACGAGTTAGGTTTAGTATCAGTTTCGAGTCTTAATAGACATTTTATCATACTCTTATCGTTTTAATCGTAGTAAATGTCTTGTTAATTAAGGTGTAATCACTTACTAATATTATTATCAATGTCGTTGATTTACATTTATTATGTATACATATACACTGTTTACCTTTAACTTGAAAATGTTAAGGGCAAATAAATATAACTACAATCCCGGAAATATAAGAAAGTACGAGTAATTGTCACCACCTTGAACAACGACTCCATATATATAATCACGCAGGATCCTACTTGAATATGAATGGCTATTACAATTCTATATATCATTGGAATTATCTCACGGCCACCCATATAACCATATTGTTTTTAATTATACGATCCTAAAGTAGTCGATATTGCCATTTTAATAACTACTCCATATTACTGTAAAAAAAAAAGGAAACAGAAAATAATACTCGGTAAAATATACTCCGTAGTTAGTGCGTATGAAGGTGACATTACCATGATGGACCAAAACTAGTAATCAAGAAATAAATTAAATGGTACTATATTGTACCTAGTCATTTATTCGCGTTTCTTCTTTATTTATTTATTCTTTATGAAAAGTATTTTATTTAACGATAAACAAATAATATGCATAAATTATATTATTCCCGTTCTTAACCGGTTTACTTAGGTGGCTTGCCCCCGTAATTTATTTAATTTAATAGAGTCCATTCTTTCGCATGGAAATATAGTCCCGTATGGATATTTTTCAAGAAAATTACCACAATTTGTAAAATTCCAAAAACAATGTCGACTACCACAATCAAATCTTTCCGTCTCCATGAACGCATTGAAACTCATATGCGCCATAGGCCCATATCCATCACAATCATAAAATGTTAGGAAGAACAATTTGGTCTTGAATGTCCATGTCTATTTTCATGTCGCGGTAGTAATGTAGTATTACTTGTTCGTAAGGTTTATGTTCATGGTGTCGTGTGTGGTGTGTACGTACAATTTACTTTTATCGTTCCGAATGTCATCCAATTCGAAATTAAGACGTGAAATTGTGCAACAATTGGAAAGAATAATGGTGCAGAAATTGTGCACATTGGAGCCAATATTATGGCTAACAACATCATACGAGTATATATGAAAATGACGTCTCATTTTGCTAAAATAAAAAGGTGACACAATCAAATGGTTTTTGATTAATTAATTGGTTAGTTTGAAATTCTACTTTGATTTGGATATCAGATTAGATTTATCTCCCTACGAAAAGATTTGCATTATTAATGTCCTTGATTTAGATTATATTTGCCCCAAAATTAATGTTATAGAGCACTCCGTAGTCAGTATGTCTTTTATTTGTATTCATAGCATGCAGACTATTTAAGTTAGGTCCCGTTCTTTTGGACTATTACACGACTATTAACAATTGTTAAAATGTAAATGATGAATTCTCATTAAATGTTTCTTGTAGTATTGAATTGAGTACTTGTCATGTGACTAACACTAAAATATGATGACATATATATATATTAAGACACGGTCGTACCATAAGCCCTAACTTAAAACCTAGTAATTAAGGACATCATCATTCATATACTATATGTATCTTAATTATATGAGATTCCGAGATCTGATTAGTATATCGGTTTTTCTAATCTCATAGTAACATGTCACTTTAGTTCTTTGTATTTTGTCCACGTTCATAGGGATATATAAGCCCGAGTGAATGTTCCTCAAAAAAATACCACAATTTGTAACATTCCAAAAACAATGACGACCGCCACAATAATCATCTAAAAATTCATCCGTCTCTTTGAACGCAGTAAAAGCGATATGTGCCATAGGCCCCCATATATCGCAATCATAAAATGTGTCGTAAAACAATCTAGACTTGAATGCCCATGTCATGTTTTCTTTTTCGGGTATTATTTGGCTGATACTTTTATGTTCGTTATGAAAGGTGGACGTACAATTTAAGTTGATATCTCCCAATGTTATCCAATTTGAAATTGAGACATGAAATTCTGCAATTTTAAAAAATGGTGCAGAAATTGTGCAAATTGGAGCAAATGTTATGGCTAACAACAATAAATATGATATTAATTGGTGGAAATGATGTTTCATTTTGTCACAATAAAAAGTTGATAATCAAGTGATTTTTGATTTATTAAATGTTAGTGAATTTTGTTTTTAGACTGAAATGATAAACTTATACGCCATATATATAAATATGTAGCATAAAATATTATCATGAAATTAAAATTTGGAGATCAAATTAGATTTATTTTCCTACCACTAAGAGATTTAAGTACTTAATAACTTTGACTTGTAGTGTATATTACCCGGAAAAAAAATGTTTATTTCGCCTTGTTTGTATTCATTTACAAAGGGAGGAAATATAGTGGCTTGTAGCTTTCTCTAGGCAACAAGTCTCGCTCAACTCTCGCTTGTGACGGTCACAACTTACAAGCTTGTGACATCTCACAACTCACTCTTCTTTTTAATATTAGTGTTTTTTGTAAATAACCCCCTTTTATATACCTTTTTTTACAAATAACCCCCTTATATGTCCATTCTTACTAATAACCACCTTATATATCACTTAATGCAAAAACTTACCCCCAAAATTGCATAACGTTGACGATTTTTATAAAACCCGCATCATATACGACATTACGCCTTAAACTTAGACAAAATACCTAAACTACCCTTCCCTAACTTATTACCCATCACCAACCCAACACCCCTCTTCATAAATCCCCAACCCAACTCACTCCGTTATATTATTGTTGACTTGTTGTATGCATGCATGAATATGTTTTCATTTGAAAATTGAAAATGTCATAAAACAAATAAAATAATAGATTTACAAAAAGAATATATTTTCACGATCCTAAACTATACTTTATATAATGTCTATATGAAGGATCCTAAAGAAATTATGCCTTTGGAATAATCCTATGACAACTCATGTAGTTTTTCTATTATAAAATTTTATGATCATATCTATATATTGATAGGGTATAAATATACGGAGTACGGAGTAATAATTAGGCTTGACACATCACATTAAGATTTTGGTTAAAATGGTTCATCATCACACTGCCCGTTAGCACTAAGAAATGCGCTTGGTTTTCATGACCCGTCTTATTGAATACTTCCAAAGAAAAAAAAAGTCACTAAAATTCATATATACACGATTTTAAAGAAATAAAATAGGGGAAAGTTCATGCATGCTTAAGCAAAAGATTTTCCACATTATTCAAACTTTAGTTTATCTAATTGCTCCACAGTTGCTAAAATGCATTGTTGAATTTTCATAAAGGATTTCTTCTTTTTCTTGTATTATTGATCTGAGTTATTGTCTTACAACATCAAAATACAATGAGGAGTATATATTAAACCTAACTTAAAACCTAGTTAGGCCATTATTATCCATAGTCTATGTATATGTGTATCTTAAAATAACTACATCATCACCTACTCGATCTCTCTTTCTCATTTATTTATTTGACTTTTTTTATTCCTTATAAAAAGTAATTTAATCAAAGACAAACAAATGATTGAAACAGATGGAGTATACATTTCGCGACCTCTTAGTCGTCGCAAGTTACTTTAGTACTATCTGTCCATAATTTCATAGGGACATATAAACCCGAGCGAGTATTCTTCGAAAAAATACCACAATCTGTAACATACCATAAACAATGTTTCCCGCTACAACACCGATTAAAATCAGCCTTATCGTCGAACGCACAAAAAGAAACATGCGGTAGCGGTCCGAATGTTATATCGCATTCGTAAGATGTTTTGAATATCATTGACATTTCGGATAAGGTAAATGTCCATGCCATGGTTTTATTTTGAGAAATTACTTCCTCGAAAGGTTCATGTTTTTCAACGAATGTACATGTACATTTTACTTTTATCGGAGCCTTTGTTACCCAATTTGTAATTGAGACATCATACTCTTCTTTGTCTAGATTATATTCTTCATTGTCTTCAAGTGGATACAAGGGCATACAAATGGTGCAAATTGGAGCAAATGTTATTGTTAACAACAATAAATATGTTATAATTGATTGGTGGAAATGATGGCTCATTTTGCCAATACAAAAAGTTGACAATCAAGTATATTTTTATTAATTAAATGGTTAATGAAATTTGTTGGCTTGGAATAATAAATTTACAAGCCATATATATATATATATATATATATATATATATATCTATATAAGTGGGTAGCACATAATATTAGAATGAATTTAAGAGAAAAACGCCTCAAGGTATCTCCCGCCTCCCTCCCGGGTTCGCGGTCAATACAAGTAGTCCTGATTACCTCCCTCCCGGGTTCGCAACCGATATCTTAGGACACAACTAGAACCCACTCCCATGGTATCCTAGCGATGGTCTAAGTCCTTAGGTCCGCATCTAATTTCCCAATTATCCCCCTCCCTTTCCCAAGGGTAGGCTTCTAATTGAAGGTCAAGGGCACCCCACCTCGGTTCCCACTCCCGTGTTCAACCTAAGTCGGTGAAACTAGCCAAATGAAATAACCATAATCCCAAACCTAACCGGTTCCCACCGATGGACAAGGGTCAAGGAGAAAGGTCAAGACACAAAAACAACAATACAAATTCCCTTAACCAATCTCAACCGATTATTCAACAATTCATAAAACCGAGACCTAGTCATGTAAAATAAACAAGTCGGGGTCTAATCGAACCCTAGTGAGAATTCTACTCACTAATCATAAATATAGTAATCAAAGTTCTAATAATTACTCTAAACATAATACTAAGCACTATAAAATACTAAAGATTAAAACTTTTAACTAATCTAATGACTAAAAACGAAATAACTAATTCTAAACATAATACCCACTAAACTAACTATAACATTAAATATGACAAAACTAATAAAGACGGAAACTTTAGCTAAGTAATTGCAAAAATAAATAAAAATAACAACCTTATATAAACTAGAAGAGGGATAGAAAATTATACCAAACTTGAATTAAGGAGGAATGAGACGAGAAATTCTTCATACAATTTCGTAAATTGAAAGACTAAACTACTAATCTAAGCTAAGAAATGGAAAAGATGGAGTTTTTAATGGATTTTTAAAAGTAAAAATAGAAATTCTACCCTAAAACTACTACTACCCTATTGTTCGTCCGTCTCCTTCTTCCTCTGCCTTTTTCTTCTTTTTGGCTGCTCAAAACTCCTCCCCCTCTTATTTTCTTCTTTCTTGCTGTTTCTTTTCGGCTCCTTCCAAAACAGGTGGGCCCCCCTTCTTTTATTTTCTTCTTTCTTCTTTTTGTATCTTCTTCCTGTCTTCTTTTTTTGTTGCCAGCCCATTCTTGGCAATTGTGGACTTGTGGCCTCAACAAGTGAGACAAGTTGGCACATGTTTAGGCCCAAATGATAATTTGCTCTTGGACACACTCTCGTCTTAACCCGCTTTTCTCACTCGGTCTCTACTCGATTTGAACCTATAAATACAAAAATACGAGAGCAGTACCAAAATTCCGAGAAATAGTATAAACAATCATTATTTAAAATTAACCGACTAATACGCTAATATAAGAATAAAATATGTAAATAACGTTAACTCGAGTTATTAAATTGCGCAAATAAGGGATAAAATGTGGAGCAAAAATACGTAAAATAAAGTGTTATCAAATATTATTATAATTGAGTGTGATACGTCACAACAAAAATTCAAAAAAATAATTCAAAAATTTAATTTCCTAGGGTAGTATAGGACCATAGGTAAAGTTAGCAATATCTCATGCATCAAAATAAATTTTCTCTAATCGGTGTTTATCAATTATAAATAAAATTTTAATGACGATAGTAGTCAAAGACAACGTACGTTTTACAATATACTTTGTTTCTCCAATAATCAAATAACAAAGTGACAAATGAAGACAATATCTATATGTAATGGATACTGGCGAATTTTGAAGTAAATGGTGAGGACTCAAGGCTTGAATGCGTAATCTAGTAGGGGAAAATTTACACTCAATCATCAAGTTAAGGGGGTCAAGTGATAATTTATTTATTAAAATATACTCCGTAGTACATAAACTGAAATATATAGTTGGGCGAGGGGGCATGCCCCCTCCCGACATAACCAAGGAGTAACATATACGAAGTATAATACTAATACTCCGTTATATTATTGTTAACTTGTTGTATGCATGCATGAATAAGTTTTCATTTGAAAATTGAAAATGTCATAAAACAAATAAAATAATGGATTTACAACAAGAATATATTTTCACGATCCTAAACTATACTTTATATAATGTCTATATGAAGGATCCTAAAGAAATTATGCCTTTGGAATAATCCTATGACGACTCATGTAGTTTTTCTATTATAAAATTTTATGATCATATCTATATATTGATAGGGTATAAATATACGGAGTACAGAGTAATAATTAGGCTTGACACATCACATTAAGATTTTGGTTAAAATGGTTCGTCATCACACTGCCCGTCAGCACTAAGAAATGTGCTTGGATTTCATGACCCGTCTTATTGAATACTTCCTCCCTTCAACTCCATTCTACCATATTCAAGTTTGTAAACTATTCATGCGTGGATATTTAATTGCAATTTTCTCTCAATTGATAAGTGAAAATATATTCACGTGTGATCTTGTTTGATTCGTCTTTACGAATATATTAAAAATATCTAACTTTATAATTTTTACAAATACGTAGCTAACGATATTTACCGCGTAAAACACGCGTTGGCAAACGTGGGTAGAGTGGAGTTGAAGGGAGGAAGTACTTCCAAAGTAAAAAAAAAAGTCACTAAAATTCATATATACACGATTTTAAAGAAATAAAAATAGGGGAAAGTTCATGCATGCTTAAGCAAAAGATTTTCCACATTATTCAAACTTTAGTTTATCTAATTGCTCCACAATTGCTAAAATGCATTGTTGAATTTTCATAAAGGATTTCTTGTATTATTAATCTGAGTTATTGTCTTACAACATCAAAATACAATGAGGAGTATATATTAAACCTAACTTAAAACCTAGTTAGGCCACTATTGTCCATAGTCTATGTACATGTGTAACTTAAAATAACTACATCATCATCACCAGATTTGATTAACAGTACTCTCTCTTTCTCATTTATTTGTTTGACTTTTTTTATTCCTTATAAAAAGTACTTTAATCAAAGGCAAACAAATGATTGAAACAGATGTAGTATACATTTCGCGACCTCTTAGTCGTCGCAAGTTACTTTAGTACTATCTGTCCATAATTTCATAGGGACATATAAACCCGAGCGAGTATTCTTCGAAAAAATACCACAATCTGTAACATACCATAAACAATGTTTCCCGCTACAACAACGATTAAAATCAGCCTTATCGTCGAACGCACAAAAAGAAACATGCGGTATCGGTCCGAATGTTATATCGCATTCGTAAGATGTTTTGAATATCATTGACATTTCGGATAAGGTAAATGTCCATGCCATGGTTTTATTTTGAGAAATTACTTCCTCGAAAGGTTCATGTTTTTCAACGAATGTACATGTACATTTTACTTTTATCGGAGCCTTTGTTACCCAATTTGTAATTGAGACATCATACTCTTCTTTGTCTAGATTATATTCTTCATTGTCTTCAAGTGGATACAAGGGCATACAAATGGTGCAAATTGGAGCAAATGTTATTGTTAACAACAATAAATATGTTATAATTGATTGGTGGAAAGGATGGCTCATTTTGCCAATACAAAAAGTTGACAATCAAGTAAATTTTTATTAATTAAATGGTTAATGAAATTGTTGGCTTGTAATAAAAATTTTACAAGCCATATATATATATAAGATTATAAGTGTATAGCACATAATATTAGAATGAAATAAAAACTTGTTTTGTATTTATCTATATCAATTTGAAGATCATGTTAGATTTATCTCCCTACCATGAAGAGATTTATGTAATTAATTAATAGGTCTGAAATATAGTACTCCCTCTGTCCTAATAAATTGTTTACATTTGCGTTATTATTATGTGAGAGGAAAATAAAGGAGTACACATTGCGATGGTAGAGTAGATATAGATTGCATCGATTATGCAATTGTAGAGGAGATTATTATTATTAGTACCTCGATTTCCTTGTATACTGATTTGAAATAAAAATCACCCCTCGATTTCCCTGAGTACATGTGATTATGTGAATTATGATCACATAATTAATAGTTTATACTTTAGTGTTAAATACAATGAATTGTCCTACGATACCCACCGGTACGACAATCGATTAAGAACTCAAGCTCTAAAAGAAAAAAAAAGGGAAAAAAATAAAAGAAAAGGAAAGAGTAATTTTTGTCATCCCAACCAAATGGTATACGACAGTAACAACATTTTCAAGAATTACAATTTACCAGGCTAATTATTTAGCATCCCTCAAAGAATTGTTTACGACAGTAGTGGAGTACCCTCATTGAGCCATTGGTGCAAGAAAAAAACTAGAGTGAAAATAAAATGATCTATCAAAATAAAATAAAAAATATCTTTTTCTTCAAAAATTCTTCTATTTGATCAAGGTGGTATTAAAATTTGACTGGTGAGTTAGTACGCAATTAAATTTGGAGCTCAAAAACTTGACGTTCTCGAAATAATGAAATTAACGGATAATTTTTCGTTTTTTCTGAAATACGATCATAAGATGCTAAATGTTACTCGTAAATGTCATGAATTATTGATCCTTACGTATGTGATGTATTTAATTATCAACTGACAAATAAAACCAATATCTATTTGTAATAGAGAACAATTTATACATTATACCACCAGTTTTAGTACATTATGTGACATAGTAAAGACTTGGGTGTCGTGGGAAATAAGTCACGGGTATGAAGTCGATCCCTCGCTATATAAATAATACTCATAACGAATACTCCCTTCATCTCATTTGACAAATAAGTTACTTGATTAATAAACGATTACTTGGAACATACTCGTAAATAACACTCCCTCTATTCCATTTGATTACATTCGATTAAGGTAAACTTCAGATACGGGGAGTAACATGATTTCTCTTTAAGCAAAAAAAAAATCACAACAGATGAATAGTGACATGAAAATAAGCGGAAATATTTTTTATGAATAGAGTCAAATACAAAACACTTGGTCAAAGATAACGTAGTTGCTTATGTTTTGTATAAATCAATTACCTTTCCTCAAATTTTAATTTGTTGAACCCCATTTTTGAACAAGTACAGATTTACCGGTCTTAATATTTTTTTGGAGGCACCTTCATATGTAACATTCCAAAAACAATGCTCACCACCACAATCATAATATAAAACCGGTCCATGTCTCGGAAGAGAAATATTAAAAAATTATTAAAAAATATTTCCACTTATTTTCATGTCACTATTCATTGATTGTGATTTTTTATGTTGCTTAAAGAGAAATCATGTTACTCCCCGTATCTGAAGTTTACCTTAATGGCTTAATCAAATGTAATCAAATGGAATAGAGGGAGCATTATTTACGAGTACAGATTATGCCCAATCTGACCCCTCCTGCCCATTTAAGCTAATAAATTCCTTAAAGCGATATGAATAATTTGATTTATAAAACGAGACAAATATTATTTCGTAATATCAATTTATAGTCCATTAAAGAAGGAACTTCATTCTCAAACAAAAAGAGTATTCTTTTTCGGTCATAAAATAACCTTATTCATTTTCTATGCATATGTAACTTCATTAATAAAATTCTTTTGGCCTAGAAAGCATTATGCAAGTACATCTATGATCTATGAGCTTCAATATTAGAAAGGTTAATAACAATATTACAACTTATAACTCAATTTACTCCAAGATAAATTAACATCTTATTACAAACAAGAAAAAACAACAATAATAATTACAATCAAATATATACTGAAGTGTGAAATATATTAGCAAACTTTAATCTTCTAAGAACATTATCTTCAGACTAAACATGGAGATTGAACGGACACTATCATCGCATCTCTCTTACTTCTCTTAGTTACCGGAGCACAAAACTTTTGGATGAAACGCCGGGTCTTCTCTTCTTCCAACCTTTTACGTCGAGATGACTCTGCATCGTCTTTCCTCTTCTGTTCTTCATGATCGCGAACTCTTTCTAGAATCCGTCTCACGTCTCTACTCATGTCTTCTCCATCTCCATTATTATTTTCATAAAACATTTGATGGACTAAAGTCAATGTGCTCAAAACCCTCTTAAGCTCATCATCCTTTTCAATTATCGTCTCATCAACTTCCCTTTTTCTTTTCTCGTCTTCAAAGAAACGATAAGGAGCAATGTTGATAAGATTACCCCTACAAGATTCCTCCCAAACATCTTCCCTATCATCAACAATTAAAACGATGCGTCTATCTGATAAAACAGCATCAAGATTTTTCTGGCCCTCTTTAGTACAATCCTCCCTACTAATAATCTTCTTCCAAAACACGGACCAGCCATCTTTGTTCGATCCTAGGGATAGCAAATCCGCCATAGTATTAGCATAGTCACGTGTTCCCATAGTATAGATAGACAACTCAAACATTTCACTTGCTTTCTTGAGGAACTCATGTGCTCCCGGCCGTAACTTGACTATTTTTGATCCATCTTCAACCTTGTGTAGCTCACACGAGTCGTTAAAAACATGTTGATTATCGTTTAACGTGAGTTTCTTAGTTCTTTTTGTATGGAGGAGGGTGTTATCTAAGTCGAGAACTAAATTCAACTTATTTTGCCCTAGGACGGCTTGCGAGTCTTGAGTTCGAAACCCGTCTTTCGCAGTAATAGTTCGGCTAATAATATTAAAACGGAAACGAAGGTTGTTGTTGATCTTGCATGAGTTGCATTGTTCGTCTTCCATGGCCGCTTGTAATATAATGTAATAATATTTGTTATTGTGAAATAGGGTTTGGAAACAAAACGAGATATTAAATGAATTTTTTATAATAATGTTATTTGTTGAATGATGGATCTATTGTTTATATATGTAATGGTATACTTCCGGAGCAAGTAATGACTTTGAGTATGATTAGATATGTTTTGTTGTTAATTAGGTAACTTTAATGAAGGAAATTTTTAATTTTTCTGATACTTGTAGAATTAGTAGAATTATTAGGTAAAGTGCGTCATTACAAATTAATAATAATTCAAGTATCACAATCCTAAACTAATCCGTACTATATACTATACTATCGACAATCTAAAAAAGAAAAAAATTACTATATCGACACTCTAATACAATCAAGTAGGACGGTAGGATCGATCCTACTCTATATGATCAATACATCATAAAGCTTATCTACCATTGGAATTATCTTATGACGAACCACGACGATTTTCTATTTTAAATTTTACGATCAACAAATTTATATAAAGTTTTGATAACTATGACGAATTGACGACGGTTGCTCCATTAGCATCACACTTCGACTCATTAGTGCTAAGCAATGTGACGTGCATAGCTTGAATGTGAGGAAACTCCTCACATGTGAGTGTACGGGTGCGGCACATGCCCAATAAAGAATTTAATATTGAATAACTCTTTTTTTTTCAAGTATTATACTTAACATAACCTTCTTTAAAATCTAATACCCAAAATATCCTTTTCTTGCCACCAAATCATAATTCCTGTGAAAGAAATCGCTCGACTCCAATCCGATCCAAGTTACCCATTTGACTTTTTGTGGTCTACGGAAACCGCACTTTAATCATATTTTTCTTCATTTTGATATTTTTTGTGAGTGTCGCCGTACATTACAATTTTCGGAAACCTCGCTCTTTTTTATAACAAACGTATCAATTTTAAGTATAAATTTTTAAAATTGACTAATTATAATCGAGATCAATATTTAAAAAGTGGGTTGTAGTTTGGATTGGATTGGAGGGAGTATACTTTTGCCGCGAAAATATCATTCATGCTTATTGCTTAAACAATACATTCTCCATAAATTTATCATTGAAACTTGGGAAATGAACACGTATATGTTCATTGTCATACCGATTTCTTCACATGTTTACCTTGTTTGATAATTATTAAAATTAAATGTACTTCGTAAATGATGAATTATGATAAAATGTTTCTTGTGTTATCCATATATATATCGCAATCGTTAAATTGTTGGGAACCATACATTAGTCTTGAATGTCCATGTCATATTTTCATTTTTTGGAATTATTACTTGATCTAAATGTTTATGTTCGTGATAGTAGTTGTGTGTACAATTTACTTTTATTGTTCTCAATGTTATCCAATTTGAAATTGTGACGTTAAATTCTGCAATTGGAAAAAATGGGAAAGAAATGGTGCAAATGTTATGGCTAACATGTATGCTATGGAGGGGAGGAAATGATGTCTCATTTTGCCACAATAATTAAAAAGTTGACAATCAAGTGGTTTTTGATTAATTTAATTAAATGGATAGTGAATTTTGTTGTTGGATTTAAAAAATAAACTTATTACAAGCCATATATATAAATATGTAGCACATAATATTAGCATTAAATTAAAAATTTGAGATCGGATTAGAATTGTCTCCCTACCATGAAGAGATTTGTGTTATTAATATTTACCATTAACTAGTTTTACCAAATGCTGTGTTTAATCGCATTAAAACTTAACAAAAGATCTATCTTTAGTCGCGCATTCTCATCTGCAAGCTTTAGATGTCCCACATATGACACTTTTACAGTCAAATGCTACCACTTTTTTTTTTACAAAAACTTATACGAATAACAAGTACTAATTACAACATTTTATCGTTAAACAGTCACATAAGATCGCCTGAAAATTCAAGCGGTAACATGATAACCACTACACTAGCTAGAGCACTACCTTTGTTGGTTATGTTTAACTTGTAAGGTTATATGAACAAAATACAAAATAATTAAATTAGTACAATCAGTGGTCTGGGATACATTTGAGTATTTGATTATTAAAGTATCAAATTTTGTTCTACGCATCAATATAATTGTTACTTGACTAATGAACGATTACTTGAAACATTTATAAATAATATTACTAATAGACTATATTTCTTAAGAAAAGTAAAAGAAAGACTTCGACGAACAAATAACTCAATAACTGTCATGAAAAATGGGAAAATATTTATTATAAAACAAAGAGTCGAATACAAAACACTTAATAAAAGATAACGTAACTGGTTTTACTCATCTGTATTTTGTATCAATAATTTTACCTTTCCCCTCAGAACCTCATTTTAATTTTAATTTGTTGAATTCCATTTTTGCATGAATACATAATTACCCGTTAGCATATTTTTTAAGGAGGCACCCTCATTTGTAGCATGCCAAAAACAATCGGTACTACCACAACCATCATTGAGAAATTTCTTGGTCTCATCAAACGCAACCATATGTATATACCCATTTGAACTATTCAAATTACAATCATATCTTGTTTCAAAGATTAACCCCAAAGTAAAGAACCATGTCATGTTACCATTTACTGGAATTACTTGGTTTTGATCTTGGAATTGGTGGTTGGAGGAACAATGTGCTTTAATTTCACCCGACATTAAATTTGAAATAATTATATGATATTTAAATTGAATAAGAGGTATCGAATAAGTGCGAAATGGTGTAAATGTTATGGTTAATAACAATATGCATAGGATTGATCGGTACATGTGTTTCATCATTTTGCAATTACTTCTTATGTATGAATATTCGGGTGTAGGCTAAATTGTTGAAATTTGTTGGGATGGTTTCATTTTTGCCGTGGTACCACTTTATGTATGTTTTCTTACCTAAATGATATATATCCCTGCCTATACGATTCAATTTCCTTATATGATTCAATAAAATGATATATTTCCTAATACGATTCAATTTTTTGAGAGACCAATCTATATTAAAACTATAAAAGAAGAACCACTATGCCACGTGTCCTATATATGGAGGTTCATCCTTGAAAATCATTTTCCCGCTCAACTTCCCAATACTACCGAGTATTACTTTGTAAATGGTTTAGATTATATTTACCTTAAATAATCAAGACTCAATTAGTCAATCATACAATTGCTAAATATAACTGCACTCATTAAGCATTATACAAAATATTACGTCTTAAGCATTATACATAAAATTAGTAGAAATAATTGCAATAAGATCTTGCTTTAAATTAGGCAAATATACCTTCACAAGTCCTCAAATTAGGCAAATAAGTAAGTAAATAATGGATTAATAAAATCATTGATAAGCTCATTATGTAGAGAATACCAATTTAACTATGCAAGTCGTTATCTATACATCATAGTTCTAAATCTCTCCTCATCTTATGGTGAATTATACACCAATTTGTGTTTTATGAAAGATTATTCGCAATCGGCTAAATATGTTATTTATCTGTCAAATAAATTAACAATCAACTACAGAGTGTTTTTCAAGGTTAGTTTTCTACGTATCACTACTCCTAAAATTAATACTCTTGAACAAATCATTCAATTTTTATGAAGTTGTAATTATTTGCAATCAATTTAAATGCACAATAAGAGTTTCATGGAATATTATGAAAGATCATGCACGAAATGGAACAGATAGAAATTGCACTACGATCTTTGTAACAAGGGTTATTTTATACTCTGTATTAAATGATTTGGTTTTTTAAATTGGGTTCTACCCATTATTTTTTGATTTTCTGTCATCGTCTTCACGTTATGATGATTCATACTCCGTATTACACAACTTTTTTTTTGTCAATTATAGTTTACCAA
Source organism: Heliosperma pusillum (assembly GCA_022085475.1). Taxonomy (NCBI): domain Eukaryota; kingdom Viridiplantae; phylum Streptophyta; class Magnoliopsida; order Caryophyllales; family Caryophyllaceae; genus Heliosperma; species Heliosperma pusillum. The sequence goes on along the minus strand of JAIUZE010069927.1, from coordinate 613,152 downwards.
CGGGAATACCAACGGGAAGACTCTAGAGACTTAATTTGTTGCCAAGCATTAGAGCTGACAAATAGTGATCTGGTCTGATAACACGACATGAACCCGACACGAACCTGACACGAAGTTAGAGGGTTCGGGTTGAGACATTTGACCCATTTAAGTAATTGGGCCGACACGAAGACGACACGAAAGTTAATTGGGTCGGGTTATGGTCGGTGTCTTTCGACACGAACCCGACCCGAATAACCTATTTAATCTAAATGGGTTGACTGGTTAACCTATTTAACCCAAATAACCTTACATCATAGGTAGACTTAAACGAGATGTTGAAATCCTACAATTACACCATATTACCTCATAACATTTAAAAAATAAAAATATTAATTTTATTTTTCACACTTTCATTAAGTTGGCTAAATGTGAAAAGGAATATGTCATTATTTGGGTTAATCATGTCATTTTGAGTTAAACATGTCTACATGGGTTGACTAAAACAAAATTGAGCTCTTTAAAATAAATGGGTTGAGTAAGAAAGTTTTATTATAAGAGTTTTTAACTTTTTTTACTCACGTCATCTATATATGCCCGTGCATCTTTGCACGGGTCCTAAGCTAGTTTATGTATGTTTTCTTACCCTTTTGTTACCGATAGTGGTTATTTCATTTCGTTCATGTTTTCATAACAATCATACCCATTTTATGACAATTGTAAACATTTTCATTAGTACCCCATTTTATAATATACGTACCCGTTTTATTTCTTTTTGTACTATTTTCCCATCAACTTGTATTTGGTCTCCTAATAAACTTATCGAGAGATCATCTCTTAGGAGACCTACTGACAAAAAAATATGATATGTTTCCTAATGAAATAAGATGTTTTAGTATGACAATTACAAAACTTTTGTCTATAATTGTTGTTATTAACCCAATTTTTTTGGCTTACATTTATATTGTGATTTTACTCTTAATGTGTGCCTTGGATGATTCAATTCATCACATGTTTTTTTTATAGTTAATTTCCTTAAATGTTAGTGTCTTGTTCCTTATTTGATAAAAAATTGTAATATAATTCTTAATAAAATACTTTCCCCATATCACTATTATCTTCCTAATTTGACTTTCCTCATATCACTATTATCTTCCTAATTAATGTGAATTGCAAAATGGATAGGCTGTTTGATTACCCTTATTCACATGAATTAAAATTTTTCATTAATTTCAATTCCTGAATAATGGAAGAAGTTGGTTACCTAGGTCCCCCTAAGTAAGTGAGAATGCCTACATGAATTATTATGCTTACATGTGACCAAACAACATTTTCTAATTCACACGAATTCTAAAATCATGTGATATGACACTTTCTAGGCATTGTATATTCTCGTATGTAACCAAACGACTTCTAAGTGTTAAAAATATAAAAAGTAAAACCTCAAAACAATATATTTACATTAATCATTACAAATTCTTTCATAAATACTTTTAAGTGAAAAAATATGAATACAAATGGTAAAAACAGAGACAAATCGGTGTGTTGGAGGTTTTGTAAGTTACTCCCTCCGTCCAATCATTTGTTTGCCTTTATTAAAATACTTCTTACAAAGAATAAAAAGGACAAACAATTGACTGGAACGAAGTGAGTAACATACATAGGAAGATTATCATTAGATGGATGGAGTAAGGTGTTTGAGGTCTTCTAGTCATTACGATTACGTTTTGGGTCTATAGTGTAGTATATTAGCTTCCTCGTCTTTAACGCAATTATATTATGAGTTTGTGATATTCCTCCTAATTAGTGTGTTGGATGGCTCAATTTCCATACATGCATGTCAATGTATTATTGTTCCTTATCTGATATAATAATTTGTGATTTCTAATAAGATACTTCTGGTCCTTGAAACCGTATTCTTAAGGCGATAATAATATTACAGTCAAGCGAAATTATATTTAGGTTATGATCTATCTTCTCTTTCGACACTGAAACTATACATCTATATATATAGATTGGTTGGTCTTGTTGTCCTTGAATAAAAACTACACAAATTCCTATACAAAAAGATTATATATGTAGAACCAACTCACACTTTTACCCAAATACCCTTTTTACATGAAATATAATAATATTTTGTTCGAATTTAATAGTGGACCGGAGTGTGTACGTAATATCGCCCTATCGTATAATTGGACCTCGTATAAATGTGTTTATTATTACACATCTCTAGCCACAAAAAAATTATAAGCCCACACAAAAATATCTGTGTATTGTAATCCGTAAGCCAGTTCTTACTTTGTGAAGGTTTGCCCAACACACTTTCCTTAATTGCAAAACTAATAAAATTATAATTTTCTAGCTCTTCCACTTTACCTTCCTTGGTTTCTTTCTAGTCTCTCATTTTCCCTTTCAATTAATGTGAAAAAAAAGAGCAACGAATCCCATGAAAATTCACAAATTCTCATTAAAGACGGACATTATCTGTGACAAGCTGAAAATCGATAATACCCTTCTCACAATATGCAAGTAGAGAGGGCAAATGGATCTCACACTTGCCCTCCCACTTACATATTGTGAAAGGGGCACTATCCGTCTTCAGCTTATGACGTATAGTGCTCGTCTTCCGTGAGACGAGTGGATGAAAATTAGGTAGCTGGTTTTTACAATGGTCGACAAGTTTAGCAACAATTTCAACTTAATTTTATTACAAAGGGTAATAAAATACCCTCGGTGGCAATAAAATTCTAATTACGTTGCGAGCTTCAATCCAATAAAACACCGACGTGCATAATTGCATAATATAACTTGAATTTGTGTGTATTAGAGTGATCAGAATCATAAATAAATTCTTAATGGTAATTATCGTCAAGACTACTTATTTGTGTCAGTCACTTATTATAACTCAAATATTATACATGATAGAAAAATGAAAAATGAAAAATGATTAAGACAAGAAGAATATGTACAACTTATTATAACTAAAATATTATACATTTACAATCACAAACAAATGAAAACGATTATAATACAATGATTGTATTATCAACTTTTAATCTCCCAAAAACATTATCGTCACTAGACTAAACATGGAGAACCAATTGACATTACCATCGCTGGATTTCTCTTACACCTCTTCGTTACCGGAGCACAAAACTTTTCGATAAAACGACGGGCCTTCTCTTCTTCCTGCATCTTACGTCGAGCTAACTCTTCATCGTCTTTCTTCGTTTGTTCTTCATGATCGCGAACTCTTTCAAGAACCCGTCTCACGTCTCCATTACTCTTTTCATAAAACGTTTGATGGACTAAACTCAATGTGCTCAAAACCCTTTTAAGCTCATCATCCTTTTCAATTATCGTCTCATCATCAACTTCCCTTTTTCTTTTCTCGTCTTCAAAGAAACGATAAGGAGCAATTTTGACAACATTAGCCCTACAAGATTCCTCCCAAACATCTTCCCTATCATCAACTATCAAAACGACGCGTTTATCCGACAACACAACATCAAGCCCTTTCTGCCCTAACTTAGTACAATCCTCCCTACTAATAATTTTCTTCCCAAACATAGACCGACCATCTTGATTCGATCCAAGAGCAAGTAAATCCGCCATAGTATGAGCATAATCACGTGTCCCCATAGTATAAATTGACAACTCGAACATATCACTTGCTTTCTTAAGGAACTCACGTGCTCCCGGCCTTAACTTGACCAATTTCGAACCACCTTCAACCTCATGTACCCCGGACGAGTCGTTCCTAACTCGTCGCTTGTCTTCTAATGTTAGCTTTCGAGTTCTCTTTGTATGGAGGAGAGTGTTATCCAAGTCGAGAATTAAATTTAACTTCTTCTGCCCTAGGACAACCCGTAAGTCTTGTTCTCGAAACCGATCAACTGCGGAAAGATTTAGACTCATATTAACACCGGGAAAGAGGTAATTGATCGGTAAAGTGGTAACGTCTCGACAATCGATTTTCGGAATTTTACATGAACTGCATTTGCCTTCCAAGAACACATTATGAGAGCATTGCTTGTCGTCTTCCATGGCTGCTTCTATCATCATCATCATCGCCATTAATGTAATAATATCTCAGTTGTATGTGAATTAGGGTTTTAGAACAAAACCAGAAATATTTATTGAATGTAGTTTTTGTGATGAAATTTGTTGAATGATGGGATGTGTTGTTTATATAGGAGATGATATAATTTGGATTTGTTGTAATGATTTGTTGTAAGGTTAGTTTTTTTTAGGAAAGTTTTTTATTTTTGAGTTAATTAAAAACTTTAAAAGCTAATTGTATTAATTAACGGAATAGGAGTAGCAGTACAAATGAGTTATGAGAAATATAGTAGAAATAGGCGTAGTAGCTAATTGTACGGTGTTTAGTTGTTTACCTATGAGAACTTTATTTATTTATATATAATATCAATAAAATATTATAATTGAATAAATGTGTGTTATTGAAATCTAATAACAACAAATTATTGTGAGGGGCCACTAACTATCCGTCTTCTAACCCAAATTCATTTTCTATATAAGAACTTTTTATTGAAGACTGGCGTTATTCGTTACAATCTGAAAACAGATAGTGTCCTCTTACAATATGCAAGTGACAGGGCGACTGGGGTGTAAATGGAGCACTACCCCATTTCCCCTTGCCAGTATGTGGATTATACATCCGATGTACTACCACACATAATATAGTTTTTGAGCTTTATAATAAAGTTTTTGAGTTTAGTATTAAAAATTATGAATTTTACTATAAAGTTTTTGAGTTCATTAATTTGAATATTAAGCTCAAAATTTTTTACAATAAAACTAAAAAAATATCACATATAAAATTTAAAATGCTCGAAAAAAATGCACAAAAACTCAACTTTATACTAGTCTGAGGTAGTACCTCAGATGTATAATCCTTTTTCCCCTTGCCTATTATGAGGGACACTATCCGGTTTCAGCTTGTGACGGATAATATCTGTCTTTAGTAAGACATGCGGTTTCTATATACCCAAACAGCCTCTTAAAATGTCTGTATCATAGGATTATGAAAAAAATGATTTGTACGTAACATCAAAGAAAATGAATAAATGGGTATTATTGAAGTCCAGTAACCACAATTTAAACATATATATAGTATTTAAAATGTCTGTCTTTAGTAAAAAAAAAATAAAAATTCAGCACAGCAATCCAATTCTTTCCAAAATCCCAATTTTAATAAGAATAGTACTAGTTCCCATATTCAAAATATTTCCAATAACAGAGCTACCAAATACCTTAATAAAAAATCCAATAGTAATAATATACCCACCAAAAATATACCCAGTCCATCTAGTACTTTACAAGACATTACTAATACGTTCTCCAATTCAGAATTAGCTATCACCAAGCCATCTGATAATAAGCTAATACGTTCTTCTTTGGACAAATTCGGTTCCCATAATGCAACCAATTCTGACCCCATTCATCTCGTTCTTTCACCCCCCCTGCCACAGTTCCACTTCCTTCCACAGCCTCCCCGGGTGGTCATGGTTCCTCCTGTGAGGAAATGCATAATGGAGATGGGGACGGAGATGCTCGCACCCTTTATGGGGGTGATGGTACAGGAGAGTCCAATTATGGACATAAGGATATAAATAATCAAGGAGTCACGACCGACACTTCAGGTGGAGATGTCGATACCATGGAACATTAATCAAGCCCTCTCGTACGTAAGTAGAGCTTATCTATCATACTTAAATTTTGTCCCAGTTCATATGTCGGATAGAATCCCAAGATTGTCACCCAATTTGTCCCCCATTACCTGTATGGTATGGAATATTCAAGGGACCGGTAATAAAAATACAATCAATGCGCTCAAGGAAGTGGTTAAACTTCATCATAAACCATCGATACTGGCATTGGTTGAGACTCATATGGATGGAGTTCACGCTGAAAAAATAAGAACTATTCTGGGCTACGGGGGCCACTCTCGCGTCAATGCTAGAGGGTTTAGTGGGGGAATTTGGATTTATTGGCGATCTGAATTCGTTGATGTTACACCCATTGTTTCTAATGATCAGTTTATTACCGTCGAAGTTGCTCAGAAGGGCGATTTGCCATGGTTCTTCTCTGTTATCTATGCTAGTCCGAATCCAAACAATCGACATGAGCTTTGGTCTGAATTAAAAAATTTTGCAGAACAGAATAACCATCCGTGGTTGTTAGCAGGCGATTTTAATGAAACTCGGTCACTTCAAGAACGACATGGTGGTAATCAAAGCATGGCAAAAAGATGCGAATTTTTTAACAATTGGATAGAGAATTGTGAATTAATTGAACTCGAATTTTCTGGTCCGGCACACACGTGGGCTAGGGGAAATTCTGTAGAGACCCGCCAGAGCGCTAGACTGGATCGCGCTCTTTGCAATAGTAACAGGAGTATGGAATTTAGCGATGCTAGTGTTCGACATCTTCCTGCGTACCAGTCGGACCACTGCCCTCTGTTCATATCCCCGAACGGTTTTGCTCCACTCCATTCGGTCCAAAAACCGTTTCGGTTTCAAGCTGCTTGGTTGACCCATGAGAAGTTTTCGGAGTTCGTCTCGGAGAACTGGAATTCAGGTAATGGTCTGGTTACGAAACTCTCAAATCTTTCTACTAATCTTCAAAAGTGGAATGAGGTCGTCTTTGGCAATATTTTTCGTAAAAAACGTGAATTGTTAGCCCGCATTGAAGGATGTCAAAAACACTTATCAAATAAAAATGAGAGACACCTTATAAAACTTGAAGCAAAACTCCGCCGCGAGCTCGACGAAGTCCTGGAACAAGAAGAAATATTGTGGTACCAAAAATCGCGAGTACAGTTTATTCGGGATGGCGATCGTAATACGTCCTACTTTCATGTTAGCACTCTGGTTCGACGTTGGAGTAACCGTATTACTAGCCTTAAGAACGACGACGGAGTGTGGATCGACCAGGCTGAAGAAATTAAAAAATTGATCGTTGATTACTACAGGAATTTGTATTCGGATGAATGCTTAGGGGAATTGGAAGCACAACCAGACATCCCTTATGATCTTTTCCAGGAGTTTAGCAATGAGCATTGGGATTGGATAAATTAATATTATTCTTTAGCCGAGATCGAAAAAGTTGTCCACGATATGGGTCCGCTCAAAGCACCGGGTCCTGACGGATTTCAAGCTCTCTTTTATCAAAAAAATTGGGATACGGTTAAGGAGGATGTTTGTTCTTTAGTTCTTAAGGCTCTTGAAGGCAAAGGTTTCCCTGCTAGTTTAAATGAAACTCATTTAGTCTTAATTCCCAAGGTTGTCGGACCGGAACATATTTCTCAATTTCGTCCTATCAGTCTCTGTAATGTCGCATATAAGATTGTGAGTAAAACCATTGCTAACAGAATCAAGAAAGTCCTCCCCCGACTAATTTCGGAGAATCAAAGTGGGTTTGTGCCAGGCCGTCAAATTACAGACAATATCGTCGTTTTTCAGGAAACAATTCACACTATGAGGAAGCTCAAAGGCAGGAAAGGGTATATGGCTATTAAAATCGACTTGGAAAAGGCATATGATCGATTGAAGTGGGATTTTATTAGGAGTACACTTAGTGATATGTGCTTTCCCACCCTTATGATTGATACTATAATGGAGTGCGTCTCTACTACGTCGATGCAAATTCTTTGGAACGGGGAACCTACCGAGAAGTTCAAACCGACTAGAGGGGTACGTCAAGGAGACCCGTTATCATCTTATCTCTTTGTGATGTGCCTTGAGAAACTTCAGCAGGCAATCGATATCAGAATAACCAACTCAGACTGGTTACCTATCCCAATATGCAAAGGCGGCCCTAAAATTTCGAACCTTTTTTTCGCGGACGACATGGTCCTCTTTGCTGAAGCCAGGGCGGACCAAGCCATTGTTATTAAATATGTCCTTGATAATTTTTGTCGAGCCTCGGGAGAAAAGGTAAGTATCGCAAAATCCAAAGTATTCTTTTCTTCTAATACTTCGGATGTAATCCGACAAGAGGTCTCGGATATTCTTGGGTTTGATACTACGTCTGACTTGGAATTTACTTGGGAATGCCGACCATCAACGGGAGGGTCACAAAATCCACCTTCACCCATCTAGAAGAAAAGTTCAATAAAAGAATCTCGGGATGGTAGACTAAACACCTTTCGCTTGCCGGAAGAAACACTTTACTCCAATCCACCCTTTCCACTCTGGCCAATTATAGTATGCAGACGGCGAAGCTTCCACGTTCAGTTTGTGATAATATTGACAGAAAATCTCGCAGGTTCTTGTGGGGCGGAAACGAAGACAAAAAGAAAGTCCATCTAGTCTCTTGGGAAACAATTCAAAAACCGAAATCCATGGGTGGCCTTGGGATTCGTTCGTCCCGACAATCGAATGCGGCATTTCTAATGAAATTGGGCTGGCGAGTCCTCACTGAACCAACCAGACTATGGGCTCGTGTATTACGGGCTAAATACTGTAACGGGAGATGTGACGTAGACATGTTTCAACCGAAAACTAACATGTCAAATGTTTGGGCCGGAATTTCATCTCAATCCAAATCTATCACCCAGGGAATGACCGTGGCAGTAGGCAATGGTCGTCGGACTCTCTTTTGGGACCATTCCTGGGCCGGCATAGGATGTCTCTCAAGCAGGACAACTCAGCCAATTCCAGATTCAATTGTCGGAGCCACGGTTAGTGATATGTGGGAAGAAAATTCGGGGTGGAAATGGGACGAGTTTGCGAACTATCTATCACAAGAGGACCTTCAATCAATTGCTGCTTATTCACTTATATCCGAACCAAATATGGAAGATGAACTTTATTGGAATGCTAGCTCCAATGGCAAGTTTTCTATTAGGTCGGCTCTTGCTATTCTTAAAGGAGAAGATGTCCCCTCAGAAAACAACTCTACAGCTTGGCACATCATTTTGGAAACTTCCGGTTCAACAACGCATAATGATGTTCGTTTGGCTCGCTGCTCATGATAGGCTAATGACGAATTACAATAGAGTCAAACGTGGTCTGTCGGATGATAATATCTGTCCTCGATGCATGTTAGACGATGAGACTACCGATCACTTGCTCCGCCACTGCCCCATTACGATGGATATTTGGACCCAGTTAGCGGATGGAGCTAGTAATACTAATTTCTACACGGAACCTTTCTCGTCCTGGATGTTCAAGAACGCTAGCAATGCCTCGGCTCTTACCTCGTCGGATTGGTCGATGAAATTCGCTATTACATGTTGGTGGCTATGGAGATGGAGGAATAATGTTGTCTTCGGAAAAGCGGAGGTTAATCCAATAGACCCCATATCTTTCCTCCGTCGTCAGTTTGATTTATCAAAAAGGGCTTTTGATCCTTTCTCAATTTTTATCCCAACCCCCGGCTCTTCTCGTGTTGAACGATTCATTCGGTGGACACCACCCTCTCACGGCTGGTTCTTGCTTAATACTGACGGAGCTTCTCGCGGAAATCCGGGTTTGGCTGGTTGCGGAGGTATTATAAGGGACGAGACTGGTAATTTCATCTCGGCCTTTCTTTTTGCTAGCGGACGTTGTACTTCGATGAGAGCGGAAATGCGTGCCTTAGTTGTTGGATTGGAGGAAGCGAGGTCCTTGCGAATCACCAAGCTTTTAGTGCATATGGATAATAAGACTTGTGTGGATTTTTTCCGTGAAGAATCCATATTGAGTAATGGTCTTCGCCCGTTGGTCCAAAGATGCAAAGATCTTATCCAAATGAATGGGTGGGAAGTGAAAATTGATCATATTTATCGGGAAGGCAATCGAGCTGCGGATTGGTTAGCGCGGGAAGGTATCCATTCACATTCAACCACCACGGTTCTTAGTAGTCCACCTGAAGGCCTCAAAGCTATTTTACGAGAAGATATTCTTGGCGTTTCATTTCCTCGTTTAGTCATTAGTTAACCCCGGGGCTTAGCCCCTCTTGTGTACCAAAAAAAAAAAAAAGTAAGACAACATGCGGTTTCTATATAGCCAAACAGCCTCTCAAAATGTCTGTATTATAAGATTATGAAAAAAATATTACCACTTTCTCTCTCACCAAGTTAAATTTTTACAAAAAAAAAAGTCGATTTCACTAAAAACTTATTAACAAAACACAAAGACGGTTACAATGACGGATAACAACGATTACGAAAATAATCATCGAAAATGAAGAGGTATGTTCACGGATTTAATTTACTCATCTCGTAATATTTATTTTAAAAAAAATCAATAATACTGCCATAAGAGAGGACAACTAGTCCAGCCCTAGGGCCGGAAGAAGAGCCAGTTCGTCCAACCCTAGGGTCAGACGAGCTGGGTCCTCTTCCGGCCCTAGGGCTGGACTAGTTGTCATCTCTTCTTATTTTTTAATTTTTTAAATTTTACGTATTAATTTATGTTTTCATAATTCGTGTAGAATTTCTTGACGGGAGTGATGACATTCATTACTCGGAACATTTTGCCACTAATCGACGATTTTGTTCAAGTAAAGAAGGTTTTATTTGAGAGTTTCAAACCGCCCTTGGACTCAGTTTTAAAAAATGTCAAACGATAAGGGCTAAACACGATTGGGAGCGGGAAATTTTACGTGCTTGGTTTAATCTACGCTAATCCGTTCTATCCTAAATTAATAATTCTAATTTCACTAAGTAATTAGAAAGATTATAAAAAAAAGTTTGTATACTTACTTGTTTGATTCAATGAAGAAGCAAATTGGAATCGTTGTTGAAGATGACAAGGTTGTGGAAGCGGTTTTTAATTTTTTTATGAGACGGAATTTTTTATGACACGAAATCTAAAAATATGATATAGGTTTCTAAAAATATTAAAGGTTAGATTTTAGATAAAGGAAATAGGGGAAGGGTAAAAGGGGAAAGTAAATGTAATTTTTCGACGATAATTAGTCATACATCGACGACGTATAGCAGTTGGATTTTTAAAATGCTTTTAGACCTAAAAATATTTTTTGGCAAAACACATCACTATTTAAAAGTTTAAAAAAATCCTCAAAAGCTTAAAAACATTTCTTGAACATATTATTCAACGACAACAAAATAATATTTTACGTACACATGATTACATTTCGGATAAGAACGAAATTATATATTATTGAACATAGTCGAATCCTAAACACTTGATCAAAGGTAGCATTTTTTTTTTTGAGGAAATTTGATCTGGTCAACTTTGTACCTCGGACACATTTAAATCTCTTGGATCCCAATGTATTACATAGACAAATTTATCTGTCTCAAGATTCTTCAAATAGGCACCATCATCTGTAATATTCCAATAACAATGTCGACCACCACAACCCTTGTCGATGAATTCATCATTCTCAGTAAATACAACGAGAGCCCTTATACGCCAATTTCGCCTATCAAAGTCACAATTATATTTTGTTGCAAAGATTAACTTAGTCTTAAATGACCATGTCATGTTACCATATATTGGAGTTATTTGGCTGAAATCTTGATGTTGGTACGAAGAGTAACAATGTGCATTTAACACTTCATTAGCCATCCAATTTGATATAATTATATAAAATCTTGCAAATTTAAAAAAAGGTGCGGAATTGGTGAATAATGGTGTAAATGTCATGGCTAGCAATATGCATGTGATTGATTTGTATAGGAGTTTCATTTTGAGATGATTTTGATTTTGCTCTTTCAAAGGGTTTTATTTATACTATGTGTTGAGAACAGTTTATAGATTATATTTCAGAGGTATTACATCTGATTATATATTTTATGAGTTTATGAAAAACTTTTTGAGTTTTATGTTAAAAAAAATTGTGCTTTAACAATAATTTTTTTTAGCATATTGACTTAAATATTAAGCTAAAATAATACTACATTGCTCAAAAACTATACTTATAAATTAAATTAATTTTGAGTTTTTTCATAAAAAAATTATTATATATATATAAATTGCAAATTGTATATACTCGGAAAAAATATGTGTAAACTCAAAAAATAAAAAGGTATGAGTTATTACATCCGATATATAATCCTTTTTGTGTGTTGAGAAAAGTGTTTCAAAAGAACACTTTATTTATTTCCTATATAACTTCATATAACTTTCCTAATTTCCCTCTTTGCATTTACTCCCTTCACAATCCCTTTATCCTTCTTTTTCTTCTTTTATTAATTGAATTCACATTTATATCCTCCTAAGATGCACAGTTAGAACTTCATACAGAACCAAACCCGGAATGCAAAAAATTAATGAAATAGAGACCGGGTTGGAATAAAAAGTTCCAGACATGAAAATATTGGGCCAAGATTAGATTGGACTGGACGGACCGGAGTTTGTTTATACACGCCTACTTATATTAACTTTATAACATACATTAATGACGTCACCATAATAAAAATGAAGAAATACGTTTTATTGAATCTAATAATACAAAAAAAAATAGTAATTGAGGTTTATATTTAATTTAAATTTAATTAATTTAGTTTTTTCAACTCCTAGGGAATCTTCTTATCTCTTTTATAAAGATCTTAGCTATTCTAAATCTGATCTACTCATTCGTCTACATCGGATGCACGTAGGCTGTAAAAATTGTGTTCGATTGTCCATCGGTGGATCGTGTGTAGTGGACGAGACAAATTTTTATGTTAAACAACCAAACATGCTAAATTGTTAAGCTATTTTCCATGAATATCATGTAGAGATTAAATCCATGTTAAAAAAAAATTGATCGTTTATTCAAATTCATTTCCTATATAACCAAATTACAAATAAAATGATTCAATATCACCTCTAGCGTGAATTTCTATTAATTCATTTTCAATCGACGCATTAAAATTTAAAAAGCATTCGAGGTTTTAATCAACACATTATTTGCAATAATGTAAATATACGTAAAAATAATAATAAACACAAAAAATAAAATGATGGTGCCCAGGCTCGAACTGGGGACCTACTGCGTGTAAAGCAGACGTGATAACAACTACACCACAACACCTTTCTTTGTTTTATTTAACTTAAAGGTTTATAAAATCAAAATTCACAATGATTATTTTTGTATTATTTTCCGTAATGCAATCGGTCGTCTGGGATACCTTTAAGGAGTCGGGTACAAAATTATCAAAATTTTGTTCTACGCATCAAAATAAATTGTTACGTGACCGATGAACGTTTA